>CM062608.1:24782776-25354856 GCA_031470985.1 Agastache rugosa
CTGATATCTCCTTGAGATCCAGCTATACCAAGAATACACTTCTGCGTAATATCCAGAAGCAGCCTGTACTTTGGCTTGAGTAGGAGCTTTGACATGCTCGCTCTGTACGGCTCTGGAGTGATAAGCATCTCTTGACTGAGGAATTCATCCACTTCCTCACGGCTGTAGTCGTCTGGGATGAATCCTCCTTCACTGGGCAAATTGAACACTTTTCGCAGCATTCTATTGAGCTTGATGTTGACGGTTGCAGAATCATACTTTCCGTCAGTGCCCTTGACGATCATATCGAACGAAGATGAGTAGAAACTGTCTTCGTCAATGATGTTGAGGTAGAAGAGAGCAGCATCTCTCTTCAGCATAAGCTCAGGCATGGAGGTTGCCTACAGCAAGAGACCGGAGTCTGCGACGAGATCCACCATCTCTTTGAGTTCTAAGATATCAAGGTTGGAGGTGGACAGACAGCTTTCAAATGACAACTTTGTCATAAGAGCTTCGAACTGGTTCATCCCTACGGTTGATCTCTTGGGTGCCATGCAATCTGTTGATTTTGATCGAGCGAAGAACTTGCAAAGAATAGATAGAGAATTTGAAGATTTGAAATTCGCAGAGATAAAGATGGAAGAATTCTGCGTATCTTTTCCATGTATATCAACTGCCATAATGGATCAACGGTTGAGATTGAGACAGCTGATATTCTGATCAACGGCTAGGAGAGAATCACTCATCACGTTCTGACGTGTTTACGGCGAGTGTATTACAACCGCGCGTGAGGCAGTTCAAACGTTTGACGTTCTGCCTTGATACTGCCGTGCCACAGAACTCTGACTTTATAATTAATGTGATAGGAAAGGAAACTTATCAAGCAATTTAACTAAGGAACATATGTCCGCTTAAATTAGGAATTTTAAATAATTGGACTTAAATAGTATATTCCTTAGAGAAAAAAAATGCATGAGACCCCAAACTGGTCAGCTTTGACATAGAAGTCAGCTGATACCATGGTGGTCTTTTTCTTTGCTTGACTGACTTTTCCCCTCAGCTGAGTATCTGGAGATTAGCTTGATTTTTCTTCAGCTGAGTTCCCTTGAGCTCTGCGATTGACGTCCAGTTGAGCTTGATTCCCTTTTAGCTGGGTAATCCTTCTGAATTGGGATCTAGCTGCGTTTGTTCCCCCTCAGCTGGATGAACTTTCTTCATCCGGTTTGAGCTGATTCTAATTGTTGGTAAATCTGCTACACTGAGTTCCCTTCATCTAGATTCATCTTCTTGATTTTGCAATCCACGTTTGATCCAGCTTTGTTTGATATCCAGAGGATGACCTTTGATAGTTCAGCTAGATTTCTCTCTTGATTTTCCACTTAAATATTCTGCTGGATTGAATTTGCCCTTAGCGGATATCACAGTTGTGTCGATTTCCAGCTTGGTAGAGTTCTCCCTGAATTTGTTAGTAGGTGGCTGTCTTTTCTCAGCTGCTTCCTACTTGATCCAGTGATTTTCTCAACAATTACGTTCATCTGTCAACTTGATCTCTGATCTTGAGAAGATAGTCAACTGTTCCATGATCAGCTGAGTTCACTGCTGCTTTGCGGGGTAGAATCTTCGATTTCCTATTCTTTGCAATGCATTTTTGCGTATTGAACTCATTAGGAAAACCGTTGTCACAACAATTGGCTGGGACCTTTACGCTTGACATTCTTTGAAGAGCTTTGAGGTGACTCATGAGCTTTGATCATCAGCTGTCCTTCTTTCACAGCACGCTTGATGACATCCTCAATTGCGTCTGTCCCTCCTTGACCTGTTATCACTCCTACGGCACCCAGTGGTGATTGGGTCCGACTTTGTTGATGAGGGTTCCAATGATAACCCAGATTTGTCCTTAACTTTTGTGAGTGATACTTCTGGTTGGTCCTTGAAAGTCCTTTCTTCTTTGGACCTTGTTGACTGCTTGAACTCTATTTTTTTTATAAGGTCCATTTCCCGACTGGAGTCTGTCAGCTTGATATCCCGTCTGCTGGAATCTTGATGTGAAGCTCGGTTGATTTTCAGCTTTATAACCAGCTGAGATCCTTCTCAGCTGTCCTTTTAGTTGATCTTGATGTCTGTGCTGGATAACATTCTGTCTTTTATTTTGATTCCAGTCAGCTGGATTTATCTGCTGCCTTTGAGCTCTGTGATCGGCTGGAAGTTGCTGCTTTACTTGGGCTTGGAGTTGCCGAGCAGTTTTCTTCTTTGATAGGACAGAGCTTGGAGAGCTGGCTTGATTATGTACAACCTCTTTGGCACATCCTTGGCTTGGTTCCAGCTGTGTTTGCATTGAATGGAGCCATTCTTTGATCTGATTCAGCTTTGGCCATCTTCAGCTTCTTGATCATTCATTCTTCTGTCTGTCTTTCTGATTTTATGATGATGATGGGTCCGTCAGTGATAACATCCCACATCATGTCGTGATGCACACTCAGAAAGCTTTTGAGTCGGAACTTCCTGATCTGATAACGACAGAGAATATTGGAAGATTTCTGCAAAAGGAAGATTCCATGACAGTATGCAGTATAATGATTTTTTTTTTTTAAATTTTGAAACATTGAAGGATCTGTTCAGGTGACCACTATCAGCAAAGGAGCTGACTTGACACAGATACAGTGATCTTTTGAACCACTGCTCTAATACTAATTGTTGGTCCCAAGACGGATACCTTGGTGTAGAGGGGGGGTAAATACACCAAGGTTTAAAAACTTTTCCAAGTTAAAACACTTTTTAGTGAGCTGGCTGTGTTCGATCCAGCTAGAAGGCAGCTTGATCGACACAGCTGGCTGTGTGTGTGCGGAAGTTGGTGGGTTTGGAAAGTTCGTCTGTTACATCAAATTATATTGCAAACATCTATTTCACTTTTCAGTTAGTCAGTTTATGCAGCTTGAAATAATGCTCATGAGAAGTTAGCAGAATGCATAAAACAAAGCAGTAAAGAACAAAGAAATTTTAACGTGGTTCGGAGTAACACCTCCTACGTCCACGACTAGGTTCACTGGTAATTCACTACCACTTGGTTTCCAAATACCAAGAAACTTCACAACTCTAACCTGAGTTGTGTTCCAACAGTTTACGGGCACTGTCAAGCCTACACCTTCAATTTACGGGTACTGAAGAACCTTTTACAGTTTGCGGGTACTGTAAAACCTGACCACTCGAATTACACGCTTCGAGCAGGCGTAACCTTGACCTAACCTTTCTGGGTTTGGGTTTGGGTTTGGATTTTCCAACTATGAACGAGTTCTTACAATGAAGAACAAGGAGTATGATGAACTCGTTTAAACTAGGCCTAAGATATTTCTATTCTGATCTATTCTGCCTATGACTGAATATGTGAACAACTAAGAACACAGCTGACTGGCTGGGTGTTCTTGAAAGATTTGGCTTTGAAGATCGTTGTTCATTTTTCTGTTTGCTCTTTTATTTCTTCAGTCGTCTAGTCAGCCTCACCAGCCTTATTTTCTTCAATGGTGAGGAGATATATATAGGTGAAGATTCAAACTAGCCGTTGGAAGAGAGCCGTTTGAATTTTACCTACTCTCATTGACTTCTAGCTTTTAACCTACGAAGTACGTCTGCATCTGCAGAAGCTATTTCTTCTCTGATTTGACTGCGTCAGATAAGATTTTCTGACATCGGGATCTTGTCTTTGGAGAAGGTCTTCGTCTTCGAGCTGCTAAGCATTTCTGTTGTGTCTTCAGCGTCTTGGACTCTGCTGTGTCTCGACTCTGAGCTATGTCTTAGACCTGTGCTGTATGATTAACCTGAGCTGTGGCTTCAACCTGAGCTGTGTCATTAACCTGAGCTATCTTAAACCTGAGCTGTGTCATAGACACAAAGCTGGATCTTTTATACTTAGCTGGGTCTTTGACGCTGAGCTGGGTTTCCGTCACTGAGCTGGATCTTGATACTGCTGTGTCTTTGACTCTGCTTGACCTGCTCTGTTGAGTCTATTCTGCTGAGTTTGCTTAGCTGTGTCTTCTGCCATGTCTTATGCTGTCTTCAGTGACTCTACTTATAAACTTAGAAACTCTATAAGCTCAAACAGGTGAGCTGAAAAATGCTTAGGCTTTGTGCAATCATCTACTCGGTTGGGGTCAGCTGGGTTTTGGTATCAAATCAAAACTCTATTAATTTTCCCAACAGAAGTCAAAATTATGTAATGCTCCTGTTTTGGTTTTACCTGACTTTGCTAAAACATTCGAGATTGAGTGTGATGCCTCTGGTATAGGCATTGGTGCTGTTTTGATGCAGGATAGAAAGCCGGTCGCCTATTTCAGTGATAATCTGAATGGAGCAGCCCTTAGGTACTCTACGTATGATAAGGAGTTGTATGCTTTAATGAGATCTTTGGAGACTTGGCAGCATTATCTGAGACCGAAGGAGTTCGTGATTCACACTGATCACGAATCACTGAAGCACTTGAAAGGGCAGCAGAATCTAAATTCGAGACATGCCAGATGGGTTGAATTCATTGAATTCTTTCCATATGTGATTAAGTACAAGAAAGGTGAGGAGAACGTGGTTGCTGATGCACTTTCTCGCAGGTATACCTTATTTTCTGTGATGCATGCCCAATGCTTAGGATTAGAGAGTTTGAAGAGTTTGTATGCATCTGATCCTTATTTTGGTGATATTTTCAAGAATTGTCAGTCTAGGTCTAGATCTGTTGATTCCTTTTATGTGACTGATGGTTTTCTGTTTAAAGATGCGAAGTTCCTACTTATTCCAGGAGACATTTACTTGTCTTAGAGTCTAATGTAGGTGGTCTGATGGGTCATTTTGGTGTTGGGAAAATTAGTAGAGTTTTGATTTGATACCAAAACCCAGCTAACCCCAACCAAGTAGATGAATGTACAAACCTTGTGATAATTTCAGCTCACATGTTTGAGCTTATAAAGTTTCTAAGTTTACATGTAGAGTCGCTGAAGACAACACAAGACATAGCAGAAGACACAGCTAAGCAGATCAAGCAGAGTCAAAGACACAGCAGTATCAAGACCCAGCTCAGTGACGGAAACCCAGCTCAACGTCTAAGACCCAGCTAAGTATAAAATACCCAGCTTAGTGTCAATGACACAGCTCAGGTCTAAGACAGCTCAGGTTAATGACACAGCTCAGGTTAATGATACAGCACAGGTCTAAGACACAGCTCAGAATCGAGACGCAGCAGAGTCCAAGACGCTGAAGACACAGCAAAAATGCTTAGCAGCTCGAAGACGAAGACCTTCTCCAAAGACAAGATCCCGGTGTCAGAAGATCTTATATGACGCAATCAAATCAGAGAAGAAATAGCTTCTGCAGATGCAGACCTACTTCGTAGGTTAAAAGCCAGAAGTCAATGAGAGTAGGTAAGATTCAAACGGCTCTCTTCCAACGGCTAGTTTGAATCTTCACCTATATATATCTCCTCACCATTGAAGAAATAAAAGAGCAAACAGAAAAATGAACAATGATCTTCAAAGCCAAATCTTTCAAGAACACACAGCCAGTCAGCTGTGTTCTTAGTTGTTCACACATTCAGTCATAGGCAGAATAGATCAGAATAGAAATATCTTAAGCCTAGTTTGAACGAGTTCATCATACTCCATCTTCTTCATTGCAAGAACTCGTTCATAGTTGGAAAACTAAACTAAACCCCTCTTTACCCAGAAAGGTTAGGTCAAGGTTACGCTTGCTTGAAGCGCGAAATTCAAGTGGTTGTAAGGTTGTTTTAGTACCCGTAAACTAAAAGGTGTATGTTTGACAGTGCCCGTAAACTGTTGGAACACATCTCGGGTTAGAGTTGTGAAGTTCCTTGGTACTTGGAAACCAAGTGGTAGTGAATTACCAGTTAATCTGGTCGTGGACGTAGGAGGTGTTACTCTGAACCACGTTAAAATTGCTTTGTTCTGTACTGTTTTATTTATGCATTCAGCTAACTCTTCATAAGCATTCTTTCAAGCTACATAAACTGATTAACTGAAAAGAGAAACAAAGCTTTGCAATATATTTGAAGTAACAGACGGACTTTCCAAAAACCCACCACATTCCGCACACAGCCAGCTGTGTCGATCAAGCTGTCTTCCAGCTGGATCGAACACAGCCAGCTCACTCAAAAGAGTTTTAATTGGAAAAGTTTTTTAAACCTTGGTGTATTCACCCCCCCTCTACATCAAGGTATCCTTCTTGGGACCAACAATTGGTATCAGAGCAGTGGTTCAAAGATCACTGTATCTGTGTCAAGTCTCTTTGCTGATAGTGGTCACCTGAACAGATCCTTCAAAGTTCCAACATCTTTTTAAAATCATTATATTGCATACTGTCATGGAATCTTCCTTGTGCAGGAATCTTCCGACATTCTCTATCGATGATTATCAGATCTGGAAATTCCGACTCAAAAGCTTTCTGAGCGCGCGTCACGACATGATGTGGGATGTTATCACTAACGGACCCATCATCATCATGAAGTCAGATAGAGAAGCAGAAACCTTACCTGGAGCTGAACCAGAACTTTGGCAAGTTGTGAAGCCCAAAAGGGATTACTCTCCAGAAGAAAGAAGACAAGCTGGATTGGACAGCTACGCTCGCAACTTCATCTCCTCAACGGTGACGGATGCTTATCTCAGCAAGATCATCAACTGCGAGACAACTAAGGGGATGTGGGACACTCTAGCCAAGCTGTGTGAAGGCTCAGAGGAAATTCAAGAGAACAAATTCTCAGTTGCATGCTAGAAGTTCGACAACTTCAAGCAACTCCCCTACGAGTCCATTGATCAAATGGAGCTCAGATTCTCCAACCTCATCATCGAGATCGAGACGATCCGAACCGGGAAATATATGGTTCGAGATAAGAACTTGAAAGTTCTTTCAGCTCTCTCCTCAGAATGGTGTACACACAAGGTGGTTCATCAAAGCAGAACTGATCTTGGCAGCATGGAGACAGAAAAATTGTTCTTCATCTTGAAAGCCAACGAATTTGATCTGGGGATCACAAGCGGAGAATCATCCAGCCGGATGAATGAAACGGAGCTGACTCCCAAGGCAAAAGAGATAGCCTTCAGAGCTCAATCAAGAAGATCAGCTCAATCAGCTCAGCTTGGAAGGACCAACAAGGAGCACAGAAATATGAGCAAAGAAGAATTGCACGAAGAAGTTGCCATACTTGTACGGAATATTAATAGGCTGGAACACAGTAAGGAAAGGTACAAGATGATCTTGAAGGGTCTCCAGGATAACCAATTCTACCCAAAGAGAAACCCAGCTGAGTCGACCTCCCAAAGAAAAGATAAAGAGCTCAAGTCGAGCAAAACTGAAGAAGATCAAGAGTTTTCGTCCGACTCAGAAGATGAAGCATTTCATTGAAGATGCCTGCTTCATGGTATTCTCAAACCTAGCTATTGAAGAAATTGAACTTACCCAGCTAGCTGTCTGGGACCAGCTGTGAAATGCAAACTCAGTTGAACACACAGCTGAATACATTGGTCTCAAGAGAAGAATCGAGAAACAGCAGATGAATCAGCTGGATTTGGGACAGCTGTCTACCTGCTATACAAACTGAGACCTCATCAAAGAAATGAGCAAATGTTAAGAAAATCTGCTCGTTAAAAGGAAGTAGGATGCAGCTGAAGAAAAAGCCACCTACTATCAAATCAAGGGGGAACTCTACATAGCTGGAAAGTCAGCAAAATCAAGAAGAATAACCAGCAGGAAGCACTCACCAAGAAAGACTCAGCTGGAATCTCCAGCTGAAGGGAAAATTGATCCAGCGGAGCAATCAAGCTGATTCTCT
The DNA here is from genome assembly GCA_031470985.1 of Agastache rugosa. Taxonomy (NCBI): domain Eukaryota; kingdom Viridiplantae; phylum Streptophyta; class Magnoliopsida; order Lamiales; family Lamiaceae; genus Agastache; species Agastache rugosa. The sequence goes on from CM062608.1 coordinate 24,790,575, forward strand.
AACCCAGCTAGACATGGCATAGCTGACTGCATGCTAAAGAGACCTCATCGAAGAAGTGTTCAGCGACTTCAAGAGATTGCTAGAAATCCTTAAAATCTAGCCAGCTGAGAATTCGGAGCTAAGAAATGAGCTCAAGCAGAAGAATGAAGGACCAGGTGAGTCACTGATCCAGCTCTCAAAGAAAAATACCTTGCTCAAAGAAAAGGCAGCTTAGTCGAATCATTGGAAAGAAGGAGCTTGAAGATGAGAAAACACAGCTGATCAAGTTGCTGGAGATGACCAGAAAATCAAAACAAAGAATGGTTCCAGCCAATGCAAACAGAGCGCTGAAACCAAGCCAAGAATGTACCAAAAAGAGGTCAGACATCATCAAGCCAACTCTCCAAGCTCAGCCCCGCCAAAGAGGAAAACTGCTCGGCAACCTCAAGCCCAAAAAAAAACACAGCGACTTCCAGCTAAACACAGGGCTCAAAAGAAGCAGAAAATCCAGCTGACTGGAATCAAAATCAAAGACAGAAGGTCATCCAGCTCAGTCAACAAGGTCCAGAGAGGAGAGGATCCATTTAAGGACCAACGAGAAGTATCACTCAGAAAGTATATATAAATAAATCTGAGTTGCCAAAGGAATTTGGGCCCGGGACCACTTAGGTCATTGCACGGGGTGCTATGAGTTCAATTCGAATCGTCGTTCCGCTTCCATAATGGTATTATAATAGAACTTATGATCCTCGAAGCGAAAGTTATGCCCATTTTAAATTTTGCAGATGACGATCCCTTTCGCGATCTTTCGCCATCAAATAATCAGCTGCAACTCGTTCAACATCAAGCCAGGGGAATCAAACCCAGCTGATAAAATAATTGGAATATCCAATTGAGGGGGAACCTTGCAAACGGAGCCTCCCATCAGAGGAAGAAGGTCAAGATGACTCACTCCAAACTGAGTCATACAACTGAGAAATACCATCAATTGGTATCAACTCCAAGCTGACTGGAGTTACCAAGAACGGGAAGAAATTATTGCCAGAACGCTGACGCCAGACCTCGACTCTCCTTACTCCCAATATCTTTTTGATGAACCAAAAATGGGGAAATGATTGAACAGAAAACCGGAAATAGAAAGGGGAAAGGATTGAACAGAAAATGAATCTAGAAGAGGTAAATGGCGAGCTGGAAAAGCAACTGGAGAAAGAGCGCAAACTTTCGTCAAGGCATGATGAGCATCCAGGAAGAGTTTAGTTAGGAGTTTAGTTAGGATTTTTGTTTTGTGTTTTTCTGTAAAAATTTGTAAAGGTTTTGGCATCATCAAAAAGGGGGAAATTGTTGGGAAAATTAATAGAGTTTTGATTTGATACCAAAACCCAGCTGACCCTAACCGAGTAGATGAATGTATAAACCTTGTGTTAATTCCAGCTCACATGTTTGAGCTTATAGAATTTCTAAGTTTACAGGTAGTCACTGAAGACAGCAGAAGACACAGCTAAGGAATTCAGCAGAGCAGACCAAGTAGAGTCAAAGACCCAGCAGTATCAAGACCCAGCTCAGTAACGGAAACCTAGCTCAGTGTCAAAGACCCAGCTCAGTGTAAAAGACCCAGCTTAGTGTCGATGACACAGCTCAGGTCAAAGACACAGCTCAGGTCAGTGACACAGCTCAGGTTGAAGACACAACTCAGGTTGATGATACAGCTTAGGTCTAAGACACAGCTCAGAGTCGAGACACAGTTGAGTCGAAGATGCTGAAGACACAGCAGTGACGCTTAGTAGCTCGAAGACGAAGACCAACTCCAAGACAAGATCTCAGTGTCAGAAGATCTCATCTGACGTGGTCAAATCATATGAAGAATATCTTCTGCAGATGCAGACCTACATCGTAGGCAAAAAGCTAGAAGTCAAAGAGAGTAGGTGAGATTCAAACAGCTCTCTTCCAACGGCTAGTTTGAAGAAAACTGACTGGTGAGACGACTAAAGAAATAGAAGAGAAAACAGAATAATGAACAACAATCTTCAAAGCCAAATCTTTCAAGAACACCCAGCCAGTCAGCTGTGTTCTTAGTTGTTCACATATTCAGTCATATGCAGAATAGATCAGAATAGAAATATCTTAAGCCTAGTTTGAACGAGTTCATCATACTCCATGTTCTTCATTGTAAGAACTCGTTCATAGTTGGAAAACCAAACCAAACCCCTCTTTACCCAGAAAGGTTAGGTCAAGGTTACGCTTGCTTGAAGCGCGAAATTCAAGTGGTTGTAAGGTTTTTTCAGTACTCGCAAACTGAAAGATGTAGGCTTGACAGTGCCCGTTAACTGTTGGAACACAGCTCGGGTTAGAGTTATGAAGTTGCTTGGTACTTGGAAACCAAGTGGTAGTGAATTACCATTGAATCTGGTCGTGGACGTAGGAGGTGTTACTCCGAACCACGTTAAAATTGCTTTGTTCTTTACTGCTTTTTTTTTTGAACGCGAAGAAAATGAATTTCATTGATCAAACATCTAAATTACAACCTTACCAGAACTGAACCAAGGAAAGCCACAACCAGCGATCCCAGAACAAATAACCAGAACTAATTACAATGTAATCTACTGACAATCTTTTGCTCCTGTACATTTAGATTTCTATGCTTTACATTGTAAAGTCTGTGACTAAGGACTCTTTTAATATCTTCCACTATGTGCAAATCAGAGTGAGAAAACCCAGAAAAAATGCACCTATTCCTGTTTATCCACAAGCTGTAAACAGTAGCAGCAATAGTTGCATTAACAATAGATGCCATCAACCCTGTTCTTCTACAGCTGATCCAAGTAATCCAATTGTTGTAATCTAAAGGCCAGGCTCTGAATCCCAACTAGCTGAACAGTAAGTCAATTACTCTTTGAGAAAGGGGACATTCAAAGAAGAGGTGAGAGTGACTTTCGTTATGGAGACCACACACTGGGCAGATTAAGGAATCAACAGAGATACAAAAATGAGACAACAGATCCCTGGTGAGCAAGTGAGAGTTCACTACCTGCCAAAGCATAAATTTGTGCTTTGGTATACTTAATCTACACCACACGGCTTGCTTGTAGTTCACCTGGGATTGCTGCAGCAAACTGTTATACAACTTCGCAGCCTTGAATTTACCATGTTTACCAGCAACTAAAACATTGTCTTTACTGAAAACTTGTCTCAAGTGACAGAGCTTGCGCCAATACCAACTTGAATCCTGTGTTAGGGTGTAGTCCCAGAAGTTCGTATCCTTGAGATAAATGGAGTTGATCCATTTAACCCAAAGAATGTCATGTTTTTCAGTTAAAGCCCATATATATTTAGCAAGAATAGCTCGGTTCCACTTGGGGCCTTTCATAAATCCTAGACCACCATAGGATATTGGAAGACAGACTTTCTCCCAAGAGGCAATGCGAATTTTGCTTCTATTCCCACTCAAACCCCAGAGAAAGCCTCGACAAAGGCTCTCCAGTTCTTTTGTCAGGCTTTGTGGAAGAACGAAAATGCTCATCCAATTGTTTCGAAGACGGAGCAGGATTGAGTGAATTAACTGGACTCTTCCAGCAAATGACAAATGTCTACTTGCCCAAGTATGAAGTTGCTGCTTGATTTTATTGATGATAACTCCGCAATCTTCCATTTTCCATTTTGTTGGCCTCATTGGAACCCCTAAGTATTTTAGGGGAAATGAACCCTCTTCAAACCGAATATCCTGGATTATATCTCTTTTATCAGCTGAAACACTTCCAAAGAAAATTTGGGACTTGCTTGTGTTTGCTCTTAACCCAGTGGTTGCACTTAAATCATCTAGAGCAACTTTCAAAACCTTGACAGTCTGCTTTGTTCCTTTACAGAAAAGGATCAAGTCATCAGCAAAGCAGAGACTAATAAGCTTCAAGCTTTTACACATGGGGTGATATCTGAAATTTTTTTCCTGAGCAGCCAACTGAAACCTTCTAGTGAGGTATTCCATAATTAGAACAAAAAGCAAAGGAGATATAGGGTCTCCTTGTCGGAGACCCTTTTCTCCCTTAAATCCTCCCTGAATTCTACCGTTCATCATCAAAGAATAGGTAGTGCCTTTCAAGCATGTCATAACCCATCCTATGAATTGAGTTGGGAAACACAAAGCCTTTAAAAGGTCTTCAAGAAAGAGCCAATCCACTGTATCATAAGCCTTACTTAGGTCAATATTTATTGCACATCTAGGAGATGTGTTCTTCCTGCCATAGTTTTTGATTGAGTCCTGGAATATCAAAATGTTATGGGCTATAGATCTGTTTTTGACAAAAGCCCCTTGATTTTGTTGCACCAATGTAGGTAAGATAGAAGCTAATCTTAAGCATAGTAGCTTAGAGATGCATTTATAGATCGTAGTGCAACAAGCTATAGGTCTATAGTCAATAGCCTTGGCTGGAGTATCAGTTTTGGGGATCAGAGAAATGGTAGTATCATTGAGCTCTGCAGGGATCTGACCAGTTTCAAAGAAATGTAACACTGCCTTGCTGATTTCCACTCCAATCTCTGGCCACATTTCCTTAAAGAAGGCTGATCCAAAGCCATCTAGACCAGGGCTTTTGGTGCTAGGAATACTGAAGAAAACAGTTTTAATTTCTTTGGAGGAGAAAGGTTTTAGCAACTCAATCTGCTGATCAAGAGAGAGCTTAGTACCAAACTCCATGCACTCCATATTGAGCCTAGTTGTTGCAGAGCTTTGACTCCCCATAAAGCTTTTGAAATGATTCAAAAAATGAGAAACAACTGTTGTGTAATCGTCAACAGTCGTGCCTTGATCATCCACAAAACTAGCAATTGTATTTTCCTCTCTCCTTTTTTTAATGCATGCATGAAAGTAGGAAGTGTTTTCGTCTCCCTTTTTCAACCAGGTAGTTTTACTTCTTTGAATTAAGAAGCTACGATACATTTTTTCCTGAATGCTAAAAGCCATTGATGCAGCAACTTCTGTCTCCTGGAAATGAAGATCTCTCGGATGTGCTTGAGCTTGAAGTTGGGCTTCTTGGTAGCACTCTTTAGCTCTAAAGAAATTTATTTCTACATCCCCAATTGAATTCCTGTTAAATTTCTTTAAACAATGCTTTAGACGCATAGTTTTTAGATATATAGCTTTTAGCCCTGCACCAGAAACTGGTTTGACCTAGCTATCCACTACAACTTTTTTGAAGTATAGATGATCGGTCCAAAAATTAAAGAAGCGAAATGGCTGAACACCAATATTTCCAATAACAGTGGATGTAACTAAGCAAAGAAAATGGTCAGAAATAGTTTGCCATCGGAAAATAGCAGAGGAGTTGGGAAAAGAATCTAACCAGGCTTCATTTTTAAAGACGTGATCAATCCGAGAATAAATTCTGTCTTGACCATCTTGATTATTTGTCCAGGTGTACTTCGAGCCACTGCTGTTTAAGACATCAACCAGGTTAAGAGCAAGCCAATTATTAGAATCCTCCATCTCTGAAGTCGAAATAGGTTTCCCTCCACTCCTATCTTCACTATGAAAAACAGCATTAAAATCGCCAAGGACTATCCAAGGCTTAGCTGGAAACTTAAGCCTAGTCAACCCCTGCCATAGACTTTTTCTTTCCTCAATAGAATGAGCCCATACACAAAAGTAGCACAGTAAGCTTCTGATTGCCCAGCCATTTTGACATAACAGTGAACATATTGATTGGTTTCCTCAATAACAATGACTTGCACATACACCTCTTTCCAAATTAAGAGAATCCTACCTTCTGTAACAGCACTAGTGTAGTAGTTCCAACCAGAGAATCTAGAAGATATCATTTCAGTAATTTTATTCCCCTTCATCTTAGTTTCAAGGAGAGCTGCTAAGCCCACTTTATTGACTTGACAAATATCTAAAACAATATTTTGTTTATTGGTTCTATTCAAACCCCTAACATTCCAGCTTAAAATATTGCAAGTATCCATAATCAAGCAAATGAGTGAGGATTACCATTTTTCTCACTATCAGGCAGCTCCAAGAGCACCTCAAACGTGTTCTTGTTAATTTGATCAATCTCTACTTGGGGCTCTATCTCTGTAAGAATTGGATTGAGTCTCTGATACTGTTTTTTTTTAATGAGAAACTCTTTTTACTGCTTTATTTATGCATTCAGCTAACTCTTCATAAGCATTCTTTCAAGCTGCATAAACTGATTAACTGAAAAGAGAAACAAAGCTTTGCAATATATTTGAAGTAACAGACGGACTTTCCAAAAACCCACCATATTCCGCACACAGCCAGTTATGTCGATCAAGCTGCCTTCCAGCTGGATCGAACACAGCCAGCTCACTCAAAAGAGTTTTAATTGGAAAATATTTTAAACCTTGGTGTATTCACCCCCCCTCTACACCAAGGTATTTGTCTTGGGACCAACATGTATTGCTAAGACTTTGAGTTTATTGCATGAGCATTTTTACTGGCCTCGCATGAAGCGAGATGTAGAGAGAATCTGTGCTAGATGTATTACATGTAGAAAGGCTAAATCGAGTTCTAGTCCGTTTGGTTTGTACACTCCACAGCCTGCACCATCTGTACCTTGGATTGATATTTCTATGGATTTTATTCTTGGTTTGCCTATGTCTAAGTCTGGCAAGGATTCTGTGTTTGTCGTTGTAGACAGGTTTTCCAAAATGTCTCATTTCATTGCATGTAAAAAAACTGATGATGCTGTTAATATTGCTTATCTGTTCTTTTGTGAAGTAGTTAGACTGCATGGCATGCCTAGGACTATTGTGTCTGATAGGGATTCTAAGTTCTTGGGACATTTTTGGCGTGTTCTTTGGGTAAAGTTAGGTACTAAACTTTTATTTTCTACTGCATGTCATCCTCAGACTGATGGTTAGACTGAAGTAGTTAATAGAACTTTAGGTACTTTACTTCATGCATTAGTGAAGAATAATTTGAAGTCATGGGAAGAGTGTTTATCTTTTGCTGAGTTTGCTTATAATCGTGTTGTGCATTCTTCCACTAACATGTCTCCATTTGAGGTTGTGTATGGTTTTAACCCTCTTACTCCTACAGATCTTATTCATTTGTCTATTGACCATCTTTCAAGTTTGCAAGGTTCTCGTAGAGCTGAACAGGTTAATGAGATGCATAAAAAGATCAAGTCCAGGATCGAGTTTCAAGGTGAGAAAAATGCAGCCAAGGCTAATACACGCCGCAAGCAAGTGCTATTCAAACCCGGCGATAAGGTTTGGATCCACTTCAGTCTAGGGCGCTTTCCTAACGTGAAGAAGTTGAAATTGATGCCTCATGAAGATGGACCATATATTGTGGTTGCTCGCGTCAATGACAGTGCCTACCGCATTGATCTTCTAGGTGAGTATAAGTATTCCAATACATTCAATGTTTCTAACTTATCTCCTTTTCCTGTAGATGATTTCGATGCTGAGGATGAGCCGAATTCGAGGACGAATTCTTTTCAGCAGGGAGGGAATGATGAGCCGGGGTCCAGCACTGATGAATCAAACACGGAGTTGCAGCTGAGAGGTCCAGTTACAAGATTGAGAGCCAAGAAGCTGCAAGACTATTTTCAGTGCATTGTCTGGAAGAAACTTGAAGATGAAGATGTTGGACTTAAGCAGCCCAGTTGGTGACCTTGACCAGTGTCCAAGACTGAAGTTGTGGAAGAGCCAAGTTTCGAACAAGCCCATTTTGTTCGAATCTCGGGCTTCTTTTTTATTTAGTTGTTTTATGTTTTATTTTAATTGGGCTCAGACTTTGTTTTTTTTAATTTAATTATTAAGCCCAATAGTTAGTATTTATGTTATTTAATTAGTAGCCCAATTGTATTCAAGGGCCTAGTTCGACTTCTAGTGGGATTAGCCCTAGTAGTATTTAAGTCTTTGAACAACACTTTTTAGAGCAGACAATTTTGAATCAGAAATCGAATTTAATAATTTTGTCTCACGCGTGCTTCGGTTCACGTTTTTCTATCGGTGTTCTTGGTAGAGTTCTTAAGTTGGCATCTTTAGAACTTGAAATCAATTGCCTCGTTTGTGATAACCAGTTTTATCCGGATTAGGCAAGCCACGAAGATTGCTCCATAGGTGCGTTTTGGATTCAAGTAGATCCGGGGTTCGTTTCGGGTAGTTCTTCAATCTCTCTTCGTTCTTTTTATTTCCAGCCATCTCGACCTCCTTCCTTCCATTATCTACTGTCCATACAATCCTTGCTTCCATGCCAAACCTTCGCCAAGTCCATATTTCCGTCCATAAAGCCGTCGTCCCAAGTTTTAACCTAAATCGACCAAAACGTCAGCCCCATGCCAAATCTCAAACCCTTCGTGCGAATTGGCTGAATTTTGGATATTTTGTTCCAGACTTCAATATATGATTCGTGTTAAAATTTGATCTTAATCGGAGTTGATTTTCTATAGTTTCCAGTCGAGTCTTCTGTTAGGGTTTTAATCATCATTTTGGCATTGTTTCGTGTTTTGTTCTGTTTCTTGTTCAAATTTCGTTTTAGATCAGCATATTGCGCCCTGAAATAGTTGAGAGAACAGTTCAGGTGGTAGAAAGAATTCGAGAAAGACTCAAGACCGCCCAAAGTCGACAAAAATCGTATGCAGATAAAAGAAGAAGAGAATTGCAGTTTGAGGTCAGAGAAAAAGTTTTTCTGAAGGTGGCACCGATGAAAGGGGTATTGAGATTTGGTATGAAAGGAAAGTTGAGACCCCGATTCATTGGACCTTATGAAATTTTGGATCGGATTGGAAATGTTGCTTATCGTCTAGCTTTGCCACCTGAGTTAGCCTCGGTACATAATGTATTTCACGTCTCCATGCTGAGAAAGTACCTTTATGATCCAAGTCATGCAGTCAATCAAGATGACATACAAATCAATAAAGATTTGACTTATGAGGAGGAACCTATTGCTATACTTGACAAAAAGATACACCAGTTGAGAAACCGACAAGTGACATTACTCAAAGTAAAATGGAGTCGACATGGAGACGATGAGGCAACTTGGGAAAATGAAGAGGAAATCCTAACGAAGTATCCAAACTATAAGAGGCATGGTAAGATTTAATTTCGAGGACGAAATTCTTTTAAGTGGGTAGGGTTGTAACATCCCATATTTTATTAAGTTTAGTTCTAATTGAATTTTATTAGGATTTTCGAAATTGCGCCGTAGTAAATTAAAATTTACAATAAGTTTTGATTAAATTTATTTTATTTGGGCCATATAGTAGTATAAGATAGTATTTTATTAAATTAAGAGAATTTTTTTTATTGGGCTTTAGATAACGTAAGTTTCTAAATTAATAAATTAGGAATAAGCCCATCCTAAGCCTTTAAGGAGGGAGAGAATGTAAAATAAAGATATATTTATATATCTCAGCAGTTCTCCAGCGGTTCTAACTTCCCAGATTTCTTGCCACTACTTCTGACGGTTTCTCTTCATATTTTTATTCTTTTCTTCGATCTTTATCGTATTTCCAATAGATTCGTTCTCAAGCAGTTCCATAAACCTTTTTAACGGAAAATCCTCTAACAATTTGTTTATCCTTCTTAACTATTTAAATCTCTTGAAAATTATATTCATCGGAAGAACACCCACAATCTGAATTTGTAAATTCGAAAGTTTGTCAGACTTCTTTTGCCGTTAGATTTAATTGGTGAGTTTTTCTTTCGTAAATTTGGTTCGCCGACTTGTTCCGATTTCAATTTTCAAGTTAAAAATCTATATTGTTATGTATCTTGAGTTTCTCGCACTAAATATATGGTCAGTAGTGGGATACGACAAAGAGTGTTGTGAAATTGTTAATTTTGAATAGGTTATTGTGCCGTTCTTTTTTACTACAAAGTTCTGGATTTTGAAAAATTTACATTTAAAATCATTGGTTGATTTAATTTCCTTCACAAACGAACACACACACACACGCATATATATGTATTTATATATATATAATATAATATAATATGAGTCTTTGTTTTGTTTCTTTCTCAAGTATTACTTCTGCAGATGATTTAATTTGAGAAGAGTTAAGAGTTGTAGGAGAGAGAATTAGTGTTTGTTTAGGAAGAGTTTGATTAGTTAATTGTTAAATTACTTATTTTCATCCCCTTTCGAATATATTAAGTACGAATAATTTATTATAGAAAATTTCATTAATATTTTCCTTTTTGTTTTGAAGAGTATTGTTTTAGAGTGTTTCTAAGTATTGTGATTTTGGTTAGAACATGATCAAAAGTTAAACCTGCAGTAGATTAAATAAAATAATTTAAGATTTTTTTTTATTTAAGTGTTATTTTGGAGATTATTTGTGTTTAGAAGAGAATTTTATTTATATTTAAATGTATGTTTTAAGAATATAGTTACATGTGGGTGTACATGAACAGGGAAAGATTGTTAAGAAAAGAAGAGCTTGATTATTTAATTATGTTGTTTGTTAAAAAAAAAATTTGTTCGAATAAGATTCAGAGGATTACAAAAGGGTTATAGATAAACACTATTTTATTGATCTTTAATATGATCAGGAATATGATGTAGGATTTAGGTATTTTTCTTTAACTTCAGATTATTTAATTAATGGTCTAAGTAGAATTTTGGCCTTAATATTTATTATATTATGTTTAACTAGGTTCGGCGCAATTAGGATCTCCGTCTTCGCGATAAAGTTCTTTGTTCGATTTCTCTGTTCACAAGAATTCAAGGTGGGGTAAAGTATCAAATGTTTACATGTTATGTTTTATACGAAAGAGATTTACATTTCTTATTTGAAAAATATGATTTACGTCCAACGTGTTTACTTGTGCCTTGAGATATGGTCGAAGTGAAAATGATAAGTATGTGTACAAGATATGTCCTATGCATAGTTGAAGTTACAATTGTCCCATAGATTCATACTTTGCTTTGTGCATTGAAATGATCTATGGTTGAAGTTCTTTGTCCCACAAGATTATTAGCTTGTGGTTGAAGTTTTCCATTTTCTCATGTGCCATGTTTATACTGTTGGACAAAGGAAATGTTATGCTTTAAATTACCCCACTGAGTATATTTTTAATTACTCACCTCGTATTCTTAAAAATGTTTTCAGGTGATGAGCATGGAGCGGCGTGAAGGAAGTGTGTTGGTTATTTTAAAATTTCGGTTTATTTAAGTATTAGTAGAAGTTGTGTGATTTCGTATTCCGTTTAAATTTAAAACTTATTAGTTGGTATTATGTTTTTGGTAAAACGTTTAGGTTGGTTAAGTTTAACTCTGATGGATTAATTTGGTTGTTAGGATTTGTTGTTTATTATAATGAAATATTTCAGACTTACTTAGTATTTTAAATACAGTTTAAGGTTATCTGTTGGAACTGTATTTGTCAGCAAGTTTAAATTCTTTCTTTTACTTTGAGCTAAGTATTTATTTAGAATTATTTCATATTTTTATTTAAAAAAAATATATTATTAGACTTTCCGCATTAGTTTTTATTATATTTAAATTAAATAATTAGGGTGTGCTTTGTCCTCACTCGCACGCTTCCTGAGAAAACTTCCCAAGAGGTCACCCATCATAGAATTGCTCCAGGTTAAGCACGCTTAACCTTGGAGTTCTTCCACAATGAGCCCCAGAAAAGAAGATGCATCTTGATGGTATAAGTAGCCCAATCAATTCCTTTAAACTCTCCTCGAATATGTCGTCCCATTCCGACATATTCTTGGAATCCCTCTCATTCGGGTATGTTTCGGTTCGTTCCTACCCCCTCCACTTTGAAGTCTTATCGGAGCCGCTCCTTGTCCGTACCTCCGCACCGGCGATCACTCAGTACTTCTGCCCCGGGCGTCACAGGCTCACCAGCTTCCGCTTGGTTCGTCCCTGAACCACACCGTACTGGGAGAAGTTCAGCCTGATAATTGGATTGAATCAACCTTTCTGTTGATGTGTGTTTGAATCCTTGCTTCCGCATATTCATTGGCCATATCACTTCTGCTGAAGCTCACTTTATTTTGCTCGTGCAAGATCTCATTTCGTTTAACTCATACTTGGGCTCCTATTTCAACCTCTTAATTTAGGTTCCCATCGAACCTTGCATCTCGCAGTTCAGCTTCCTCTGAATCACTCTTCGTTTATTCTTTTGCTCAGTTCTTACTGAGGTTAACTTCTCAAACTATGAGCTCTGATTCCTAGAGCTAATCTCATTCAACCCATGCTAGAGCTTGCTTCATCCAGTTCTCGTTGAAGCTTATTTATTAGATTATGAGGTTAGCTCTTGCTAAAACTTATCTTCTAAGCTCGGAGCTCAAACTCCTATCATACTTAATTCAAAATTCAGCTCGCTGGTTCTCGATTCTGAAAGTTCGAGTTCAGTTCTTACTAAATCTTGCTTAGCTCTTGCTGAAGCTTTTCCTTCAGATTTTCAATTCAGGCCCCTGCTGAACCTCTCTTCTTGAAGCTTAATTTATGCTAAATCTTATTTCGTTTAATTTTTACTTCATTTCTCACTGATGCTCACTCAGGACTCACCTCTTGTTATCACTAGTTTATCAAACTCAAAGTTTAGCTCATGCAGAAGTTTACTTCTCAAACTCTAAGGTAAGGGTTGAACTAAATATTACTTACAACTCAACTTATGCTGAAACTCATCTTTCGAACTCAAGATTTAGGTTTCTTCCTGACCATACTCCAAATCCAGAATTCAACTCTCACTGAATCTTACTTCACTCAATTTTTAGTTCAGCTTATGCTGAAACTCATCTTTTGCATTCTGGGTTCAGGTCTCTTTTTGACCTTACTCTAAATTCAGAATTCAGCTCTCACTGAATTTTTCTTCATTTAATTTTTAGCTCCGCTCTTGCTGAAGCTCACTCAAAATTTCAGCTCATGCTGACACTTGATTCCAATGTTAAGAATTCAGCTCACGCTGAAGCTCATTTCTTAGGCTTGTAGCTCAGGCTTCTACCCAAGTTTGTTCAAAGTTCGGTGCATGCTAAAACTCATTTCTTAGGCTTGGAGCTCCGGATGCTGCCCAAGTTCGTTCAATTTCTTCTATAAGGCTAGCACCTAGGCCTCTGGTCGGCCCTTGGTGTGAGCGACCGTATCGTTTCTGTCATGTCTCTCATGCTTTTTTTCTTGGTCTCTTCATCCTCTTATTTCATTTATAGGGAGATGATCTCATTTTGTCCTTTACTACTTCCAGGAGTGCATAATCCGTTGGCAGAGTTAGGCGCACTTAATGCTTAGAGGTTGGTTATTGGGTTGTCACAATGACTGTTATTTCGAAGTTGCCATTGACACTGGTCTCTTGCATGCTTTTTGCATTGAAGAGGCTCTTAAGATCACGGGGTCTAGATCACTCTATTCATGAAATACCATTAGGTCAGGTTGAGATTCAAGTAGGACTCTCTTTTCAGATGTTAGTGAGTAGTCAATTGTTGTGTCCTTCTCTGCGAGTCATGCAGGCTGAAGGACCTTAATTGTACACATGGTTGTGGGTTGATTGTGGTTTATACTGTAATCCTCTGACGAGGCCATCGTTAGCACTCGACAAAATAAATTTATAGCCTATGCCCACAGCTATATAGATAGCGGTAAGTACAGGGTTGATCTACAGGGAGTTGATAGTATCTTTCTCTTGCCTCTTTCCGCCGGTGTTGCTAAAGGTTTTGGTTTTGGTTTTGGTCACAGTACCCGTCGTGGGCAATACACAATAAAATAAATAACTGAAACTAAACAGAAGATTGATCAATAGATAAAAGTAACCTAGTTTGGACTTGACTAATTAAATATGAACGTTACTCAGTCATCAGTGCAAATATATTTACTACATGTTCATATCATTGGTTATAGGATTTGAATGTCGGAGTCCCTTTTTACTCGTCACGCCCCCAACAAACCCTTCCCTTATCTGTCCTTACTTATTTGGCGATGCACCGCCGGCTCTCTACTCTGGGCAATACCTCTGTTGTAGTCATCGTTCAGTCTCTTGCCCAGAGAGCATTAATAACTAAAAAGACCCAAAAAGGAATAATCACGTCTTGCCCAGCAGGTCAAGACACCTTCCGTCCATGTCAGTCAATCTCAACCAAGAATAATTATGAAAAATTCTCCTAACCTCTTGATTAATTTGTGATCTAAACTACTCAATTAATTAGTGATCAGTTAATTTACCAATTGCCAAGATCATATTAAATCAGACCTAACACTTCGGGAATACTCGCATGTAGTTATTAAGCTTAGATTAGACATCTCGAGTTAATTAGCTCATATTCAATTCATCGTTGTCCAAACCAGGTTAAACAAACTTAGCTAGACATAATTAAATTAACAAAAGCAAAAGAGATAAAAGAAAACATACTTGAATTGCAATAAAACATAATCTATACATGGGCGACAACAGACTCCAACATCGCCGGAAATAACATGAACGAAAATATAAATAATGCTAAACTAAAAGTGAGTCGAAGCTCTAAACTAAGAATAAGTAAAAACTAAGATAAAAACGTCCCCCGTTTGTCTCCTTTTTGTTTGTGCATGGTTTAAAGAAGTATTTATAGAGGCATGTGTAGGGTTTCTGACAGGCCCAGCTCAGATTCGTGGACTTGGCCAAGAGCTGCCTTCTGCTATAAGACTTTCCTTCTTTAGTCGCTGCCCAGATTTGCTTTCCTTCTTTAGCGCTGCCCAGATTCGTACATCCTTATCTTCAAGAGATTTGATGCAATCTGAATCTACATGGATAAGGAAGGATTGACTCGGTTGATTTCCTTCCTTATCTGCTTCTTTGGATAAGATGGATTTATCCCTTGCCCAAGTGAAATCTCTGGATGGTCAACGGACTTTCGTTGGGCAACTTCATGTGTTGGGCAAAATGACTCCACTGAGTAGCAACACTTTAAATGCTAGCAATGTTCTTCAAGCTCAAGTTTCTCCAGCTACTCATTGCCTCATATCTGCAACCTTGGCCTTTTTCACGGAAAACATCCTTATATTGCCCCAATGCACCTGTCCTGTCCAGAACGCACATGTTGCCCAAATAGTGCCCTCTTAGACACAAAAATACACAAAATACTAGACAAAGATACGATCTAGACACCTTAAACACACACAAAAATGTGTTAAAATATGGACTCATCATCCTCCAAGAGGATTTGTCCAATACTTAGCCAGAGCTAGGACTTTCAAAAAATTTCATTTTCATGAGGTATTTTCGATACTCCTAAGGGGTGTAGGATACACCCCTACTCCCCTTTACTCCGACTGACTTCAGCTCTAATTTGTCATTCAAAGTAAACTTTGTTTAGCATTGTATCTGTGAGAGTCTGTCGCATAGTGTAGACGGTAACCTAAGCTCAGGTCTCTAAGACAACGGGCCATCATGGGCTGAGAGAGCAAAATCTCGATCTATTGAAAATATAATTCTGACTATGACCAGAGTAATTTGGAAAGCCAAATGATTCGGGCATGTCAACTTTGGCAAGTTTTTCCTCGAGTAATAAGCAACATATTTCGCAATTCGTCAACATTTGTTCATGGAACTGATATGTTGCATCATCATCAGGTCTCTGACTTCATCATCAGGTCGGAGTTTATCTCATGCTAAGACCACTCAATGGCATATGAATTCACTACACTTCAGCTTATCCAGGTCTCAATACAGTAGAACACCATTCTCACGTCTCAAAACATGTTCTCCTTTTCTTTTCTTTTTTTCTTTTTTCTAGCTCGTTCTTTAGAGTCAATACCTCTATGCATGCTCCATTCTTTTTGTGGAGCATTACCCGATTCTTACTTGGGCTTTCGTACCATTCATATTTGATGTTCCTCGATTTGCCTTATTTTCATTTTAAAGGCTCATTTCATGACAGTGCTACTTCATAGGGAAGTGTTCCCTTCTTGTTTTGCCTTTACTACTTCTAGTAGCTTGTTTCTTTTAGCTTTCGGATGATATTGAGACCCATGGCAGTTATTGCTTGTTCTATCATAGCATCTCTATTGATGTAGCATACATTGCCCTTCTTTTAAAGAGATTCTTGTTGATAGCTCTCTTGAGAGACCTTTATGAGTGGTTGCAATGACCAATATTTTGAAAGTGCCATGATCAATGGCTTCGATGTGCTCGTTGCACCAAGGTGTCCTTGATGTTAAGGGATGGCAATATTTCCATACCGGTTGAATAATTCAAGCCCAAATTAATTCAACAATGATTTTCGTTTAAAGATTTCACGTATAATCATGTCTCTTTTGCACTACAAGCAAGATAAGTGTCTTTCGATTATGAGGGCCCTCTTCAGTGCTCGAGGTAGGATGAGGGGCTTTTCATTGCGAATGCTTTCTTCAATGTCTACGAAATGATGATAGGTTTTTTATTGTAAGTGTCCCCTTATGCACTTCAGGCAGGTTAAGGGGAGGCCTCTTCGTTTCACGCCCTCTATGGACTTTAATTTCATTGTGTGTCCTCAGCATACTTCTTATTCCATATGCCCTCTAGTGCACTTCAAGCTAGATAAGGGACTTTTCGTTGCAGGCCCTCAATGGGCTCCTCATTTCGTGTGCTCTTTGCTGCAATTTTTAGCGGGATGAAGGGCTTTTTACCGTGAGTAATCATGTATCATGCTCTCTCTTATGCTTCAGGCTGATAAGAGACCTCTTTTTCATCGTGAGTAATCACGTATCCTGTCGTCTATTGCGATTCGTGCAAGATAAAGGGCTTTTTACCGTGAGTAATCACGTCTCATGCTCTCTCCGGTGCTTCAGGCAGGATGAGAGACCTCTTTTTCATCATGAGTAATCACGTATCATGCCCTCTATTGCGAGATGATGGGCTTTTTACTGTGAATAATCACGTCTCATGCTCTCTCCTGCGCTTCAGGCAGGATGAGAGACCTTTTTTTTATCGTGAGCAATCACGTATCATGCCCTCTGTTGCGATTCGTACAAGATGAGAGGCTTTTTACCGTGAGTAATTATATTTTATGCTCTCTTCTATGCTTCAGGCAGGATGAGATACCTCTTTTTTATCATGAGCAATCAGGTATCATGCATTCCATTGCGATTTGTGCGCACAGTCAACTGTGTTTGTAACTTGGTAAGAGGCAAAAAATTTCCATTCAATCATCCTGACTTCATTGTACCAAAGGTGTGGATGTGATGAGCCCATATTTGTGCTCATTTTTTGTCTTGTTTCAGGGTCTAGATCGAGTCTTTGTGTGTCTTTTTGTTTATGTTTGTATCTGGGAGGACACATTATGAAAGCAGGTACATTATGGGCTATACAAAGACATTCTGGGCAAAACAGATACCATTTTGGGCATAAGAAGAGTGCATCTACAAAAGAGGTTCTGATGCAGAATTAAAGCATATGGTCATAGGACAGTTTCTCACATTTTGGGCAAAATCGCCCTCATCTTGGGCACAATCGCTCTCATCTTGGGCAAAGTATCATAGCAAACATCAAGAGTGAAGTTGTTGCGCTTGACGTCCTGACCATTTCAAGTACCGCGCAGAATTTCATCCATCTTGAGCAAGATGTGAAGTGCAGAGGGCAAGACAAAACAGAACAGAGAAGAGAAAGAGTGCTCGTCTTGGGTACGAGATATGTACGATGGTCCAGCTATTCGTCAAGAAAGAGTGCGGAGCAAGCAATGGATTGGCCTTATCCAAGGAGTTGATAAGGAAGGGTTGATTTCCTTCCTTATCCATGAAGATTCGTTCAAATCAAATCCATTCTAAATAAGGAAGTTATCTTGGGCGCCACGCGAATTCTGCTGGAAGAGATAAACATGACAGCTGCGCCCAACCCTAGCTCCAGACCAGCCAACCTTTGGGCTGGGCCACTAGCCCACGATTTGTAGCTCTATATATACCACTTCCCATCAAGTCATATGCATTCCATATACCTTTTGATATTCAGATTTTATTTAAAGTTCTTAGCCTAGGGTTTTATTTTAGTGTTGCCGAGAGTTTGCCCCTTCGGAGGCAAACAAACGATCTTTATATTTTCTTTCCGGCGTTATGCCCATAATAATAAGTAAGTTTTCTTTTTATTTCTTTTGTCTTTTTATTTAGTTTATGTCTAGGTAGTTATAAATCTGGTTTTGGGCAAGATGATGTGAACATAAACTAAGAATTTATGAGGTCTAATATGGGCGTGATGATCTGCATGCGTGTGTTCCCTAAGCACTAGGTCTGAATCCAATACGATCTGGGCAACATGGATAATTAATTGATCACTAGTTAACTAGAGAGTCTTGATCACAAATAATTTCATGGTCAATGCATAGGGCGGGTGTCCCTTGCATCTGAAAGTATGACTGGTGTGGGTGAGTAGTCTGTGCTCTTGGGCATGAGGAATGGCTGTTTCGAGTCTGCCTAATTCTTAATGCTTCCTTGGGCAAGGTTTCTATTGAAGTGTCTTCGTAGATGGTTGTCTAGGGCTAGGAGAGAACGCCTGGGGGTTTCACGGGTGGCTCTTATTCATAAGGGCAGATGAGGGTGGGGGTAATAGTGTGCGTGACACATGACAGTAGCGGCATTATTACTTTTCTACTGCCTATAACCGATTGATGCATTCATGTAGTGAAAATCTTTGCACCTATAACCGAGTCGAGTTTATGTTTATTGATTCGAACCTTGATCAAGATTTATATTTTATTTTCTTATGTTTTTATTTTTTGTATTGGCCAAGACGTGTCCGTTGCCCAAGATAAATCTTTTTAGTGACACCCAGTGACCAAGAGAAAGTTACACTCAACTCCTCGTGGGATCGACCCTATATTTGCCGCTAGCTAACCCTAGTTGTGGGCATAGGAGAATTATAAATATATTTTGATCGACCCTATAAAACGACAATCGGGGCGTCATCAGAATGAACACCTTACTCCTCCCACTCCGCGTGACTTCATTTCTAAGCTGTCACTCGAAGTAAGGTTGGTTTTTCATCACGTCCATAAGAGTCTGTCACCGAGTAGAGGTGGTGGCCAGGGCTCAGGTTGTTGAGGCAGTAGGTCGTTGCGCGTCAGGTCACTACGCTTGAAGCTGTTGATGTTCTACTCTTTAGATCATGGCTCGAAATTATCAATTCATGGCCTCTAGATTTGAATTTGATATTCCTTTCCTGAATTGATCTCTCATTGATATCTGCAAAGTTCGTTAACAGTTTCTGGGGAAATTATTTCTTTCAGTTCCCCCATACTTCATCAGATATTCGAAACAATTCTTAATTAACATTCATATATATACAAATGTAAGTAATAGATACACATCAATATGTATGTAAAGCTACTTGGGACGTCAAAAAAGGTGACAAATTCAGATCTATAGGTAATATTCTTCATTTTATTCACAAAATTCAATACTTCTAAAAACATGTAGATATCAAGTACATCTATCAAAAGTCATCAAGAGTAGAAAACAAGCATTTACGTATTTCAAACAATAGAATTTCTCAAATAGCCCACTGATTATTTTTGTTTATTCAAGCTTTCAGCCGAGCAAACACATACTCAAGCAAACATTAGCAAAAATATTACTAATTAGTTGTGAATTTTCTGCTACTACCTTCACCATACAGACAATTCAAAAGCACAAGCAATATGCACATTGATTGTCATCAAGAATGACATAATTATACCACCTCTCATATATTTTGCATCAATTTATGAACATGTCCAGATCTAATCTCTTAATCAAGATTCCATTATGATTCAAATTAATGGAATGAAACATGATAAATCAGTGTGACTCGTATATTGAACACTCAAAGTATCTCAACTTCATAACATTTCATTAATGTGGCAGTGCACAAACTCGGACAATACCACATTATAATTCTGCTGCACGTCCTAGTATGGACAGATGGTGGTAAATTATTCCACAAGTTGCACTCGATATTTGATATCTCAGATTTTGGAAAAAATATGCTGAACACTATGCGACATTTTCTCAGACAGTTGGTGCTAGGTATGATTTATGCAAAATTTAGATTTCAAAAGAGTTAAGGATCAGAGCATTGAGGATTTTTATCTAACAATAAGCGTTCAACTGCAATAACACGCCAAGCTATAAATCATCTCAATCATCAAGTCTACCAACACCAGTTGACCGACAACAACTTAATCAATATGGCAGTAGATAATTATACCCATAAGCACAAAACAGTACCCACTGCCCAACAACAATTCAAAGTTGGCAAATGCACACCTAAAATCTCTGCAAAATCGCGATTAATATAGGAAACAAAAGAGGGTGATAGAATGTTCAAACCGAAAATCAGGGTATAACAGCTCGAGTAGATAGATGAAATCAGTTTTCTCTTCAATTCCGAGAGCTTAGAGGGCGTCAGACACGACAACATTTATCATGCCTTTTAGAATCGTTTTCAGGGTTGGATTTAGAAAAGAACTTGCTCCTTCCACCTCGCAGGAGAGTGAGATCTGGGTGCAGTCGTACCATTCGAACTATGCAGGGACAAGCAGCACCAAAAATTGAAGTCGCGGAGGGCAAAAGACTCGATCAAGCTGGTTGCATGCTGAACCCCTGATGATGGACAAGACAACAACGGCAAATGGTAGACGGCCGTACAATCGCGGCGCGGAGGCAGGTGAATGGGTGATTTCTTGCGCCCCCCTTTTTCTTTTCATATCTTCTGTCCCAGATCTGGTAATTATGAAGCTGGAAATTGTGGATCACAACCAACTTCTTTCAGTGTGGATAGAAAATGGAAAAACGCATGCCTTAGCCCAAGTTTCCCATAGACGGCGCCAGATGATGTGCTAAAATCAGCATTATCGAGAATAGTTTGATACGACGAGCTGGGTTCGTTCTTCGCCACTGCGGCACAATATTCACGACTCTCTCCGGTGGCATCTCGTCGGAAAACCTGCAAAATATAGACCGGAAGTAGCCCGGCGTAAACCCTCGACGCCCAAGTCAGAATTCATTCATCAAAGAATAAAATCTAGGGAAAGAAAGAGAGAGAAGTGTTGGGTGTGTGAGTGAAGTGGAGAAGAAGATAATTTTTCTTATCATGTAAAAGGAGGTGGATTTGGCCTTTTATAGGTCATAGAGTCTTTCTTGGAGACAAAGTTTTTGATCAACTTGACATGCCACTACTTTCATGCCAAGTGGCGGGTTGTAATTAGCTCTTTTTGTGTACCTGTAGAAAACTAAGGTGACAGCCAGTAGTGTTATACAGTCGAAAATGATGCGAGAGACCTAATGAGATCTCTCACTTAGGTTGACCTGATGAGGCTCGCGGGCTGTTTGCTCATTTTCAGAAGACATTGGTCTATTGAGATTTGAGAGGACCCTACCATAGTGGCCTCATTTAGCTTCTGTTTGTTCAGGTCTACACGGAGAGCTGTATATTTTTTATACACATCACAAATTGAATCTTAATTCAATTCAACTCAAAAACCTAAAATAATTCATTTGCACACAAAAATTTATAATTTTAAAATTAAGAACATTAAATCTAATAAAATATGAATTTACGTACCCGTAAAACTAAATCGACAAGCTACCTGAATTTTTGATGACGTACAATATAACCTCCTTAAATTAATACTTGATAAATTAATAATCTCTCTAAAATAATAATTTTCTTCGATTTCGACAATAATATTGTCCTTTAAATTTTAACTCGATAAATTAATAACTTCTTTAAGATAAAAAAATTTTCCGGTCCCGACTATATTAATTTATAAAGGTTCCACTGTATTACGAGAGTGGTGTGAATTTTGTTTGCTTGTTGGACAACCCGATCGATCAAAAATAAGAAAACAAAGTAGATTGGTATAAGATAAATCATGTGGTTTCTTCTATTTATTTTCATGATTTAAAGGTATAGAAAGTTGAAGAGTTCCAAATATTTTTGAGAAATACAGTGGCTAATGGTTTGGTGAAGATGATAAGTTTTTTGTTACATTTGTCAAAAGTTTTTAATCATTTAATTGTGCAAGGAGTTTTTTTTTTTTTTTTTGGATCCTAGAATAAGCCTCAAATATTTTTTGGGACCAAGCACTAAGTCCAATATATTTTTTTGAGTATAAGTAATTAATGGCATATAAAAAAATTTGGGCCCCTCGGCCATCGCCCAGGCCCACCCGCACTTAGGGCCAGCAATGGTCATAAGTAAGTAATTTTTTTTTCAATGTCAATATCTATTTTTAATGGGTGATTCGCAATGTAGCCCCATTTTTACTCTCTGTAATCCCCTTATTTAATCAAATTAAAATAAATTAACAAAAAATACAAGAAAAAATTGAAATTAATATTCTCTAATGATAGATTAATAATTGATATATTAAAAAGTAAAAAGAAAAAAATTGATAAGACATAATTGAAATTTATTAAAAAGTAAAAACAAAAAAAAAAGAGAAAGAAAGAAGAAAATGTAATCTCCTTCTAAAAATATTAATTCTAAATAATAAATCCCTAATAAAAATTAATAATCCATCCATTTCATTTCATTATACTCATTTGGTCGGGCACAAATGTTAAGAAATGAGTTGTTTATAATAAAATTGGAAAGATAAAGTAATTTTTTGGGAATATTTCTGTCTAATTAAGTTGGAGAGAAGGGAGGGAGTAGCTTTTTTATGGCATATGATGTAATTTACGAATTATAATGAGATATTTATTGTGTTGTAGTTTTCATTTTATAAGAAAATTAGTATAATAAAATGGGACGTCCAAATAAGGAAAATGAATATAATTAAATGGGGCGGAAGAAGTATACCACAATTAGAATTTATTAAAAATTAAAATAAAAAAATCCAAGATAATACGAAATCACTAAATTATAATGACAGATTAATAAAATCCAATGAAGAATTAATAAACAATAATTGGAATATTTTAAAAAAAGAAGAAACAAAGAAAGAGAGACAAAGAAAGAAAAAATAAAATCTGCTTCTAGAGAGGTTCAATATCGCACCAACTTGAGAGGCAAAACAACTTAGCCACAATCCATTTTATAATAGTTTAGTTTTTCCAATATAATATACAGTGGAACCTCTATAAATTAATACAGTCAGGACTGGAGAAAAATTTTATCTTAAAGAGGTTATTAATTTATCGAGTTAAAATTTAAAGGACAGTATTATTGTCGGAATCGAAGAAAATTATTATTTTTGAGAGATTATTAATTTATCGAGTATTAATTTAAGGAAGTTATATTGTACATAACTGTTCTACGCGCGGGTCGGATCTGACCGCACCATATAGCCAGGGCCAACCCATACAAAAGGTTAATTGGGGCAAATGCCTAGGGCCTCCATGTTGGGAAAATTAATAGAGTTTTGATTGGATACCAAAACCCAGCTGACCCCAACCGAGTAGATGATCGCACAAGCCTAAGCGTTTTTCAGCTCACCTGTTTGAGCTTATAGAGTTTCTTAGTTTACAGGTAGATTCGGCCGAAGATGGAATGAAGAAGACACATCTAAGCAAACAGCTTAAGATCTCAGCAGAGCAGACTCAGCAGAGCAAGACCAAGCAGAGTCAAAGATCCTACAGTATCAAGACCCAGCTCAGTGACGGAAACCCAGCTCAGTGTCGAAGACCCAGCTCAGTGTAAAAGACCCAGCTTAGTGTCGATGACACAGCTCAGGTCTAAGACACAGCTCAGGTTAATGACACGGCTCGAGTTGAAGACACGGCTGTGGTTGATGATACGGCACGGTCTAAGACACGGCTCGAGTCGAGACGCCGGCGAGGTCCAAGACGCTCGAAGATGGAGATGCCGGCTCGAAGACGAAGACCTTCTCCAAGACAAGATCCCAATGTCGAAGATCTTGTCTCGACGGTCAAATCGTAGAAGGAATAGCCTGGCAGATGCGGACCTACTTCGTAGGTAAAGGCCGGGAAGTCAATAAGAGTAGGTAAGATTCAAACGGCTCTCTTCCAACGGCTAGTTTGAATCTCCACCTATATATACACTTCCTCACCATTGAAGAAAAGAATACGGTGAGGCCGGCAAGACGACCAAGAAATAGAAGAAAACGAGAAAAATGAACAACGATCTACAGTTAAATCTTTCTAGAACACCCGGCCGTCGGTTGTGTTCTTAGTTGTTCATGCATTCACTAGGAAAGTGAATAGATCAGAATAAATATCTTAAACCTAGTCTGAACGAGTTCATCATACACCTTGTTCTTCATTGTAAGAACTCGTTCATAGTTGGAACCCCATACCCAAACCCAAACCCAGAAAGGTTAGGTAAAGGTACGCTTGCTCGAAGCGCGTAATTCGAGTGGATAGGTTCTTCGATCGGAAACCGAAGGTGTAGCTTGGCCGGTGCCCGCAAACTGTTGGAACACAGCTCGGGTTAGAGTTGTGAAGTTGCTTGGTACTTGGAAACCAAGTGGTAGTGAATTACCAGTGAATCTGGTCGTGGACGTAGGAGGGGTTACTCCGAACCACGTTAAAAATGCTCTTGTTATTTATCGCTTTGTTTTATGCATGTTACTAACCTTCATGAGTATACATTTCAATCTGCATAAACGGACTAACTGAAAAGTGAAACAGAGCTTTGCAATATATTTGAAGCAACAGACGGACTTTCCAAATCCACCACATTCCGCACACACACACACAGCCAGCTGTGTCGATCAAGCTGCCATCCAGCTGGATCGAACACAGCCAGCTCTCTGAAAAGAGTTTTAACTTGGAAAAGTTTTTAAACCTTGGTGTATTCACCCCCCCCCTCTACACCAAGGTATCCGTCTTGGGACCAACAATTGGTATCAGAGCAGTGGTTCAAAAGATCACTGTATCTGTCAAGTCAGCTTCATTGCTGATAGTGGTCACCTGAACAGATCCTTCAAAGTTACAAATTTTTTTGTTAAAAATCATTATATTGCATACTGTCATGGAATCTTCTCTGTGCAGGAATCTTCCAACATTCTCAGTCGATGATTATCAGATATGGAAGTTCAGACTCAAAAGCTTTCTGTGCGCGCAAAACGACATGATGTGGGATGTTATCACAGACGGACCCATCATCATCATGAAGTCAGAAAGAAAAGCAGAAACCACACCTGGAGCTGAACCAGTACTCCGGCAAGTTGTGAAGCCAAGGAATGAGTACTCTCCAGAAGAAAGAAGACAAGCTGGATTGGATAGCTACGCTCGCAACGTCATCTCCTCAACGGTGACGGACGCTTATCTCAGCAAGATCATCAACTGCGAGACAGCTAAGGAGATGTGGGACACTCTAGCCAAGCTGTGTGAAGGCTCAGAGGAAATTCAAGAGAACAAATTCTCAGTTGCATGCCAGAAGTTCGACAACTTCAAGCAACTCCCCTACGAGTCCATTGATCAAATGGAGCTCAGATTCTCCAACCTCGTCATCGAGATCAAGACGATCCGAACTGGGAAATACACAGTTCGAGATAAGAACTTGAAAGTTCTTGCAGCTCTCTCCTCAGAATGGTGTACACACAAGGTGGTTCACCAAAGCAGAACTGATCTTGGCAGCATGGAGACGGAAAAATTGTTCTCCATCTTGAAAGCCAACGAATTTGATCTGAGGATCACAAGCGGAGAATCATCCAGCCGGATGAATGAAACGGAGCTGATTCCAAAGGAAAAAGAGACAGCTCTCAGTGCAGAGTCAAGAAGATCAGCTCAATCAATCGGCTCGATCGAAAAAGTCGGGGAAAGGAGTCCAAAAATATGAGCAAAGAAGAACTGCACGAAGAAGTTGCCATGCTTGTACGGAGCATCAATAGGCTGGATCACAGCAAGGAAAGGTACAAGAAGATCGTGAAGGTTCATCACGACAAGCAACTCTACCCAAAGAGAAACCCAGCTGAGTCATCCTCACGAAGAAAGGATAAAGGGTTTGAAACGAATGAAATGGATGATGATCAAATCTCCTTATCCGACTTAGATGAGGATGATCACCTTGATTAAGATGTCTGGAACATCTTACTGAATCAACCGACGAAGAAACTGAAGAAACCTAGCTAGCTGACTAGGACCAGCTGTGAAATAAAGACAGCTGGATACAAAACTGAAGATTCAGCCAGTCATTCAGCTGAGTACAATGGTCTCAAGAGAAGAATAGAGAAGCGACATAAAAAATTCGGGATTAAGGGAGTGCCTACTTGCTAGACAAACTGAGACTTCATCAAAGAAATGAGCTGATGATGAGAAAATCCGCTCAAACGAAGTAGGATGCAGCTGAAGAAAATGCCACCTACTATCATTTCAAGATTATCCATTGTTGGGAAAATTCACATCGAAGCACAATCTGCTGAAATCCAAGTCAAGTTGATGTGTGTGAATTATTTGAACTGCTCAAACCGAATAAAGAAAAGCTCATCCAGCTGATGGGAAACAAACTCAGCTGGATCCCAAAACTCAGAAGGATTTCCGAGCCAAAAAGGGAATCAAGCTCCGCTGGACATCGATGGCCGAAGAGCTAAAGGGAACTCAGTCGACTAAAATTCAAGCAAAATCTACAAATACTCTAAGAAGAAGCATCAATCAAGCAAATGAGAAGACATTGTAATATCGGATGGATACTATGTCCAAGCTGACCGTTCGGTGAAGGAAACCAACTCGAGGGGGAATCAAGCTCACTCGGATAGCTAAACCGAAGGAGTAACTCAACATTAAGAAACACAAGAGAGGTATCACCGACTACAAAGTTCGGTATGTGTTTGCGATCTTTCATTTACTTCCTTGAGGAATATGCTATTTAAGGATAAAATTATTTGAATTTAAATTCAAAATTCACAATCATTCCTTAGAAGGATTCGTCAATAAGCCATCCAGCAAATCGAATCCCATCGCATTTAATGAAAAGCATGCGAATGTACCGTAGCTCGGGAAAGTCGAGGAGAAGTCGAACGTTTTGACTACCACCTCACGCGCGCGTGACCTACAATCTACATACGCACGTCACTTAACGTGTTGCGCAAATCTCTCGGCCCGCAGATCTTGAATTCAAATCTAAAGATCTCAATCGTTCATCAAGATAGACGGTTGATATATATATATCAAAGATATGCAAATCGTCGCCACATTTACTTATTATCTCTGAAATTTTTTCTGCAAATCAAGTTCTTGCTTATCTCTCTGCAAAACTCTTTTCTCTTGTACTCTTCTAACTCCTCAATACAGATATATTCAATGGCACCAAAGAAGATAACCCCAGGAGCGAACCAATCGGAGAACCTCATGTCAAAGCTGCACTTTGAGAGTTGTTTAACTCTCAAGAACTACAAGAACTCGCAGTTCCGGGAGGTGTTGGATCTCATCGAGAAGGCGAGCCTACTTCAATGGGCGACGGCGCGTCCGAAGAACATCTTCCGCCGGGAAGTAGCGAGTTCTTCATGGAGATGACGAACAGAGAAGGAACGTCTCCGCTCCAACATCACCCTCCAACTCAAAGAAAAGACGGGGCACACAACTCCCCGGGACGTCGACATCAACATCAACCGGATATTGAACAAGCCGTTCGGATTGAAAACTCTTGGGGACCGCTCCCGTACAACTACACCGGAGAAGAGATCCGGGCCGAATCGGATGGGATGCTGTTCAAGCCGGAACCCCACAGGGGCAAGTATGTCCAAGCTCGCCGAAGCCCAAATTCGGGCGCGTTTACGGATATCACCCAAAAAGTGTATTCTAGGTATCGCCGGATCTCAAGGAGAAATCCGCATACCTGCAAGAAGCCCATGATAGCCATCCTCGGGAATGATCTGTGGATTGGTTCTCCTACTTTATGGGAAAGTTGGAGAAGGAGTCGAAGAAAATTCACTTCGAAGATGACAGCTTCACCAAGTTGTGTAGGAGACCATCTATTTATGCACCAAGGCGGCGTGCATAATAGAACACTACACAAGCGGACGGCAAATCAAGTGGAAAGACACAAGAGTTCCACTGTGTCCAAAGTTCGTTTGAAAAACAAAGTCGGCTCTCGACTTGATGAAGAAAGCCACGAAGGGAAGAAGAAGATGCGAGAGGCAAAATGGCAACCGCCTCCCTCTCAACCGGGGAAAAGGAAACGGCGGAGGAAACTCAGCCAGCTGGATCTCCACCTGCCAAAAAGAAGCTAAAATTTAAGGCAAATGAAGAAGCCGGTGAGGAGGCAAGAGAGAAGCCGGCTAACAAGCCACCGGGAGCCGAATGGAGATCGCCTTGCTGAGGAGACAGCTCAGGATTCCTCCTCCAGCACAGACCAAGGAAGGGAGTTCGTGATTGCTTCACGAGAAGCTGAGGAACCACAGATAGTGGTTCCCCACCCTAACCCGGAGGATGCTATTCCTCTTTGCCAAATCCTACAAGCA
Source organism: Agastache rugosa (assembly GCA_031470985.1). Lineage (NCBI taxonomy): Eukaryota > Viridiplantae > Streptophyta > Magnoliopsida > Lamiales > Lamiaceae > Agastache > Agastache rugosa. The sequence continues at coordinate 24,818,817 of CM062608.1, forward strand.
TCCTCACAACCCGCTCCAGTTGATCTCACATCATCTGGATCTCCTCCTCAACAACACTCTCTTCTCCTTCCGCCTCAACAACACTCTCTTCTCCTTCTTCCTCATCCTCAGGTACTTCTCCAAGAATCCTCCCCTACTTCATCAGTACCTGAAACCACCCATCTTTCAGCACCCAGCTCACCTAAAGAGCCCCATCCAGCTGACGCTCCTTTGCAGCTGGATGATGAATACCAAGCTGAACCATCAAGCCCTACTTCTTCTTCTGAGGAAATCGAAATCCTCAGTCCCAGAGCCGTTGCACGTGCTGCCACAGTCATGAGGGTCGAGGACCTCAGACTCCAAGGAATAAAGAGCGCACTGCAACATTATCCCTCTCTTGCCTCCCTCCCTACTGCTCTAGTCGCTATAAGCGACTTCAAATTTTATTTGGCTACCAAGATGGCCACTTGGTACGCAAATGAAGAAATGGTGGAGTTCTTCACTTTTGATAAGCTTAAAGCTGAAGAAGCAGCTCTGCAGGAGACATTTGGCTTTGGAAGTCTTCAGGATGCGTTTGAGCATCAAGACGAACTGATCCAGATATTCATTCAGAAGGTTAAACAAGATGAAGTACCACCTTCTGAGGAAATCATTTCTCAAGCCAACTCCTACCTACATAATCTCAGCTGGATCGTTCCAGTTGAAACTGCCAATGTTGTCCTCGCCGACACGGGCGAGGCAATGATGATTGAAGACGAGCCAACCCGCAGTAGCCTGAGCCAACCGAAGCTGCCCCACAGAGTCCAATTGCCGATGACACTCGCTCACTAGTCGAGATCGAGGCAGTAAATCCCAGCCAAGCCGAATCCGGAACCCAGACGGATCCTGTTGTGCTCTCTGATGTAATGAAGGACGAGATTGCCAAACAAGTCGAGAAAATCCTTTTTCAAGATAGACTCAAATCAAATGTGGATACCCTTCTGCGCATCACAGCTATAGAGTCGCAAGTCCATAGCAATGGATAGTCCATTGACGACGTTCACAGATTCGCTCTGAATCTGCAAGAAAGCACCAGCAGAGATCTCAAATGCAGGTCCTCGTTTCTCAACGTATTGATAATTCAAATCATCTAGAGAAGAGAGTCCCTGAGATCATCTCAAACCTTCAAGCTCCGCTGGAAAGCCGCGTCATCGATTTATCCAGCCAGCTGGACGCTATCCAACAGCAGACTCTCTCCTTCAGAACTGACATCCACCAGCTGTTCAATCTCTACAAAGAGCTGGACAATCGATTCAGCGGGGAAGAAGACAAAATTAATCTAGTCAAAAGAGACAACTCGGCAAAGATCGGCGACATTGACAAAGCCTTGGCCCAGTGAATGAAACAAGAGTCAACCCTCTCCTCCACTCTTTTTGATAATGCCAAAAAGGGAAGGTAATGACAAGAGAAAAACTTCAAAGACGGGCAAAGGAAAAGCCGTAGCCGAAGTCCAAGTGATGCATGAGAGATTGACGAAGTTGTTGCCGAGCTGGATGCGGAGATGAACCAGTGGACGGAAAGGGAAATGGAGCGAGAATGATCATCCCTCTTGCCAAAGCTAGTGGAGCCACGCCGGTCAGGTTCAATGATATTCATTGGCTCGCAACTTTGTAACTCAAAGAAAAGCAAGAGATGAAAAGCCTCCAAGAACGAGCGGAGAAGAAGAAAGAAAGTACGCTCAATCGATGTCAAGAAAAGTTAAGCGACGAAGAAAGAGCAAGCATGAGAGCTGCAAAGAAAAAGTCTCGATGCCGATGAATCGGAGAAGAGTAGATGAATGGATCCCAGGAAGAGCTAAACGACAACGGGAACATACAAAGTTCGAGTTCATCGAAGATTTCTATTATCGGGAGCTTACCCAAATACGCCCCGTATGTTGCTTTTATGATGCATCTCAATGAGCTTTTTCATCAAGACAGGATGACGGCAAAAGCATTCTTCAACGCTGCAAACACCGCGAAGATCCACCATCGCTCCCAAGATTATCATATCCGGCCTCCGTTGATACCCTTGAACTCAACTTCCCCGACAAATCAAAGATTATTGCTGAAGTAAACAGATGGGCGATCAGGAGGAAAATTTTCAAGGCAAACAACGAAGAAGAATACAGGAAGCTGGAGCAGATGATATTTAACCGATACAGGTTAAGAACAGATGAGCAGCTGGAAGAAGATAGAGTGAAGAATCAGCAGCAGCAGAAATGAAGACCCAGTTAACTGGGATTAAATTGTTTTTGTCAATTTTCAGTTCGTTGATCCTGTATCTCTTGTAATCATCTTTTATGGATTAATGAAACTGAAATATGTTTGCTCTCAAGCTTACCCTGATGACAATAACTCTTTGTCCAGGCACTGAACTCTAAATTTAATCTTCTGCTGAAATCTTTTAAACCCACTTTCTCATTTAAAGCGAGGTTGTTTTTCCTGCTAGGTTTTGGCATCATCAAAAAGGGGGAAATTGTTGGGAAAATTAATAGAGTTTTGATTGGATACCAAAACCCAGCTGACCCCAACCGAGTAGATGATCGCACAAGCCTAAGCATTTTTCAGCTCACCTGTTTGAGCTTATAGAGTTTCTTAGTTTACAGGTAGATTCGAAGACAGTGAAGATAGCAAGAAGACACATCTAAGCGAGCCTTAAGAACTCACAGAAGCGTACTCACAGAGCAAGACCAAGCGAGTCAAAGATCTGCAGATCAAGACCCGGCTCGGTGACGGAAACCCCGGCTCGGTGTCGAAGACCCGGCTCGGTGTAAAGACCCGGCTTTAGTGTCGATGACACGGCCAGTCTAAGACACGGCTCGAGTTAATGACACAACAAAGTTGAAGACACGGCTCGGGTTGATGATACGGCACGAGGTCTAAGACACGGCTCGAGTCGAGACGCGGCGAGTCCAAGACGGCGAAGACACGGCGAAGAGATGCTTGACGGCTCGAAGACGAAGACCTTCTCCAAGACAAGATCCCAATGTCGAAGATCTTGTCTGACGCAGTCAAATCAGAGAAGGAATAGCCTCTGCAGATGCAGACCTACTTCGTAGGTAAAGGCCAGAAGTCAACAAGAGTAGGTAAGATTCAAACGGCTCTCTTCCAACGGCTAGTTTGAATCTCCACCTATATATACACTTCCTCACTATTGAAGAAAAAGAAGGGCGCGGGTGAGGTCGGCAAGACGGCGAAGAAATAGAAGAAAACAGAAAAATGAACAACGATCTACAAAGCCAAATCTTTCTAGAACACCCAGCCAGTCAGCTGTGTTCTTAGTTGTTCACAGATTCAGTCATAGGCAGAATAGATCAGAATAAATATCTTAAGCCTAGTCTGAACGAGTTCATCATACACCTTGATCTTCATTATAAGAACTCGTTCATAGTTGGAACCCCATACCCAAACCCAAACCCAAACCCAGAAAGGTTAGGTAAAGGTACACTTGCTCGAAGCGCGTAATTCGAGTGGATAGGTTCTTCAGTACCCGGAAACTGAAGGTGTAGGCTTGACAGTGCCCGCAAACTGTTGGAACACAGCTCGGGTTAGAGTTGTGAAGTTGCTTGGTACTTGGAAACTAAGTGGTAGTGAATTACCAGTGAATCTGGTCGTGGACGTAGGAGGGGTTACTCCGAACCACGTTAAAAATGCTCTTATTATTTATCGCTTTGTTTTATGCATGTTACTAACCTTCATGAGCATACATTTCAATCTGCATAAACGGACTAACTGAAAAGTGAAACAGAGCTTTGCAATATATTTGAAGCAACAGACGGACTTTCCAAATCCACCACATTCCGCACACACACACAACCACCGTGTCGATCAAGCTGCCATCCAGCTGGATCGAACACAGCCAGCTCTCTGAAAAGAGTTTTAACTTGGAAAAGTTTTTAAACCTTGGTGTATTCACCCCCCCTCTACACCAAGGTATCCGTCTTGGGACCAACACTCCAAAATTAAAAAAAAAAGTTCAATAGTAGTATAAAAAAAATTATTTCCCGCAACGGGAAGAAAGATACAGATATTCACGCTCTCCTCTCTCATTTACCATACTGTGCTCTCTCAATTCTCATTCACAATTCTCTCAATTACACTATCGCTTTCTCAATTCTTAATGACGCTATGGCACTTTGACGGTCTCTCTCACACACATACGCACGTCGCCCTGCTCCCTTACTCTCTTTGTGTCTCAGTTTCTAAATCGCAAATTGCATCGAATTCGAGGGTTATAAGAACAATGAGGTAATTAAATGGTTTGTTTCTATTTCTTATAGTCTCTAGAGTACAAGGTTAGTATTTTCATTTTGGCCTAGGGCCCCCGAAATAGTAGTTATGCAATCACGCATGACGCAAGCATGGAAGAAGAAAAATGATGAAGGGCCCATCTTTTCCTTTTCACCTAGAGCTCATTTGCATATAGACGACCGCACAAGAGTTTTTGTCTATAATTTAATTATTTTTTCGAGAGAAAATTCAAATTTATTAATTACTCCGCATCCTCGACAACAATACTCAAAAGCAAACAAGGCCAACTATCATGCTACACTAGTGTGGTAACTAGACTTCTAGCTAGCTGATGAGCCCGTATTTCGTGCTCATTTTATGTCTTATTCTTAGGTCTAGATCGAGTCTTTTGAGTCTTTATGTATCTTAGTTGTGTCTGGAAGGACATTTTTGGAAGGCAGGTTGTTCAGGGCAGAATAGGAGTCGATTTGGGCAAAGAAGGGCTGCATTCCGCAAGAAAGGCATGGTCATCGATACGAGGCAAATGGCCAACCATTTGAGCCCTAAAGTAAAAGTGGAAGAGCCAATCCAAGTATCGTGTGGAATTCGGATCTTTGAGTTACCATATGGGCAAAGCAAGTACAAGACAAGATGTATGAGCTACAAACAGAAGGGAACTAGCTAAAGGCAGAGAAGGGTCGAGATATGAAGACTCCAGCTGAGCTGATTCAACTCCTACTCCAGCTGAGCTGATTCAACTCCTAACTAGAGAAGGGCAATCATCTGGGCATAGCTGAACTGATACGATCCTTGATGACCGATCGAAGAACTAGCATGCGGAAGACTTGAAATGTCGGACAGATGGATGGAAATCCCAAAACCTCTGAATCTAACCACGAAATGATATAGAGATGATCGAAACCCTATACCCCAACGTATGTTGATGCAGCAACTCGGGGACGATGAATAACATACGAACGAGGAATGGTTGACTCGCCGATTCGTCGATAAATGAATTCGTCTTGGAATAACCAAGATGAATTCGAAAACTCTTAAGAGAGAATGTGAAAACTCACGAAAATATTATTAATCAAAGTCTAATTTTCGTCCAAAACACAGCCCTCTATATATAGAGGTGAAAACCTAATTCAACTAGGAAACTAAACATGGAAAATAACTCCTAACCTAATAAGGAAACAAATCCTTAGTCAAAACAAAGCATAAAAGTCAAAACTGACTCAACTAAAGCCTAATTTCAGCCACCCTAAATAAAAAATGAAAAGAACAATTCAAATACCAAAATAACTAAAATAATACTAATAAAAGACTCGATTAAATCAGCCCACATATGCAACGAACTTGGGCCTCCATGGATCACATCATTCCCCTCCTCTTGAAAGGGATTTGTCCTCAATTTCACGTCGTCGTTCCAAATGTCCGGATCAAAAACAAAATCTTCTCTTCTTGCATGAAACAAGTGTTGAACCAAATCTTTGCTCCCATGTTCATCCTTCCTCTTCTTCTTCTTCTTATTCTTCTTCGAATCTGACTCATGTTGAAGCTTTACTCGATCTTTCATTAGCTTGAACTTGAATGAATACTTGTTTGAGAATCCATCATGTATCACATCTCTACCAAACAACCAAGGTTACTCTAACCATGTATGTGTAGCTTGCATCGGCACCACATCACAAAGCACTTCATCTTCATACTTGTTGCTTTGAAAAGAAACCTTTACTTGCGCGGTCACCTTTGTTACCCCATGCTCATTTAACCACTACAGGATGTGCGACTTAGGATGCTCCAACACATATAAATCTGATTTGCCTTCATTAGTACAAGTTTCATCTTCAATAATCATGCTACATACCTTATCTTTGATGTTGCATCCTGTGTGAAAAATGTGCACTTGCCGCTGCTCATCAATGCCCCTAGTTTGCGTCAAAGACTTCTCTGTATCCAAAGTAGTTGGATCACAAATCTCAAACACATCTTCACATGAATCTTCCAAATTTTGCAACTTTGGATCAACATCCTCTTCAACCTCGCCCTCAACTTTAATCTCCATCTCCTGTTGATTCAAACATAGGCTTATTTGATTGGTATTGGAGATTTCATCCAATTTCTGCTTTGACAAGGACTGATTCTCTTCATAGATCCAATGATTCGACTTCCCTCCAAGATACGACTTAGGATCGTTTTTCCTTTGGATTGAGGGAGTGCTCACTTTGATATTTCTCAAGTTGTTATCCTCATGATCCCTTGCTCCACCTCTCCTTCTACTGTCATGGAAAAGCTTAAACTCGTTCTTTATGAATCTCCGCAACTCTTCCACCATATACATCATATTTGGATCAATGGTAGGCTGATCCTCCGTCTCTGAAATCTGTTCATCTCTTTTTGCCATAGTAATAGAAAACAAAAACTGGATACGAAACGCAGCTCTGGTACCGAATGATACGATCCTTGATGACCGATCGAAAAACTCGCACGCGGAAAACGTCGGATGGAAATTCCAAAACCTCTGAATCTAACCACGAAATGATATAGAGATGATCGAAACCCTATACCCCAACGTATGTTGATGCAGCAACTCGGGGATGATGAATGACACACGAACGAGGGATGGTTGACTCGCCGATTTGTCGATAAATGAATTCATCTTGGAATAACCAAGATGAATTCAAAAACTCTCAAGAGAGAATGTGAAAACTCGCGAAAATATTATTAATCAAAGTCTAATTTTCGTCCAAAACACAGCCCTCTATATATAGAGGTGAAAACCTAATTCAACTAGGAAACTAAACATGGAAAATAACTCCTAACCTAATAACGAAACAAATCCTTAGTCAAAACAAAGCATAAAAGTCAAAACTGACTCAACTAAGGCCTAATTTCAGCCACCCTAACTAAAAAACGAAAATAACAATTCAAATACTAAAACAACCAAAATAACTAAAATAATACTAATAAAATACTCGATTAAATCAGCCCACATATGCAACGAACTTGGGCCTCCATGGATCACATCATGAACCAAGGTAAAGAGAAGACACTGTGATGAGAGGATAGCCAGCAGAGGGCGGAGGAGCATACGGCTTTTGTGTGGGCAGCTGCTGATAAGGATTGAATATTCGTCCTTATCCAAGAGATCTTCAGAAAAATCAAGATCCGATCCAGATATGGAAGGCAATTTGGGCGAATCAAGCTAAAGATAGAAAGTCAAATACAGCCCATCCCTTGGGCTGGGCCCGTCCAAAACCCTAGATCATCCCTATATAAGAATGAGGGCTGCAAGCCAATTCATTCATACATTCTCAGCTGTAACTTGCATTTATTTTTTAGAGTGTGAGGAAAAGAAGGCCTACGGGCATACTGCTTTTATTTTCTGCTTATGTTTTTCCATGGTCGTTTGACCAAAGTACTCTGCCGGATGCTCTAAGCATTCTGATTTATTCAAGTAATGTTTTCTTTTACATTTGTTGTTATTAACCTTTCAATTATGTCTAGCTAATTTAATCAAGGCTTGGATATCATAAGATGATTTGAGAATGAATACGTAGAATTTCGTGAGATCTGATTCGAACGTATCAAACCACATACATGTGTTTCCGAAGCTGTATGTCTGATCAAAATACGGTCTGGGCAAATCGGTTAGTTAACTGTCCACTAATTAATTGATAGGCTTAGATCACAAGTAAAGTCGAGAAAAATGTTGAGATGGATGTCTTGCATCCGACCGTATGACTGATATGGGCGAGTGGTCGTATGCCTTTACGCATGCTTTTAGCCATATTGGGTCTGTCTAAATCTGAATGCTATCTGGGCAAAGCCCTATCGAAAAGCCATCAAAGGGTAATGCATCTCGATTAGATAAGGGATAATCGTCATAGACTTTACTCATTTTACACTGAAAGGACAAGAGGGGCACGTGACACCGTGATATGTGCGTGTGGGGAAATTCTTTAGATCTATGATCGAATCCATATTAATGTTTGATGATTCAAGTCATATCCGAGCTTTGCCTGTTTATATGATTTATTTACTCTTAGTTTTCAGTTATTATTTACTTACTGCTCAGACCAGACACAGATCTGTTTCGACCAAATCAAAACCCCTTTTTAGTGACACCGGTTATGAAGAGAAGGCTACGATCAACTTCCTTGGGTTCGAACCCATACTTGCTGCTGGTTAAGCCTGTTGTGGGCATAGGAAACTATAAATTCATTTTGTGTGAGCTAAACGACGGCCACGTCAAAAGTAGCGCAGTTGCCGGGAAGTTGGTAATTCTAGTAACTTTCTCTTAAGTGTGAGTTTTGTTTTTCTCGTGTATGCTCCGCCCTAACCCTACAGGAGAACATGGACCCCTTTTATACATTCTTGAGATCGAGAAAGCTGCACGGGCAAATAGAGCAGCTGCAAGGAAAATAAAGCAAGGGACACAAGAAGATCAGTCCTCGGAGGACAGTTCCTCTGACCAGACAGAATATTCCTCAGACCAGGAGGAGTATCACGAGAATAACTATATTGATCTCGACGATCAATACCATGAGCAAGCAATGGGTGGACAATAACCACAGGAGCGTACCCTCAAGACAATGATGTTCCCGGAGGACATGAGTTTGCGACCCATGGGCATCCGATTGTCTGCAATCACTAGAAATTGGGAATTAAAACACTCTCTTATTCAGATTCTGCCCAAATTCAGTGATATGCCCGGAGAAGACCCTCAGGATCATCTTCAAGACTTTGAGATGGCTTGTGGGACCATACGAACAGCTGCAGAGAATCCTAACCTTGGCGAGTACATTAGGCTACTCACGTTTCATTCTCCCTTCAAGATGGAGTACGAACATGGCTATACGCTTTATCCGAATGGAGTGTTACATCATGGCAGATACTGCAAAAAAAGTTCCTTGAAAGGTACTTCCCTGATGTCCGGATACAAGTCATGAGATCAAGGATCAGTACTATCAAGATGAGCGTAGGAGAATCGCTCTATGACTATTGGGCAAGATTCAAGCTGTTTCTGGCCAAATACCCACAACACAGAATTCCGGATCAAGACTCATCCAATACTTTGTTGCTGGAATGAAACCTCAAGAAAGGTATTGGGTAAACGCTGCGTGTGGAGGCTCTGTACTCAATAAAATGCACAGCGAAGCCTTCAAACTTTTTGAGGAAATGGCCGAAGAGGCAAGAGATGAGGGAGAGATGACAAGATCTACTGTTGCGCCCTCACAGACAGATGATAAGATGGAAAAGCTTTGCAGTACCATAGAGAAGCTATTGAGCAATATGAGTCCTGCTCAGAGCACAGCGCAAAAGAAAGCAGTAAAGAGGTGTGAAGTATGCTCAACCATGACACACGCGACTGATCAATGTCCCACTTGGTTCGAAGAAGATGATGTTAATGACGTTTGGCAATCGAACAACGGATTTGGGTAGAAGAAGTTTGATCCAAATTCTCAGACCTACAACAACAATAACCATGAGACATGAATTTGAGGTACGGCAATAACCACTACCAAAACGCACCTCAACAGCAACACCATGCTCAGCCTCATGATCAGGGCAGAGACGACCCTTTGAGCGATATAGTAGAAAAGATAGCTATGGAAAATCTTAAGGCACAGCAGGAGAATGAGAAATTTAAAATGGAAACGAGAGGTGGCATTAATAACATCAATGCCCAATTGTCTCACCTTGCCAAGTTGTTGCAAGGATGGAGAAGAATCAAGAGGTGCTACCTGCCCAAGTAGAAGTGAATAAAGCTCAAGTGAACGCAGTGACTTTGATAAGTGGTAGGGTTTTGCCCGAAGCAGTCAAGCAGCCAGAGAAGGAGCCTCTGCCAGTAGAAGAAACCAATATGGGCTCAGCAGATGAAGATGAGCTAGTCCAAGAGAAAGAAGTACAGAAGCAGAAAACTGCTAAGCCCAAAGCGAAGGAAGGTCCAACCTATATCATGAGACCTCCATTTCCTGGGAGGTTGACCAAGGACAAAGAAAAGCAAGAGTTGAACGACATATTCAATGTGTTTCAAAAGGTGGAAATCAACTTGCCTTTGCTCACAGCACTTCGCTCTATACCCAGATGCTCGAAGTTTTTGAAGGAATTATGCAACAGGAAAGTCAAATACACCGACGATGCAAGGTTCCATGTGGTAGAGAATGTTTCGGCCGTATTGCAACCAAATGTGTCCACAAAGTGTGGAGACCCGGGAATGTTCTACATTCCTTACGCTATAGGCTCAATGAAGGTTGAAAAGGCCATGTTCGATTTGGGCGCTTCGATCAATGTTATGCCCTTAACGATGTACCAAAACTTGAATATGAGACCGCTGAAACCTACAAGAGTTGTGATCCAATTGACGGACAGGTCAGAGGTGTTCCTTGAGGGCATATTGGAGGATGTTTTGGTCAAAGTGGATGACCTAATCTTTCCAGAGGACTTTTATGTGTTGGATATGGGCAAAGCGAGTGGCAAAGCACCAGTCATGCTTTTGGGTAGACCATTCTTGAAGACCGTTCGGACCCGTATTGATTGCGATACGGGAAAATTGACATGCGAATTCGAGGGGGAGAAGGTGACTTGTGATATCTATCAAACAAACAAGCATTCTAGCGACAAAGAGATGGTGAAAAACATTGACCATATTGAGCTTTGGAGGCAGTCTGCCCAGAGATCGGAATCGGAGACCCTTTCAATGTGGTGATACAAGAGGGCATAATGCATCAAAATATTGAACCACTCGATATCCCCACTCTCAGCCCAGAAGACTGTGTTGATCTGACCATCGATAAGGAGGAGAAGGGCATAAATCCAAATGTTTGCATACATCACATGTTGCTCGAAGAAGATGTCGTTCAGGTCAAAGACCCTCAACAAAAGCTCAATTCAGCCATGAAAGAGGTTGTTAAGAAGGAGATCCTAAAGCTATTGGATTTGGGCATAATATACCCAACTTCTTATAGCAGATGGGTTAGTTCGATTCATGTTGTGCCCAAACTGTTGGGCAAACAAGTGGTTGAAAAAGAGAAGAATGAGATGGTGGCTATGAGATTGCAAACGGGCTGGAGAGTATGCATCGATTACAGGAAGTTAAACCCAAAGACGCCCAAAGATCACTTTCATTTGCCCTTCATAGATAAGATATTGGAAAAGTTAGCGGGCAACAAATACATTTGTTGTTTTGGATGGATATTTGGGCTACATGTGGTGCTTGACAAAGAAAGGATGAGGAAGGCTCACGACCTAATCATGAAGGAAAAGAACTTCGACTCTGGGCAAATGACACTCTTGGATCAGTCCAAATTTAAGTTCAAGTTCGGGGAGCTTTCGACCAAATGGAAATGACCTTTTAAGGTGCAAACTCAATTTCCTAATGGGGCTGTTGAAATCAGGAATCTGAAATTGAGCAACACATTCAAGGTAAATGGTCAGCATTTAAAGGCATACTACGGGTATAGCACTGGTCAGAAGGAGGCTCTAGATCTCCTTGATATTGAGGAATGCTAAGGGAAGAAAATCACGTCGTGCCGTGACGTTAACTAAGGCGCTGACCAGGAGGCAACCTGGTATGTTATTTTCTTTTCATTTTAATAATTGCCTTTGGGAAAAGCTATTTCTTCTTAGTGTTAACCCTAGGATAGTTAGTTGTTTATCCTTGCATATGTGGGTTTTTGTTTTTGGTGTGCAGTTATACAAGGCAAAAAGGAGTAGCTGTAGTAGTCAAAGAAAACAATGCTCTAGTCAGAATGAAGGACGTCCGTCTCAATGCTAAGGGAAATCCACACTTTACTACGCCCAAAGATAGGGACATGCCAGCGACCATTTTCCATGTCAAATGAGCTCCTACTAAAGGCAAATAGAAAGCAGAGGCTGAGACATCTGTAATTAAGGAAATAAGGAAAGAGGTTGCCCAACTGACCAAGATAGCCACCAAAATGCAAACCACCATCTTTGCTTACATTGCTCAAACTGGATTCATGTGCCCACCTGGACTTTCCTCCTAAATTGTTCCTCCCATGTTAGTAACTTAGAATTTGTTTTATATTTTTTAGTCTGTTTTTGTTGTGTATCTATTGGTCAGAGGGAATATCCCGTGGGCCCTAACCAATTTTATCGAAGTGTAATCCCTTATTCACCCACTTTAAGTTTTTGTTGTTTATTTTATGTTGTTTATTTTATGTTGTTTTTGTTGCTTATTCAGAGGGAATATCCCGTTGTTTTTGTTGTGTATCTATTGTTTTTGTTGTTTATTTTATGTTTTAAGTTTTTTTTTATTTTTAATTTATTTTTATTTTATTATTTTCATTTTTTTCATTTGCCCGTAGCCCTTCTTCACACAACCACTTTGCCTAAAGCAAAGTGTGTGTGTGGGTAGGGGCTGTTTTGTTTTAATTTAGTGAGTCGATTGAGACCTCCTACTGACACCCTTTGTCCAAGACAAAGTGTGTGAGTGGGGGGCCTCCGCTTTGTTGTTTTGATCAAACATGTTAGGTGAATAATCAAATTGAGCATGATAATTTCTCTATGTTTTGATTGCGCAAGTAGTTTATATTTGAGTACCAAGCATGTCGTATGTAATTGAGTATTATGGAATAGGACTATGAGCAAACCTGTGAGGATTTGAGCCTATAATGTTGTAATATGCCATAACAATTTTTCTTTTTTGTGAGTACTTGACATCTTGGCTTGGATTCGTACTAGAACTTGCTTGTACTCTTGCTACGACTCAGCTGACTAGTTTTTTGTGCTTAGATGATTTGGGTAGATGTTCTTCCACTCAGCCCAGAGGACCTAAAAATCCATACCCTACTATTATCTCTTTGCTAAGCCCCCTTGAGCTTATTTAAATTCTTTCAATCACTTAAAAATTGCCATTAAATTCAAAACCTATCCGGTCAAATGAACTCAGTAGGCATCATAAAAGAGAATAAATGAATGGTGATAGTAGGAGTTTGTCAGGGCGAAACACTAGTCTGATGGAGGGATGTAAAACATGCATGCCCAAAATATAAAAGTGTTGTGAAGAAAAGGACTTAGAAAACAAATGAAAAACTTAAAAAAAAAATAAGTCCAAAAGTTGAATGTGCTAAGGCCCGAGAGTAAGGCTAAGAAGAAGAAGAAGATTGAGCACCCATTGTGCCCTGAAACTGAGTTCATAAGACCTTAGCCTCGTTCCCAAATACTTCCTACCCTATGCCTTAAGCCTACATTACAACCAAATCAAAGACCCGATGATGAGTACTGAAAACTTGTTCTAAAATAGTGGAGGCATTAGAGGGCAAGCAAGCTTATAGGACGGCCAGGTCGATGATGTCACGAGTGTAAACACTTAGCCCTAAACACAGTGTGAAGAGCGTTGTATTTCGTGCCCATTAGGAAAATCCTTATTCAATTTCGAGAATTGTTATTCCTTTTTGATCGTTTCTCTGACCATGTTGTTCTTGGATTGAAGCTTTGAGAAGTTAGTCTTTCTGTTTTGTCTTTTGTTTTGGGCAAAACGCAGTCACATGCTTGAGGACAAACGTAATTAAAGTGTGTGTGTATGATGAGCCCGTATTTCGTGCTCATTTTGTGTCTTATTCTTAGGTCTAGATCGAGTCTTTTGAGTCTTTTTGTGTCTTAGTTGTGTCTGGAATGATACTTTGGAAGGCAGGTTGCTAAGGGCAGAACAGGTGTCGATTTGGGCAAAGAAGGGCTGCATTCCGCTAGAAAGGCGAGGTCATCAATACGAGGCAAATGGCCAACCATTTGAGCCCTAAAGTGAAGTGGAAAAGCCAATCCAAGTACCGTGTGGAATTCGGACCTTTGAGTTACCATATGGGCAAAGCAAGTACAAGACATGATGTGTGCGCTATGAGTAGAAGGGAACTAGCTAAAGGCAGAAAAAGGGTCGAGATATGAAAACTCCAGATGAGCTAATTCAACTCCTACTCCAGCTGAGCTGATTCAACTCCTAACCAGAGAAGGGCAATCATCTGGGCATAGCTAAACCAAGGTAAAGAGAAGACATTGTGATCAGAGGAGCCAGTTGAGGGCGGAGGAGCAGACAACTTTTGTAAAGGCAGCAGCTGATAAGGATTGAATATTCATCCTTATCCAAGAGATCTTCAGCAAATCAAGATCTAATCCAAATATGGAAGGCAATCTGGCAAATCAAGCTAAAGATAGAAAGTCAAATACAGCCCATCCCTTCGGCTGGGCCCGTCCAAAACCCTAGCTCACCCCTATATAAGAATGAGGGCTGCAAGCCAATTCATTCATACATTCTCAGCTGTAACTTGCATTTATTTTTTAGAGTGTGAGGAGAACAAGGCCTACGGGCATACTGCTTTTATTTTCTGCTTATGTTTTTCCATGGTCGTTTGACCAAAGTACTCTGCCGGATGCTCTAAACATTCTGATTTATTCAAGTAATGTTTTCTTTTACATTTGTTGTTATTTACCTTTCAATTATGTCTAGCTAATTTAATCAAGGCTTGGATATCATAAGATGATTTGAGAATGAATACGTAGAATTTCGTGAGATCTGATTCGGGCGTATCAAACCACATGCATGTGTTTCCGAAGCATTATGTCTGATCAAAATACGGTCTGGGCAAATCGGTTAGTTAACTGTCCACTAATTAATTGATAGGTTTAGATCACAAGTAAAGTCGAGGAAAATGTTGAGAAGGATGTCTTGCATCCGACAGTACGACTGATATGGGCGAGTGATCGTATGCCTTTGCGCATGCTTTTAGCCATATTGGGTCTATCTAAATCTGAATGCTGTCTGGGCAAAGCCCTATCGAAAAGCCATCATAAGGTAATGCATCTGGATTAGATAAGGGGTAATCGTCATAGAATTTACTCATTTTACACTGAAAGGACAGATTGGTTCTGGGCAAAAGGGCACATGACACCGTGACAATAGGGGCAACTTTGTTCTGGGGCTATAACCAATTGATATGTGCGTGTGGGGGAATTCTTTAGATCTATGATCGAATCCATATTCATGTTTCATGATTCAAGTCATATCCGAGCTTTGCCTGTTTATCTGATTTATTTACTCTTAGTTTTCAGTTATTATTTACTTACTGCTCAGACCAGACATAGATCTGTTTCGACCAAAGCAAAACCCCTTTTTAGTTTCAATGGTTACGAAGAGAAGGCTACGATCAACTCCCTTGGGTTCGACCCTATACATGCCGTTGGCTAAGCCTGCTGTGGGCATAGGAAACTATAAATTTATTTTTCGTGAGCTAAACGACGGCCACGTCACTAGCAAAACGAGCAATTTCATGGGTCACTTTATTAACTTCTCGATGAACCTGCTTTATTGAAATAACATTAAGATCTTTCACCATAGAAAAGAAATCAAAAAACTCCTCACAGAGCACACTAACATCCTTATCTTCCGCAACAACAAGCACAACTAGCAGAGAATCAGTGTAAAACTCAACCGGCTAAACCTCTTCTTCAATACTCTTACAAATCTCATGCATTAGTGCCTTAAGTTCTTCATGCAGAGTGGTATCAGACCTTGCCACAGGTTTAGCTAGAGCAAAGCAAATACTACCTCTGTCATCTCGAAGAATTGCCCGGACGTCTCCATTACCAAACACATCATCTACTGCATAGTCTACGTCCAATCTGTAGTGCCCTCTCCGTGGACATTCCCACTTTAGTCCGCTCTCTGGCGGAAGAATGCGCACTACACAAGCTGCATGCTGTCGAGCAGTTGTATAATTCTCAATGTTAATTTATATCGATAAGACATGTATTCCACATATTGTATACATCAAAGTGTTCCAAAAATTGTAAAAAAAAATATCTATTCCATTCGTTTATCTATTTTTTCATAGGACTATAGATTACATCAGCCTACATGATGCTTCGGCAAACACATAGATGACGCTAATTTCATGTCATGTATGCCTGTTTTTCTAGTAGTGTATAATATATTCATAAATATATATATACATACACACGTACGAACGTTCACCACATATATTTTGAATATTAAATTTTTATACTCCCTCCGTCCCGTTCATCTTGACACGTTTCTTTTTTGTACGGGTATTAAGAAAAAGAGTATTAAGTGTAAAGATGGTGTTTAGCGTAGTTAATAAAGTGATATAAAATGTTTTTGAAGTAAATAAAGTAATTTTGAAGTGATATAAAAGTACATTAAAAGTGATGTAAAGTATTTTTAAAGTGAATAAAGTGTTTTTTTAAGTGAACCTTAATTATTTCCATAGAAGGAAATGTGTCAAGATGAGTGGAACGGCCCAAAAAAGAATACGTGTCAAGATGAACGAGACGGAGGGAATAATATTGAAATCTAATTGTATAATACTTTTTAATTATCTATATGATTTCAATTTAATTGTTACACTGATTATGCCAAAATATAGGACGTACATCGAAGTGTTCTCTATTCCATTTCTTTATCTAATTTTTCATAGGTGATAGGACTATATATATCAAATCTTACTCAATGAATCATTATTAAAATTATAAATTATATAATATTTTATTAGATATATTAATAATAGATTTTTTTTTTCGATTTCCATTAAAATTTTAGAACATTTTTAATTACCAGTATTTTTTTTTTCGTTCCAACAAACAGCCAAAAACCTCTTGCATGCATCCTAGCTAATTGCGCCAAATTCTGCACAATAAGCGGCAATGACGGTGGCAGTGGCAGCATATGCATGAATGTCGTACGTGGAAGCTCCGCTCCGCTGTCTCGACACCTCATCGCCACCACGTTCCGGCCACGCAAATCCTCCACCTCTATAAATACCGCAGCCTCCATTTCCACTCCCTCCACTACTACTACTACTACTACTACTACTACATATAACATTAATAATCTTGTTATTAATCAATCAATTAATTAGCAATTGCAAGGCTGACAGCTGTGATCCTGCTCGTCATCGGCGCAGCCGCCGTGGCCAGCGCGTCGTCCTCGTATAGGTACAGGGGCGACAAGTGCGAGAGGGAGGTGGAGGAGCAGATGCCGATGAAGCGGTGCATGATGTGGGCCCAATCTAAGATGAGGGGGCCCTACAAGTACAACGATGCCATGTACAAGGAGGAGGAGGAGGAGCATCTCGGGAGTGCTACAGCGAGCTGAGGGAATTGAGCTCGGAATGCAGATGCAGCGCAGTGAAGGAGATGATGATGGAAATGCCGCAGTTGGAGATGAAGAGGATGATGTGTTCTCTCCCCACCAGGTGTGGAATGACCACCGCCTGCGCCTGCCCCCGCCGCCTCGTCGCCTGAACTGAATTATCCATCTGTATGTAATAAATGATGAGTGATTGATTGGGGTTCGATTCTCAATTCTAGATCATAGCTAGCTACACAGTTTAGCCCATCGGCTACGATCTTGCTAGCTCATCAATAAATTGCCACATCTCTTTTTATATCATGCATGCTTTTATCTCGTCCATGTCTTTGCCGTCTCTCTCTCTCTATATATAGTAACTCATCCTTATATGAGAGCGTAGGAACCATGTTTTTTTATCACTTTGGAAATGCACAAAATACAATACTTTAATGCACAAACATAGCAAAGGACAAATTGCAGTAAATTAATGCACAAATATTTAATAAATTTTTAATGCACAACCTGCAATAATTTAATGCATCAATTAAATATCGACAATACATAAAAAGATCAACGGTTCAATTTTTCATTTACATATGTTTATGCATTAAAATATGCAATTTGTGCATTAACCGTTGTGATAAAAATATATGGTTCTTACGGACTCATATAAAAATGAGTTCTTATATGATCATTTTCCTATATATATATAGTGAGTGGTTCTAGTGAAAAATACCCTTAAACTAAGAAATAAGAATGAATCCGGACCACATATTTATAGGGGGCTTCTTCTTTTTCTTCTTCTTCTTCTCGCTTTGATATACATATATCTCTCTCTCTTTACAATCAGTACCACCACCACTACCCACCATCACCGCCACCATTACAGCTGCCGTCGGAGAATCGCCGCCGCCACCACCACTAACAATTGTTGTTGTTGCTTCTCTTTTTTTTTTTTTCTTCTTCTTCTTCTTCCTCTCTCTATCTTTAGATCTCTCTCTCTACAATCACCACCACTCACAATCACCATCGTCGGATATCACTGTCGTCCAATGGCGGATCCAAAATTTTAAATATGGGGGTACGAAATTGATTGGGGGGTTGTAGGGGGGTGGCCTCCATGCTCGAGGGCTTCGCCCCCGAAATTTTTTTGGGGCTATCCAATAATAAAAATGATTTAAAATGCAAAAAATTAGATAAAATGTATAAAAAGAGATATTCATAGAGTTCAAAAACAATATTATTCAATAATTACAACTGAAGACTCGAGTCCGAGCCGACGAGTCTTCATTCTCAGGAATCAATCCATGACATTTTCAAAAGAGAAAGAAGAAGAAATTCTATTCTTTAAAAGAACAAGGCAGCCGTAAATGAAAAATAGGAAAATATAGTGGGGCCTTGTGAATTGTGGATTAAATTATTAAAATATTATGTTAAACTATTGAATTATATTAATTATGGACTGAGTTATTGAATTTTTACAATATTATACATTATATATATATATATAGTAAAAAAAAATTTTGGGGGGACGGTTGTCCCCTCTTGTCCCCAAGTGCATCTGCCACTGCTGTCGTCATCACCTTCGTCAGATTCCAACATCACCGCTGCTATTTTATTTTCTTCCTCAATCACCATCGCGCGGACATAACAACTGATGCATTCACTGTTATATCTCATTATACATGAGTGTGCTGCATCTGATTACACTGTGTGGTGCATCTAACCTCACATTCGATCTATCTTTACCCATCCCCTCCATCAACAACATTCAATAACATGATTTAGAGCATCTATATTATAATGCATCAATTATTGAAGGCAAGTTATAAATTTGATAGAAAAGAGAATCGTTTAATGCTTCATATTTTATGATTTAAGGACGTAGTTGATTAAATTAAAATTTTAAATACAAACTACAAATTGAAACACCATTACCATCGTTGCCTAATCGATGTCAAAGGGCTAAACTATTTTGATAATTGTAACATCAAATTTAAAGACCGTACCGCGCCACGATGGACTAGAGCCTGAGATCTTTGGTCTCATGCACTCTACCGCTAGGCTTTTGGAGATCGTCTAAGATTAATTGAATCCTATATATAATTGATTAAGTAGAGTAAGATCTAATTATTCCGAAGTATAGTCCCTATAGCTTTCTCTTTGATATATATTTTCCGTCGTTTGTTTCCTTATTTGAATCAGTGTTTGTTTTAAGTTGTTTGAACTTGGTTTAATTAAACACCCAATTAGATTCCACTAGTCCAGATAAATGAAAACAACCTATTAGTAGTAATTATTATAAAGTCTTCATTATTCCCCAATCCTTGTGAGATACGATCATGTTCGTTCTAACCACACTTTGAACAAGAACAAGTTGCACATCATCAACCACATTACCATGCTACAACTTTAGGTATTTATTTTTCTTGCCGCATGCAGTGAATTTTTGAATAATGTATATGCACAAGTAATGAATGGATTAGGAAGCAAGGAAAATCAATTGGGTTGACATCATTGCAAGCCATTCTCTACATATGTATTTTGTTTGGTGATTTCATTCGACTTTAGTGAGAGCATTTTCATTTGTGGTTCACACACTCGCAACTCAAACCATAGATTACTTGTGCATATACATTCAAAAAATCATGCAGTAGCTAGAAAAATAACTTCTCAGAGTTGTATAAGCTAATGTGACATGCTTCCACACTATTCGTCTTCGGTAGAGCTAATGATGTGCAGGTTCCTCTCAACCAAGTTATATGCATTGAGTAAATGAGTCCATTTTTTTTATTAATTAATATTTAGTAAGATCTAATTGAGAATTACTAAACTTTATATTGATGATTAATTAAGAAAACAAAAAATAAGGCGGGTGCATGCATTTCACGTGAGATACACGCATGCGAGCATCGAAAATGCACGGTTGACCGTGCACAAGAATTTTTGTGTTCTTTCTTGCCGACCATGGCATCAATATATATTGAATCAAAACTTGACGAAATTGTGTGCGTGTGTTAATCTAGTGGTAGAGTGGTTAATGCCCGAGCCAAAGGTCACGGGTTCAAGTCCACCGTCACCCGGCCTTTCAAATTTCTTGTAATGTTTGTTCAAAAAAAAAAAAGAACCTGACGAAATCAGAGACCGTGATAATCTAACCCAATCTATGTTGCATAGGTTCGGAGGAGCGGATGTGGCGTGATGTGGATCATTTCATGCACTTTTTATTGGGCTCGGCCCAATAAGGCTTACTGACGAAACAAAGGCTTAAAAGCCGAGAAAAAATCTTGCCCACTTACGGTTCAAAACTAACACACTAAAATATCTGTGAATGTTCTTATGTATTACATGTCAAACACGACAAGAACGTACAAAAAGAAGTCAAATATTGAAGAAATCCGCCAAGCCTGAAGATTTATTCCACTGACCTAAAGAAGACAAAATCTAGCTGTGAAGGCACACAACATCCCTGAAGACACGTTTTCTAGGCTCTTGGAAGCAAGAATATCATATCTCGAGTACAAATGGCCAAATTTGGAACATTCTGACTACAGTACCAATGTATTTTTTTATTTTATTTTTTAAATCGTATGTAGATACTATTATATAATGAGGTAAAAAGACTTAAGTGGGTACGAGTACGAACAACCGCAGTAAAATTCGAAACAAATTAGGAAAGATAGAACTATATTATTAATTTAGTTTGGGACGATTAAAAATACTTGGGGTCTAAATTAGGGCGGGCAATCGGGTCGGGTTGGGTCGCAATCGGGTCGGATTGGATCGTTATCAGGTCGACCTGATAACAACCCGACCTGTTAAGGTCAAACTCGAACCCGACCTGTTAAGGATTTGCCAAACCCGAACACGAACCGACACGAAAGCCGAAAGGCCTAAATCCGAACACGATCCAAACTTAACACTACCCCGAATTTGACCCGAATTCGTTCGGGTTGACACGACACGTTTACAACCCTATTTTATAAGTTGTACAAAATTAAGAGATGAAAGAAAAATCACTAACATTAATAATATAGAATTTGCAATTTTACACCACTGCTCCAGTTTCAAATCGAAGAAATACATATATCAATATTTTTGCAGAATGTTCAACAATCCAAATATCTAATAATACACTCAACATTAAAAATTAAAAACTATTATATTTATATTAACAGGTAACCCGAACCCGACACGAAATTTTCAGGTTGACCCCGAATCCAATAAGACTAAACCCAAACTCATTAATTTCGTGTCGTGTTATCGTGCCGTGTCGAAAATTGTCAACCCTAGTCTAAATTAAATCCATAAACTATATTCAAAGTATACCATGTAAGCTGGTGGAAGCGCTCACTTTTTACATTATCACAATACTAGGTTTTCCTAAATACATCTCAAGTCGAAGAAATAACATTCCTTCGACATATTACCAAAAAAAAAAATCCTAGAAAAATGGTTAACCTCAAATTAAATTTCTATATTACATGCCCCTTGAAGTTTGATCTATAGTATGTCAAAGATTCAAATGAAATCGACAAGCATTATCTTCACTAATAAGAGAAACCAACGTGGCGGATGCAAAATTATGTGTAGGGGCAGCTATATGGAAGGTTAGCTTACTTGTCGATTGTCTTGATGGCAAAATTGTCAAGGATCAATCAGCAAAGGAAAGATCAAGAGAGCTGGAGGGCGATCTCTTGCAGAAGTAGTTTCTTCTGTGACGCGTTGATAACACCCTTACATTCTGCATCTACCAACACCTCCGTCATTATAGCAGCTGCATGGCCTCTAGGTCCATCCATCCCAGATGCTCTTCGAAGCATGAACACCTAATGACAAATGAGTTTTTAGTCTTTTCATTTCAAAGCACAATTACAGTATGTTATTCATAAAGGCGTCCACGCTAGATGTATGGAAAATGTACAGACCGTAAAGGTTAAGTCAAATTTCAGTTGGAAGTTTGGGAGGTGCAATTGTGCAAATATCCACTCTTACCAGAGAAATGCCTTCCTTAGCAACATCATCAACTTATATTCTCATTTAGACATTTCAATGTATGAAATAGTATGATTTGAAAGGCAATACAGTCGACTTTTCTATATATAAATGACAACAGACGAGAGCAGCTGAGGTAAATACCCAAAAAGTGACAATTGAAAGTAACCAGTTTAAAATGTTATTTCAGTTCTTATAACACTATAGTAAAGATTAGTGCATAAATGAGACATCAAGAAGAAAAACTCGACAACCAAAGTTTATGAGTTTTTTAGAATAAATTGATCATAGTGATTGATACGAACATCATAATAGACCATATCAATATGCATATGGAGCAGATGAATAGATGCAGGATCTCATGATCTCCACATTTTGCACACAAGAAACAGATAGAGGAGCATCAAATAGTTATGAACAAAACCAATAAAATACCTGTCCATGATGTGTTATTTCTAAACATCCAGGTTGCTGAATAAAAGGTTCCCCGTCAATTTGTACAGGAAAAGGACTGGACACATGTAGCCTTACAACTTTCCCTTGCGCTAGCCTAGTTGCCTGTGAAAGTCCAACCTGCAAGAACAAATTAACTGTTAGTTGATCTCCTGCAAAATATATCATATATCATGAATGCAAGTTCTTTTAGTATGAACAATGAACTTAACTAGCTTTTTCATATAAGGGCAAGAAAATTAATGTGCTGTCTCAGGAATGTAATATTCAATCAATGCTTCAAAAATTGGTAGAATCATGGAGATCATGAAAGAACTTTTAGCTGGAGGCACCTATCATTAATGCACACCTAGAATCAAGAAACCATAACCCTTGCTTATAGGACTATTCATACCGACAAACGTATGCTTTTAGTAGACAAGTACTAATTTCACGTAATACTACTATATAAGTATTGCACAAGGGAACAATATAATTTTCATTGTTATCATACCACATTTAAGGGATTACACTACAAAGTCGACAAAATCACAAACATAACATAAGACTTAAGAGATAGCTGATGACTTCTTGACAATCAACCAACTGTAAAACTAAGACTAAATGTTTAAAAAACACACATGTGATGAAGTAAAAATTCAAACCTGGAGTTTGCCTAGGTGCCATGATCCAGTAACACAGACAACCTCAAGCATTTTGTCATGCATGTACTGGTGATTGAAATTGTCATCATATTCATAATCATTTTGCCAAAGGTCAACTCCGCCCATGTAGCTACCGATGTTAAGCACAATTAAACCCTCAGCATCCTGAAGGAGCAAAAAAGAATATAATTAAGAAATATATTAAACACAGAAGAAAAAAGGTATTCTGATAAAAAAAAAAGACATGGCTTACTTTTGGTATCTCGATATCTTTCTCGTCAACTTCAAGCCAGACTTGCCATGGCAAGTCCGCGCAAGCTCTGTCCATCATATCTCTAGCACCTTCTTTGGCATACCTTAGTTTATTTAAAAACTGTTCCAAAACTTACATTAGCCATGTTTGAGAAACAATGAAACATAATTCAAGAAGTCAGCAAAAATTGCGGGTACACATTTCAACAAAACACAAGTAGCTAAGAGGTAACAAACTTCATACCTGACTGTAAAACTTCTCGGGGTTTTCTTCCCTATCCGTGTGAAACTCATATGCAACCTTTGCATCACATCCAATACCTGTAGAATCAATAAAATTAAAGGACAAACAAAAACCAAGAAAAATTATTTGGTACTTAAAATGAATCTATATCCAGCAAAGAAACAAGTGAAGTAATTTACTCTTTTGCATCTGTTGATACTGTATTGACAGTTCTTCCTTAAACCAAAAGAAGTACGAACAAGACAAAATTTGCACGTTACCTAAGTAGTTCATCATGAACTTTGATTTGATTTTACTTGGTTCACCACCAGTCTTTTCTTCTGTTATATTGACTTTCCAGCGGTCAAGCATTGTCACAGCCGCATTTTCAACATCGGTCAAGAAAGTGCTCAAGGAACCTTGTCCTTCGACAACAGAAAAACCCCCACCCCAGTGCAGGACCCTTGACAAATCATTTCCAGTTCCTAAAGGAAGAACTGCAACCGGCGGGGGTGACTCATAATTGTACCTCTCTATTGCATCAAGGACCCAAGCAACCGTCCCATCACCACCACAAACCAAAACCCTAAAGTATTGCAAACTGCTGAACAGCTCTAAGCCAGCCTCTGGACCTTGAGAGGAACTGAGTTCAACAACCTGGAAAATAACAACCAAGGATAAGCCAAGAAACCAACTACACATCGCAGGGTAACATTGAAATAGTGACAGAGGCACAGATTTTACATTTAGTAAGAAAATATTAATAAAATACATTAACTTTGTAAAATTATGAACTATATGTCTATAACTCACAATATGTATACACATAATTATAACAGTTATGATACAGTCTATATTAACATTAAAAGATCAATAAACTGAATATAATCACAGTATAACAATTCTATATTAATCTTCATATCTTCAAAACATTGTATAATAAATTCATAGCTAATATCTAGAAAGATGAATTTGCTTGTTGCTTTTAACCCTTTGATTAGTTGTCCAAATGATTTACTTAACTATCCCCACTAAATTTTGAATGTTCAAGTGGGGCAGCAGCACACCCCTTGGCCTTGGGCATATTCATCCTTGCTGGGAAAGCAGCAAAAGGATGACTGAACAAATATTATGGTTGGATTAGAGTGATGCTCACCAGGTCAAAAGCATGAGTTACACAAGGTTAAAAGGCTTTGGGCACGAATCAAACCAGGACTATAACAACAAGTTTGGTCGAGGCAAGGTTAGTACTCAGGTGAAAAAGGGAGGAATTAATGGCTATTGCTAAACCTTATGTACTTTTCAAACTGGAGGACAAATATGGGGTTCTTAGAACAATAAGTCATTTTGTGAATAACCCAAATGAGTTGCATATGACTTTTACTTCTGGTAATGGTTCTCTCATTTGGAATAATCTTATACATGGTCTATTGTTATAAGAAGTATTTCTGAAGTAGAAAACTTAGGGCTGGAAATCATGCCAATTTGCAAGAATTAACTGAATTTTATTGGAACTGAGAATTCCATTTGAAAGTCCTGCAGAGATTCACTATAAGCAAGTCACTGTAAGCATTGCAGAGAATCCAGTCCATCCATATTTGACAAAGCATGTGGAGATAATAGTCATTTTAAAAGGAAAAAGTAGAGAGAATAAATCATCACTCTGGTCGACGCTCCAGTAGGTTGACAAGCAGCTAGTAAAATAAGTGAAAATTAGCTAGTCTTTCTTTTTTCAGTAATAATCAAAATTTGGTTGGTATTCACCAGGCATTTCAATAAATTAAGTTGAATGATCTAAACCCCAAGCTCTGAATCAATCTTTACAAGCAAGCTAAGAGGGGAGTTTTGAAACTTAGGAGATACTAAAACTATAGCTCATTTGATTCTTATATTTAGGAGTTTCCTTTTCGGTATTTTGATAACCTGTTCAAGACTCTAGTTCATTACTTCATGAAAATACTCCATTGTATACGATGCCAAACTTACCAAACTTCATAACTGTTAGAGATAGAGAGTTTATCAGAGGAGGAAGAAGTTAGGCGCGCAAGCGTAGGTCAGAATCCTCTTCCTAATAAATTCTCTATATAACAATAATTTGGACAGATGAACATGAAAATAGGAACTGAGAAAACGATAAATTTATTGCAATCTGAAACTTCTACCTGAACAGGATTCAATAGCATGTTCAACCTTCTGTGCAGGAGAGGCCCATTTTGAGCTCCACTTTTAGCATTAATGAAAACTAGAAGTGGCCTCGCATCTGAAGGCAAATCCAGAATAGTATACTTCTTTGATCTGTCACAAGTATCAATTGCATTCTTCTTATTTGCTGATGCATTCAGAGTGCTTTTCTTACTTAGAGCTTTGCTAGAGTTCAAGGAATGATCATTATCATCCTCACTGCTGGAATGATGAATTCCAACAAGACCCTTGAGGACAGTAAAAACTGCTCTTTGGGTAGAAGAGTTTTCTGGTTGCTTACCATTAGTGGACCGATTACTTCCATGCCTGTTCCGATGCCTCTTTCTTCTGGCATTTCCACGAACTGTTGAAGCAATGATTTCTTCTGTAATGGAACTTAACATCTCACTTTCGACACCTTTGACACATAGGGGAGAAAGAATGATTCTTCTATGAGCACCCAGATCACAAACATCACCGCATTCCTCAGACATTTTTACTTGGCACTTGACATGTATGATCCGTTGACACCATAAGCAATACCAAGCTGGAGATGCATCAATAAAAGGGATGCCGCATGGTTCATCACAGTAGAAACAAAAGGCTGACATCTCAGGATTGTCATCAAGATTAAACCATCTTTCGGACCAATGGTGCTGAACTCTACCATAACCAGCTTGTGCCACACATTTACAATCTTTTGCTGCAAACCGAGAACAATGAAAATGAGCCGCCACACCACAAACACCACACCTATGCATTGGCGACCGTGACATAGATTTTGCACCTAAAGTCTGAGGGTAGACAAGAGAACTTAGGCAGACACAACATGTGGATGGCAGTCCACCAGAAGAAACATCTTCTGTCCATGTATGATGCGATAGAGGAACTTTTAGCTTCTTCCATGCTTGCTTCTTTGCCCTCGAAGCAGCTTTAAGCCAGTTAAGAGACATCTTTCTCTGCCATTTCAGGAAGGCATAAACAATAGCAAAAAGTCCAAATGATCCTGTTATCAGCCATCCAAAGATATATCCAGAGTCCAGGCTTGAGCTAGCAAGGAACCGTAGAAGAGGAATGCTCAACTCGTTCATTGTGAATGATACTACATTATTCTTCTCAATTCCCAAGTGAACTCCACAGTTTCTGTAGAAAAATAAATTCTACAGAAAAATCCCAGCCTGCCGAAATATGGTAACACAACCAAATGTTACATCAATACCAACACCAGCAGAAATTATGAACAAATAAATAGTACAACTATGACAAGTCAAAACATATTCCAGCAAACAGAAAAATACAATAATTTGCATCCATTATTCCCAGAAACCAGACAACAAACATACTTATGCAACGTAGATAATCACCGTGACACCATTTCAAGTAGCAAAGAAGATATATTAATTCATATTTTCAGTACATACAAACATACGGAGATATGCAAAAAAAGGAATTCTACTTCAAATCTGAAGTTAAGGAGCAATTCTTTCAGGCCTATGAAACTCAATACTAGGCAAGCTATTCGAAAATTGAAGTCCAAACAAAACCTTCCAGGCCAAAAGTTGCTAATAATTCAAACCACAAAATTGAATATAATCAAAGGCCTCAATCTCGCACCCAACCTAATTCAATGGATCACGTAGCTATTACGAACAAACATTATGAAAAACTCACCAAAATACACGGCAAACATTTCTAAATCAAGCGCAACGATAATTTCCTAGAGATTCGCGCAGATCATCGAAACGCAAAAGACAATCATGAAAAGCACTAACGAGAGAGAGAGATGACCTGCATAGAAGGAATCAGAATCTAAATCGGAATTGGAATCGGAGGGAGAAGGATAGAGAAAAAGGAAATAGAAATTGAATGAAGGGAAGGAGAAATGAAGATTTATGGCGGTAGGAGAGGAGATCTTGATCTTGGACAATGTTATAAAAATAAATTGTTTTGAATAAAGGAGGATCCAGAGGGAGAGGGAGATTCATAAGGAAGGAAGCTGTCGTGTCGCTTTGAGTATTGAGGAGAGAGAGAGAGCGTGGCGGGACTTTCCTACGCAAAAAACGCGGCGGGCCTTGGCCTCTGGTAAATATCGAAATATCGTTCCCGTATTTAACTGTTAGCTGTCTTGGCGTTGTATGCCAAGGGAAAGTACCGATATGCCCTTTCTTATTTTTTTGCTGCTACTTGAGTTGAGTTGTCCCACTTAATGAAGGAGTTTATTTCAATGACAGTTTACGACTTGTTTTAATGCCATATGTCCACTTTTTCATGGGTTCGAATTTGGTTTCTAGATATGATGGTGACGTTGAAATCTATACAGATGTCGGCACAAATGGAAGAACAAGTGAGTGAGTACAAAATGAAAATGAAATTGAATTTTAATACATAAATAAAAAATTGATGTCTCAATTGTTCTACAAAATGTTGTTCGTAAAGCTTTGGAACACGTCAGATGAGATTTGACCACGTCAGATGAGATCTTCTGACACCGGGATCTTGTCTTGGAGCTGGTCTTCGTCTTCGAGTTGCTAAGCGACTCTATTGTATCTTCAGCGTCTTCGTCTCTGCTGAGTCTCGATTCTGAGCTGTGTCTTAGACCTGAGCTGTATCATCAACTTGAGCTGTGTCTTCAACCTGAGCTGTGTCATCGACATTGAGTTGTGTCATCAACCTGAGCTGTGTCATCAACACTGAGCTGGGTTTCTGTCACTGAGCTAGGTCTGCGACACTGAGCTGGGTTTCCGTCACTGAGCTGGGTCTCGATAATGCTGGGTCTTTGACTCTGCTTGGTTTGCTGTGAGTCCGCTGCCTCCGTGTCAGCTTTGCTCCGCTCATTGCGTCTTATCATCTTGAACACCCGTACTTAGAAAACCTAATAGCTCTAAACAAGTCAGCTGGAAACAACACAGGGTTTGCGCATTCATCTACTCGGTTGGGGTCAGCTGGGTTTTGGTATCACTTCAAAACATGTTTATTATTTTTCCCAACATCTAATATAATACATGCAATGCTTTAGAGTTTAATTTAATACTCTCCCGTCATAACAAATCAAATATGCACCACACTTTTAGGGGACATAAGGAGTAATAACTAAGATAAAAATCATTTGTAGTTCACTAGTCGTTCTACAAAGTCATGGTTAAGTTACATTACATATATCAGAGCATCCCTAATAACCAGATATAAACACGTTTTTTTGTTCGCAAAGATAAATAAATTCTTGTCATAATTGAAATAATATTTGTATGTAATAATATTTGTATGTTTTAAGTAATGGAGAGTTACAAGGCAAAAAGTATCTAATGAAATAATATTTGTATGTAATAGGCACCTTTATTATTTATATTATTTTATTTTATTATTGAGGGAAAAAAGCCATTGAAAAAAGTCGTCGGAATTTGATACGGCCAATCAATATGCGGAAGCAAGGATGCGAACACACGTCAACAGAAAGGACGATTCAACCCAAAAATACGAACTGAACCAATACAGATTATAACACCTATTCGACTGGTCTCAAACGAGAATGGAACAAGAAACAGACCAAACACGAAACAAAGCCCAAAACAACGATTAAAACCCTAACAGAAGACTCGACTGGAAACTATATCAAATCAACTCCGATTGAGCTGAAATTTTAACACGAATTATAAATTGAACACAGAAAGAACATATCCAAAATTCAGCAAAAACGCACGAGTAGAACTCAAAAACGCTCGGTGCTCAATTTCGGTGCGATTTGGGATTTTAGCACTGCAACGGGTTCGAGTTTGATGGAAACTGGACTTGGGCGAAGGATGAGATGAATATGATCGATTTATGAGGGTAACAAGAAGGCTTGGATGGCTGGGCGAAAAACACAGAACAAAGAGACGAACAGATTGGAGATTTACCTCAATACGGACCCCGAATCGACGAACGATTGAAACACGTATCACGGAAGCAATTCTCCGGCGGCGTAGTTAACCCGAGACCCACACGAGATCACGAACGAACTATAGATTTCAGATTCAAAGGTGCCAATTCGAATCCTACCAAGAACTAGGGTTTGTGTACTCGAAGAACACGGGAGACAAAGTCGAAAAATAACTTTTTGATTCAAACTCGTCTAATTTTCGTCCAAAACAAAATCCTCTATATATAGAGGTGAAAACCTAATTAAAATAGGAAACTAAACATGGAAAATAACTCCTAATCTAATAAGGAAACAAATCCTTAGTCAAAACAAAGGATAAAAGTCAAAACTGACTCAACTAAGACCTAATTTCGGTCACCCTAAATAAACCCACGAAAATAATAAATAAAATAACAAAAACGACTAATTAACTAAACTACGAGTCTTCATGGATCAGCCTAAACATAAGATATTAAATTGATTAATCTTAGGCTTCCATCTCCATCTTCTCCAATGGGCTTCTTTGACAATTCTTGAGCCCAAACTTTTTCAACCAATCCACTTAGCACTTTCTTAAACTTCTTTGCTCGAGCTCTCGTGATTGGCCCAACAGGAACTTGGATCGGACTACGGGCTGCATCAACTAATCAACATGGTAGAAGTAACCAAGCAATCTCGAGCTGGAATATCTTCAATGGCATCTCTTGAAGCTTTGGCATTACCGCTCGAAAATGCCTTGGCTGGATCTCGTCAGAATTGACCATTGATAATCAGCGTTGATCGTTGACCGCCAACATTGACCGTTGACAGTCGCCGACAAAAATAGTCATGTATGAAGCGAGGGAAAAGGAGGGATATTTTGGTAACTATGAGTACTTTTTATGTTTTATAAATGATCGGATAGTGATATTAGCACTTCTAGAATGTAAAAGATAAATTTTAACACTCAATTTAAAAAAGATAAATAATATTCCCTCATTCCACGAAATATAGGTCACATAAGATGCGGCATGAGTTTTAATAAATGTTAGGTAGGTAGTGTTTGGTGGATAAAGGAACCCACTATAATGAGTACTTGTGAGGTATAAAATAATGAATGTGTGTGGGGTAATGTTCCCACAAAAAAAGTACTCCCTCCGTCCCATTCAATATGTCCTAATTCTTTTCGGTACGGAGACTAAGAAGAAGGAAATTAGGTATAATAAAGTGTTAAAAAAGTAATTTTTTAGTCAATAAAGTACTCCCTCCGTCCCGTTCAATATGACATGTTTTTCTTTTTGGGCCGTCTCATTCAATATGGCATGTTTCCTTTTATGAAAAGAATTAGAGCTTACTTTAAGTTAAAAAAAATACTTTATTAACACTTTATTGACTAAAAAGTTACTTTATTATACCTAAATTTTTTTTCTTGGTCTCCGTGCCGAAAAGAACTAGACCATATTGAACGGGACGGATGGAGTATTTTTTTAGTCAATAAAGTGCTAATAAAGTGTTCTTTTACCCTAAAGTAAGCTCTATTTCTTTCCATAAAATGAAACAAGCTATATTGAATGGGACGACCCAAAAAGGAAAACATGTCATATTGAACGGGACGGAGGGAGTAGTATAAATATGATGGACACCCCAAAAGAGAAATTGTGTCCTAAATATCGTGGACGGAGGGAGTAGCACTTTTGGACTTTTTGCCCCCCTTCTTTTTTTCCCCGCATTGAATTCACACTTTTTATTTAGTGATGTCACATAAAAAAAATGGTGGATCGCATATAAAATAAAACTATTACAAGTGTATTTCACACTTTTTATTTAATGATAGCACAAATAAAAATTCGTGATCACTTGTAAAATGAAACTATTACATTCACATTTTTTATTTAGTAATACCACAAATAAAAATCTGCAATCGCAGAGGGGTTAAAAAGTTTAAAGTACTCGAATTTATCTTTTTATAATAAGTGCTAAATTTATCTTTATTAGCCTAGAAGTGCTAATTAAAAACAGTAATAAATCTTTATAAATTATGGGGTATACTTTATTTTTACTTTTCAAAAAGGGTATTTGGCCCTATTATTTGTTCATAAATAATGTTAGAGTATACATGTATGTTACATATAAATTCTTGCTTTGAAATGAAAAATTTATTTGCCAAATAAATATAAACCGTTTATTAGATCTTAAGATGATCATTAGAGAAAAAATAATATAATAATGAATCATTCTCTGTATTGTACAAAATAAAAAATAATAATAAAGACAAATCACGTGCAACGCACGTGATATCTCTGCTAGTTAATACTCCCTCCGTCCCTGAAAAGTATAGTCCACTTTCCTTTTTCGTCCGTCCCACATAAGTGTGGTCCTTACTTAAATGGATATGCCCTCATTTAAAATTTTACCCTTTTACCCTTTAAAAGTAACTAACACTACAACAAAGTGGGTCCCATTCTCCACTCACTACACATACATCCTTCTTAAAACTCGTGTCTCTCTCTCTGAACCACACTTATCAGGGACGGAGGGAGTATTAAAAAGGTAAAAAAAAAAATAGAATTAAAAAACCGGCAGACCTAACCTTGAACCGATAAGTTTAATTCGAAACCGGAACCGCCGATTTACAGCGTGGCCACTAATCAGGAAAGTGTTTGTCGGTTACGGTGGACCCTTGGGGGAAACCGTAATTAACCGGCGGCTCATGAATGGTAGTTCGTGAACTGTGGACATGTCTATTCGGAATGCTCTTATATAGGTACAATTTACTGCCTTGTGAAAATGAAATTCGTTGAAAAATTTTAAAATTGTATCGATATGATGAAGGTATAAAAGAAGATTGCTGATTATTTTAATGGAGTTTCTTCCCACTTGGCTTGGAAAGGAGATAAATTAAAGAAAATTAATGCAACTAACAACTTAATTTGTACATCAAAAATCAAAATTAAAATGAGAGTGATGGACAAAAAAGATAAGGGTAATTCTAAATGAGATATTGTAGGATTATAACACTTTTAGAAAAATAAATACTAATTATAGCACCAATTTTTAAAAAACATAAATAATAGCACTTCTGTACATTTTTATCCTTAATGACCAAAAATATTTTTTTTCACATGATTCAATTTGTGTCTAATTCTTTAATTTTGAAGAATCAAAACTCTAACTTATTTCTCTGTCTAAAAGTGACGGTGGTGCACTTCCCTCCTTATTTCCGGCGGCAATTTTCAGGCGACGTCTCCCGTCCGACGATCTTCTTTTAGATGCGTGAAATCACATATTAAAATTCGTGAATTCACATATTAGAATTCGTGAATTCACAAATTAAAACTCGCGAATTCACAAACTAGAATTTGTAAATTTGTAAATTCACGAATTAATATTTTAAATTTGAAGAATATGTATTTGATCTGATGAATGAAATCACAAATTTAAATTTGTGAATTTACAAATTAGAATTCATGGCTTCTCAAATAGAAAAAAGAAGGAAGGCTAAATATGTCCAAAAGTGATATTATTTGTGTTTTTTAAAAATCGGTGCTATTATTAGTATTTTTAATCTTAAAAGTGCTATCACCCTATTTTTCCCATTCTAAATATAGCCCTCAATTTTCTCTTTATAGCCCCTTAATTAAAATAATAATAATAATATTAATGAAGTTACTATTATAGCCTTATAGTCCAAAATGAATGTCTTGCATACTGTATAGCCCCTCCGACAAATTGTGAAGGAAAAAACATATTGGGAATTCCTTGTATAGCCTCCGACAAATTGTGAAGAAGAAAAAAAGATTGGGATTACAGTAGGAAAATCAAAACGAGGAGGATGAACAAGATCTGCCATTTTCCTTTTTGTCTCGCACTTTCACCGAAGAAAGAATTGGAGAATTTTTATTTTATCATAGAAAACCTATTTGGACTAAATAAAGTGAAAATTAATCAAATGATTCAAATTGCAACCATAACCCTAGTTTCGTCGCACAACAAAAACCTAAAAATCCCAATATATCGAATTTTTACGAATCACAACTGCCGGAAAAAGGAGAGCGAGAAGATTCCTCAGTTCAAAAACATAATTGGGTAATTAGGTGATTGAAAGCTATATGTGTGAATTATTGCTTATGCTTCATTGTCCAGAAATTATTGGGATGCCCTTTTCTTATGCAATAACGTTGTTAGTTTCGTTGATAATTGTTGGAACTAATTGTATAAGATATCTGCTATATAATATATCACCGTCTTCCATTGAAAATTTTATATTTCTTAAAATATTTGTGTCATGATTTTAAGTTGGGGCTATGAGGTTAAAATAATAAATTTATTATATTTTTATTATTTTTTTTAAAATGGGGCTATAAAGAAAAAATTAGGGGCTATGTTTAGAATTTACCAAAGATAATTGTTCAAACTTATGTGGTGCTGCTTCTAACGGGTCCAAGAATTTCCTAATGTCAACAATACATCTCATGTTATTTTTTTAATTTTTTCTTTTTTGGTTTTTAATTTAGTTAGTTAATTTTTAATTTATTAATGTTTAATTGGACCTAATTAAATAATAGTAAATCTTAATTATAATTATTAAACTCTAATTATGGTTTGTGTTCTTCATTTCACAATTCTCCCTTCCACACTTCAGACCCATTACATTTCTTCCCTGTAACGCTCCAAATATTCTCAATTCACTTATTTTCATCGAAAAAAAGATACGGGAATTCAAGATTGATGGTTATTTTAACAAAACGATTGTGTTTCTTTCTTTCAGGTAGATTGAGCACAAGTAGACTATCAAAATTCTTGACAATTGAGCAAGCTGATAGAATATTGGGTGGCCGAAACGATGATCATGGATGAGCCCTCTCCCTCTCCCAATGGCGGAAGAAGGTACACTTTGACACTAGGTTTATGCTATATGCTTTTGTTTGATGACTGATGAGCCCTAAACAATTTTTGAGTATTTTGCAACAATTTTATAGGTTTGAAATACTTATATATTTTCAATACTGCAAAAGATACTTTTAGTGTATTTTATAGGCACCACATTCGGGCCTAACATCTAATTTGTGATTAGGAAGACTTCCTAACCCTAACAATTGCTTAGTCTTAATCTTATAGGTGTGACTGGAGGTTGTGATTTCATGACTAGAAGGTTATAGGTTCGAATCTTGCCATGTCTTAAGACTAGCTATCCAGAAAGCACTTATAGGTAGCGGTTGCATGTCTCTAAGAAAAATTAAAAAGAACCGCCTAACGTTTGGCAAGGTAAGGTAGTACTCCCTCCGTCCTGTTACGTGTGGCTTGTTTTCCTTTTTGGGCCGTCCCATTATGTGTGGACTATTCCAAAAAAGGAAACTTCTTTCTCTCATAAAAAGGTGTGACCCCACCACTTTCTATCTCTTTATTCTTTAATCACCCTTTCTCCTAAATAACTGTGCCGAAAAGAAATAGGCCACACGTAGTGGGACGGAGGGAGTATTTGGTAATTAAAGAAACAAAATAAAAAGAATGAAAAAATAGTATGAAGTCCGTGACATGAATAACAATAGGCTATTCTTTTTTAGGATAAGGCTTTTGAAAGTTGAAACTTGTATCATGGTTTTGGTGCAAGGGAAAGAGGGGTGTGTGGGGTGGATTAAAATGCCTATCGAGCTCGTGAGTCTTTGTTGAACCTGCTGTTAAGGTTAGTCATGTCTCTTTATTTGTTTGAAAAGTTGTCATATTTGTTGAGATGTTATCTGCCAACTCAATTGTAGCGGCGTCTTATGCTTCGGGAAGGATTCTATTTTCATTTTTCACCATGCAGAACCTAAGTATTTGATGGTTGTGCATTGGCTTTCTAGTACGCCCGACACTCTGTAAGAAAATGCCTCACGTCAAGTGGGGATTGGTGATTTTGAATGAGAAGAACGAAGTACGCTCCTGTGTTTGAATTTGGTTCGTCAGGTGAATGCTATATTTGGTTGATACAATCTATGCCTATGATGGTAGTTTATATGCTGCTGGAGATATCTGTAGTGTTTAGAATAATATCTCGTATTACAAGCAGAGAAATCTTGGTGCTATGTGTTTGGCTTCACTATTTCAATACTATTTTCAGTTTCTCACCTCTGCAGTTGCTATTTTCTTTGTTATTTGTGGACAACTAATCCAGACTAAGGGCTTTTTCATTTCAAAATTGTGTTTCTGTTACTGTTTGCTGTTTTTTTTCTTGATGATGGTAAATTAATGTCATTTTTCAGTGAACTCGTCCGAAAACAGGCAGAGTACAGCTGATTATTTAGACATTGTCTGATATCCGAATGGCCTATTTTCTGTGATCAAGCCAAAACAGACTTGACCCCGTGAAAGTCTGTTTTAGCTTCAATGTTTGCTTGTATGTAGAGAGACAACAAACACCTCTCTGTCGGAGACACGTTCTCTACTTTCTTGTTTCTTTGTGCAAAGAGTCTTTTGCATGCTCATGACACCATAAAAATGCAAAGGTTTTGTGCTTATTATTTTTGGAAATTTCCTTACAGGTGCTGGTAGCCTAGTAGTTCAGGAGAACTGGTGTGTGGAAGTTCCCTACGGGATACGGGAGTTGTGGATGAGGTAGGTCGAGTCGAGCTTGTAGGTTTGTTGCTTTAACATCACAAAACTGATCAACTGCTCAGCCTATGCAGTAACACCATGTGATTACAGGTTTGTTAGATAAGTGAAAGAAGAAACTGGAGTAAGACAATTTTTTCTCTAACGCTCTTCAAATTAAAATAAAAAAAAAACTTTTTGATGAATTCAGATCAGCTGTGCTGTTTTATTGTGGTTGTTCTTCAGATTGATTCAAAGTTCTTGGAAGTACTAGCTTTCAGATTACGTACTTGTCCCAATATCATTTCAATTCCTCATGTTTTCCCCAATCTAGCTTTTGGATCCACGCCAAGTTTTCGCCTGTCCTAAACAGCTTTCAAATTCCACAAAATTCATCCAGGGATAAATTTTGCATGTTTTCCCTTAGTTTGGGTATTAGTTGGTCAAAGTCGATAGTTCATGATAGAATTGGAAAAAAAGTGGTAGTGTGGGATTTATTTAAGGGTTAATTTGGTCTAAATACATAATTAACTATACTCATTTTCTGGTTTTTCCACAAACTATAAAGTTTGTTCAAAATACACAAACTTTGTTTAATTTTGGAATTTCCCCCGAATCTCATTTTCGGTGAAATCAATATTGACTTGGTGTCGTATTTTGTTGACTTGGCATGTTTCCCGACAATCAAAACAACATAGTACAACTTAGTAATATAGGATGTCATTTTTGTCATTTCTCCTTGAAACAATCATTCTAGAATGATGGCATTTTCGGGTCACTCAAAGAACTTGTAATTGTGTCGTTTTACTGGTCGGGAAAGGACAAAAACGACATCGTATATTACTAAGCTATTCTTTGTCGTTTAGATTGCTGGGAAACATACCACGTCAACAAAATACGATGCCAAGTCAAGCATCGATTTCACCGAAAATGAAATTCGGGGGAAATTCCAAACTTTAGCAAAGTTTGTGTATTTTGAACAAACCTTTTTAGTTTGTGGGAAAAAACAGAAAATGTGTATACTTTTTTAACTTTTTGACTTTGTTGTTTCTCACGTCCTCGGAAATGCATCGTGAGGTTCCAAATCTCATCGTTGTCCACTCTCTCTAGACTATCTCGTATGGTCATTACACTCATGCAGACTACTACATTTGAAGAGATGATAGAAAATAGTAGTATTGAATCACCAAGTCATTGTTTTCTTTGTCATTGTTTTCTTTGAATCACCAAGTCATTGTTTTCTTTGTCAGAGAACTTCGACGCTAGAGCAGACTAGAGAATCCTTGCAGCTATTGACTTCCTAAGGAGTTGGTTCCCATCAACCCTCTTCTGGTATTCTAGTCTTAACTACTGCAGTTTTCCATGATTTCACTTGCTGCATCATGATCTCGCTTTTTTATTCGTACGAGAGAAAACTATATCCACTAAAATCATGTAAACATTATCCTCTTGAAAGTTGAAGTGGATCATCACAAGAGATAATGCTTTACTTTGTTGAAGGGGATGCCTAGTTTCTTTTCCTTGAGATACATTTGATGATTTACTGTTAATCCTTGAGATCCGAGGAGGCAAGCTAGCCACAATTTTCGTATTTCTGAGAATGCACCATCAAGCATTCTATCTTGAGCTTTGCACAACCATTTTTTTTTCATTCGAGGATTTTCAGTGTATCTTGAGATACATTCGCTTATTTCAGTGTTTTCTAAGAAGTATTTTCATTCTGAGAAAGGTTAGTTGCTCTGAGGATGTAATGATTGAAATTTAGCATCTGCACTCATTGATTTGGAAGTTGAAGCTCAAGCAATGTGGTAAGACTTCATTTATCTCTCTATTTTATTAGCCCTCTTGCAATTCTAAGTTTTGAAGATTAATGTGAAGTTCCTACCTTGAAAATCCTAGTTAATAGCCATTAGAATTTGGATATCTACTTGTAAGGATGGCTCGAATTTCTGAACTATGGAAAATATTCGGATCTTATGTCACAATATTGGGATTCCGATCCAGTGTCCCAACACTTTTTGCATGTCACTCGTATTCCATTATTAAATTGTTATTTTAATAATAGAAATTATTATAATATAATGAATCCTAACTAACATTTATTACTAAAAATTTCAACCTTAAAAAACTATATATCCTATTTACGAATCACCAATCATAGTAATTTATTAGAGCATCAATCAACAATGGTTGCGCCTCTTAGAGACGTGATAGTGATGTGGTCCCGCCATTGCACCCTATTTTGCAATGGTTGGGCATGATAGAAGGCGTGATATAATTAGTTTTTGAAAACAGAATTTTTCATTAATTAAAAAATGTAAATTACATTAATTTATAAAATGAAAATTACTAAAAAAAAAGAAAATTTTGTAATTAAAAAAAGAAAAATTACATTAATTAAAAAAAATAATTTATGGCCATCCTCTTCATGCCTTGATTTCCGCCACCGCCCTCATGTGTGCGC
Source organism: Agastache rugosa (assembly GCA_031470985.1). Lineage (NCBI taxonomy): Eukaryota > Viridiplantae > Streptophyta > Magnoliopsida > Lamiales > Lamiaceae > Agastache > Agastache rugosa. The sequence continues at coordinate 24,857,813 of CM062608.1, forward strand.
ATATCGAGTTGCATGGCATCATTCTCGACGTGTCTTTATAAATGATATTCATGTCGAGAGTCTCGTGCTTCACCCGGGCACCTTGATTTTTGCCTCGGCAATAAAGGTGAGGGTGACATTTGTTGAGTCCATGAAGGTTTGTACCTCGGAAGAGGCAGTATCCATTTGCTTGCCTTTTCCCTTGGCCGCCCTCGCTGCCGCTTTCGCCGTCTTTTGGCCCGTTGGGTGGGTCGACACGCTTCTTTCGATGGAGGATGTAGTGGAACCGCCTTTGGCCGATGACCTTATCCTCTTGATGGAATGAATGTCCCTGCCGAGATACATCGATCAAAACTTCGGGTTGACACGCAGAATTTCTCAAGCTTTGAGTTGCTTGAATTGATGCCCCTTGTTATCTTTAGCAAATAGCATCTGGGATTTCTGCCTAATCATGTCATCGCTATTTTCACTCTCTCAATTTCGATTGCGCTTTCTCGTAGCAATTTTCCCAACTCTTCACTTCTCCGGCGACTCAGTCGAACTGGCTCTTGAGTTGCTTGAAATTGAGCGATGGCTGGTTCAGACGAGTGGCATTAAACCTCTCCGTCACTCTTCCCCAATACTTCTCGGCCATTTGATCGACGCCGCAAATTGGATCGTCATTTTCTCCACCCAAATTTGGGCGATGATATTGGTTTCTTCGATTGCATAGTTATGGCGCTTCATCTCTCGGTCTTATGTTAGTGCTGTGGGGAAAATATTAAGTTTTGATTTGATATCAAAACCCAACTGACCCCAACCTAGTAGATGTGTGCACAAGCCTAAGTTGTTTTTCCAACTCGCCTGTTTGAGCTTTAGATTTTCTAAGTTTACAGGTGAAGGAGCCGAAGATCCGGCTGAGTGCTCAGCTGGAGCGAAGATCAGCTGAAGAAAAGTTTCGAAAAATCTATTTGATGTATTCATCCCCCCCCTCTACACCAAATACCTAGCTCAGGGACCATCAATTGGTATCAGAGCAGTGGTTCAACAGACCACCGTTTCTGTATCAAGAGATCTCTCTTGACAATCTGTCAGTGGTCATCTGAACAGATCCTCTCTGTGAAAAACTCATATTATTACATACTGCATATTTCCATGGATTCTTATCTTAACAGGAATCTTCCCACCTTCTCGGTAGACGATTATGCAATATGGAAGTTCAGACTGAAGAGCTTTCTCTATGCGCATCACGATATGATGTGGGACGTCATCACAGACGGACCCATCATCATCTACAAATTAGGGGACGAGCTTGTACCAACTTAAGATGGCGAACAACCAAGATATCAGCTCATTCCCAAGCCCAAGAATGAGCACACCTCAGAAGAAAGGAAGCAGGCTGGACTAGACAGCTTCGCAAGGAACACCATATCTTCAACGGTCTCCAATGCCTACCTCAGCAAAATCATCAACTTCACGATTGCATGCCAGAAGTTTGATAACTTCAAGCAGCTGGTCAACGAGTCCATCGAAGGGATGGAACTCAGATTCTCCAACATTGTGGTGGAAATAGAAACCATCAGAACTGGGAAATACACCCAGCGAGAAAAGAATCTAAAAGTTCTTTCAGCACTCACAGCTGAATGGAACACCTATAAGGTGGTACACCAAAGTCGAAGTGACTTAGGTGATCTTTCAACTGAAAGACTATACTCCCTGCTCAAAGCCAACGAGTACAACTTGAAGATTACAATGAAAGAATCTTCAAACAATCAGAATGATGGAGAGCTGACACCTGCAACAAAGGAGATTGCGTTCAGAGCCAACTCTGACAAATCCGCATACATGCGATCGAGTCATCGAAGAAGGATAAGAAGGACATGAGCAAGGAAGAGCTACTTGAAGAAATAGCCATCTTGGTCAAAAACTACAACGAGACTCAACACCAAAGCAAAGGCAAATACAAGAAGTTCGCAAGAACTTACGAGACAAGTACGCAACGGTGATGAGAAGTCAGCTGACAAATGAACAGAAAAAGGTTGCTTCAACTGCAAGGAACCAGGACACTACCGGCTAGATTGTCCAAAGCTGTCCAAGAAAGACAAAGACCAACTGAAAGCTAAAGCAGCTGACAGAAGGAGAGCTTATATCGCCGATGAAGAATCAGAGTGCAACAAAATGGATGACATGCCATTTTCAGACTCGGAAGAAGAAGCCCTGATGGCCCATGATGAACCTGATTGGGATACATGCTTCATGGGACAAACAGACGGCATCGATGAAGATGAGGTAATGTCTCGAACTCAAAATTTATCTAACATCTCACCATCACACGAACACTCTACACAGGTCTCAGAATCTGGACTACCTGATTGGAGTCTAGTAGAGAAAGTAATGAACGATTCCAAGGAGCTTCAAGAGATCCTTGACGTCATTATGTGTGAGAATGCCGAGCTGAAGGCGGGCCGGAAAAGACAAAAGTATCAGACGCAGCTGATACAACTCAGCTCCAACAGGAAGTCGTTTCACTAAAAGACAAAATAGTGAAACAAGATCAGCTGATGAAGGAATTCTACTATGAGAAGAAACAGCTGATAGAAGATGTGGAAAAGGTCACAGCTGAATCGGAAAAGAAGTCAGCTGAGATCATTGAGCTGAAAAGCACCGAAGAGGTACTATCTAAGAAGATAGTGGCTCTCATCAAAGCCACGTCAACAATGGACGAGATCATTAGTGCTCAGCGTCCAGCGGCACTCAAAGCGGGACTGGGATACAACGAATCAAAGGATGCCTCAAACATTGCCTCCACAAGTGGAACAAAGGTAATGTTTGTACGTGCAAACGAACCTCCAATCCCAGCAGCTCAGCATCAACAGTTGAGGACACAGCAGGCGTCAGGAAGACCAGCTGTGAAACATCCTCAAGCTCCGTCGAAAACACAGCAGGCATCAAGAAGGTCAGCTGTGCGACAACCTCAAGCCCAACTCAGACAGCAACGTGCTCAACCTCAACGAAGACAACAGGCTGGATTTCACAGATACCAGCAACAGCAACAGCACGTTGAACGATATCAACCGGGATATCAGAGATACCCAGCTGGATACCACTCATATGAGTACCAGCTGGATAATCATTTCCAGCCACAGCATCACATGAGACAGCAGAGACAAAGGAACGTCTCAGCTGGAAACCAAAAGAAATCAAGACATCAAAACGGGAAGACACGGAGATCAAGACCCCGCCAGTAACAACCGAAGAACACAAAGAATGTGTATATCGACTCAGCTGGGAGAATCATCAGATCAAATGACCCAATTCGAGTCATCAAGCAGATCTGGGTCATCAAAGAATCTCTGTCTAACCCACAAGGACCCAATTAAAACTGGGTATCTGAATTTTAATTTTTTGTTTAGGTTGCAAGGAATCGACGCATCTCTGAGGAGTCGATGAGAACGCTATGGTACTTGGACAGTGGATGTTCCAAGCACATGACGTACCTAAAGCATCTACTCCAGGAGTATATCGAGCGTACAGGTCCACAAGTAACATTTGGTGACAACTCCAAAGGCCTAACCAAAGGTTATGGTACATTTAAAACTAGAAATGTTATAATCCCAAATGTTTCTTATGTACAAGGATTGCAACATAACTTGCTTTCCATTAGCCAATTCTGCGACAACGGTTTTTCTGTCAAGTTTGATGCACAGGGATGCACAGTGAAACACAGGGAAACCAAGCAGATACTCCTAAGAGGGAAAAGAGAAGGAAATATGTACTTTGCTGACTGGAACAGCAGCCCTCCGGAGACTTGTCTTGTATCGAAAAATAGCAATGAAGTCGGTCTGGCACGTACACCGAATCATCTCAACTTCAAGACAATCAACAAACTGGCTAGGAACCAGCTCGCTAATGGAATTCCAGATCAAATATATGACAAAAGTCATGTGTGCAGCGCATGTCAACAAGAAAAGCAGACAAGAATTTCATTCTCTCTCAAGCCAGTTCAGTCAACTGATCGAGTACTTCAACTTCTTCACATGGATCTTTTTAGTCCAGTTACTCCAGCAAGCTTCAATGGCAGAAAATATACTCTGGTCGTTGTGGATGATTTCTCAAGATTCACATGGGTATCATTCTTGTACCAGAAGAGCGAAACCAGGACTAAGCTGCCTATCCTGCTGGAAAGATTATCAACACAGAAGGAGTGCAAGATAATGTCAATAAGATCAGATCGTGGAACGGAGTTTCTGAATGAAACTATTTATGATTATTGCGAGAAGAACGGAGTTCAACACCAAACATCTACAGCACGCACACCTCAGCAGAATGGTGTAGCAGAAAGAAGAAACAGAACTCTCAAGAAAGCAGCTACCTCAATGCTAGCTAGCTCTGCCATTCCAAAGAAGTTCTGGGCTGAAGCAATCAACACAGCTTGCTTCACTCAGAATCGCTCCCTACTCACATCAAGGCAAGGAAAGACACCGTATGAGCTATGGAATAACATAATACCATACATTGGATATTTCAAGGTATTCGGATCCAAATGTCACATCCTCAACAATGGAAAGACACAGCTCAAGACGTTCGATGAGAAGACAGACCGAGGAGTATTCCTTGGTTACTCCGCTGTGAGTAAAGCATACAGAGTCTTCAACAGAAGAACTCAAATAGTCGAAGTAACTCCACATGTTACCTTTGACGAATCCTCCTTCGAATATAGAGAGTCTATCAAACGAAGAAATGAAGGAGAATCTTCAAGACTGATTCAGACAAGAGCTCAAGAAAATAGATTCAGGAATCTGGCCGAACCATTAATTTGGGACAATGAGCCAGATGAGGAACCTCAAATCAACCAAGAAGTTCCACCAGCGGGAAATCGAGAAGAATCTTCAACGCCAAATCAAGGGGGAACATCATCAGCTGGAAATCCAAACACAGCTGAGTCCCCAGCTCCATCTCCAGCTGAGCCTCTACAGAAGTCTCCTCAAAATCTAAATCAAAGAGAACCAATCTCTCAAGATTTAACTCCTGAGCAACTACAAGTCAGACGAAATTTAGCCACGTCAAGCATCAATCAATTGGAAGAAGAAATTCGTAAGAGGAGAAGATGGATTGAAGATCATCCATCATCAGCAATCATTGGAGAACCAAATGACCAAGTCAAAACCAGAAGCTCAGCTGCTCAAGCTTCTTCGGATCATCAAGAAGCAGCTGACACAGCTCAACTCTCAGTAGAGCTAGGACTGACGGACTATGATGAAGACACAGCTCTAATGGCGTGTTACGTAGCTCAAGTGCCAGAGCCTCAATCAATTCTCGAAGCTTTGAAGAGCATGCCTTGGACAAACGCCATGCAAGAAGAGCTGAACGAATTCCTCAGAAATTGTGTCTGGGAATTGGTCGACAGACCTCAAGAAGTCAAAGTCATAGGACTCAAATGGATATTCAAGAACAAATTAGATACCCTGGGAGTCGTCATCAGAAACAAAGCTCGACTGGTTGCCAAGGGCTACACTCAGCAGGAAGGAATTGACTTCGAAGAATCATTTGCTCCAGTAGCACGATTGGAAGCAATCAGACTCTTTCTCGCCTATGCAGCACATCACAAATTCAAGGTCTATCAAATGGATGTGAAGTGTGCATTCTTAAATGGAGAAATCAAAGAAGATGTCTACGTTGAACAACCTCCAGGATTCGAAGTAGAAGGAAATAAAGTCTACAAGCTAAAGAAGGCTCTTTATGGATTGAAGCAAGCACCTCGAGCTTGGTATGACACTCTGTCAAATTTTCTCGTATCCAAAGGATTCAAGAAGGGCTCAGTAGACAGAACTCTCTTTACCATCAAGTCAGGAGAAGATATCCTGGTTGTTCAAATCTACGTAGACGACATCATCTTTGGATCAAGATCAAGCTTCTTATGCCAAAGATTTGGAGAGATGATGTCAGAGAAGTTCCAAATGTCCATGATGGGAGAAATGACTTTCTTCCTAGGACTTCAAGTCAAGCAATCATCAGAAGGGATTTTCATAAATCAATCCAAATACGTGAAAGACTTGATCGCCAAGTATGGAGTTCAATCCAGCAGAACTGTAAAGATTCCAATGAACACCAACTGGAAGATTGAACCAGGAACTGAAGGGAAGTCAGTTGATTCCAGCAAATACAGAGGGATAATAGGATCCCTGCTGTATCTAACAGCAAGTCGTCCAGACATCTCTTTCGCAGTCGGAGTGTGTGCCAGATTTCAAGTTGATCCAAAGGAAGCACACATGCAAGCAGCCAAGAACATTCTCAAATATCTCAAAGGAACTCAGAATGTTGGGCTGTGGTACCCAGCTGAAGACAATCTACAGCTGACTGGATACTCAGACTCAGACTTCGCTGGAGATCGGTTGGACAGAAAATCAACTTCAGGAACTTGTCAGTTCTTAGGAAGTAAGTTGATTTCATGGTTTTCAAAGAAACAAACGTGCATCGCAACTTCCACGACAGAAGCAGAATATATGGCCGCCGGAAGCTGCTGTTCACAAATTCTCTGGCTGAAACATCAGCTGGATGACTATGAAGTGAAAACTGGACAGGTTCCAATTTTCTGTGATAGCTCAAGTGCGATTGCCATTTCAGAGAATCCAGTACTTCACACAAGATTCAAGCATGTAGACGTACGACATCATTTCATCAGAGATCACGTAGAAAAGAGGGATGTGATTGTTGAGAAAATTCACACAAACATACAGCGGGCTGATATTCTCACAAAACCGCTGATAGAAGCAAGATTCAAAATGCTGTGCGGATTACTTAGACTACTCAACCCAGACGATGCTTCACCCAGCTGAATGGAAGCAGACCCAGCTGAATGGAAGAAGACCCAGCTGAATGGAAGCAGACCCAGCTGAATGGAAGAAGACCCAGCTGAATGGAAGCAGACCCAGCTGAATGCAAGCAGACCCAGCTGAATGCAAGCAGACAACTGTAATTCAGAATCAACGTCACTGGTATCAGCTGAGAAAGAATTCAGCTAAACCAGATGCTGAAAGTGAAGGATTATTCAGCTGAGGGGGAACCAGCTGGAACCACGATGACCCAGCACACCCACTCAACCGAGGTATCAGCTGACTACAATGATCAGCTAAGAGGTTTGCAACAACATTAATTACACCTACTCAACCTGTTTTTCTGTCATCTCATATCTTGTCATATCTAATCAATCTTAATTAAGAGTCTGCAAAGAATTGAATCATGGGAGTTTCGAGGCAAAAGTCAAAACGCCTCAACCGTTCTCTCTCGCGCATTAACTCACATCTTCTAATCAAGAAATTGACACGACGCGAGAATCACTCCTAATCGTAGATCTTCTTATCAATAGACAAATCTTGATCGTCCATTCATCAAGAAAACTCTTTAAATATGCTAGAAGATATACGTAAAGCATTGCATCTTCCCTAAAAAGTTTTTCGGCATTCTTTCTTATTTCCATCAATTGGTATTATTTGTTTCTACTAACAAAAGATGCAGAAGAAGAACATGGAATCCAGAAAGATATCTCCCGAAGCCGATCAAACTTGAAGAATCTGTCAAAGCTTCAAGATAAGAGTTGCTTAACTCTCAAAGAAGACGGAAGTCCAGAAGAAGGTGAAGCCCTTCGACAGATCCAGGCCAGCGTAGTGAGAGACTGCAAAGCTCAAGAACGTCATTCACCAGGAAGGTGCAGAAAACTTCCTGAGAATGTCAAAGGAAAAAGACCTCCTCAGCCCCACTGATTCTCTCAACATAAAAGAGAGAACGGGACATACAACTCCCTGGGATGCAAAAATCAACGTCAATAGACCTGGACCAAATGTTGATAAAGTCGGAGTATTCAAGAGCAGTCATGACAAAGCTCTTGCTCCACCACAGGAGGCACAGAAAAAGATGCAGGAGACAAAGCAGCATGCATCTATCTCCGTCCCAGCTGGGAATCGGAGACAACTTGAGGAGACAAAACATGCTGAAGCACCGTCTTCAAACAGAAGACTCAAGTCAAAGGTGCTCAGTCAGTCAGCCGAGAAGCCAGCTGACATTATGAGAGAATTCGTAATTACTCTCCGAGGAGCAGAAGGCCCACAAGCGGTCGTTTCTTACGGTGGAGGAGAAGTTCATGCCCCTGCGTGAACATCATCGTCACCAACACCGCAACGGAGTATTCCAGCTGATCAACCAAGCTTAAACCCCAAGACAGATGGAATACTTCAACCGCCTTCTCCTCAGTTTCCTTCAGCTCCACAGGGACACCAGCTTCAAGATCTTCCGATGAAAGATGCTCAAGTCCCTGCACCAAGCTTAAATGAGAAACATCACCCAGCCAATGATCACCTGCAGCTGGATGATGATGATATGAGCTGAACACAAGTCCCTCAAGTGCTGAATCAGACTTTCTCATTCAATCTAAGAAGTCTGAAGAAGCAAAATTTGCAAGGAATAAAGTTGTGCCCGACTCAGAAGATGCTATCTCCCGTACCAACTCATCCCTCCGAGCACTCAGCTGGACTGCCCCAGCTGAATCATGCCAAGGATGTTGTGTCTGCAATCACAGCTGAGGCTAATGCTACTGAAGAAGAGCCAGCTAATACAACAGCTGAGCCACTTAGACTCCAAACCTCGCTGCTCAGAGCTGAAAACCACAGTTTCGCCAAACTAAAACATCGCTTCAACCGATGGTGTATCTCTCCCACCCTGTTTTGATCATGCCAAAAAGGGGGAAGTAAGGGAGAAGAGAGCCAAGTCAAAGAAGAGGCAAACTGTTGAGCTAGAGGAACCAGCTGAATCAGAATCAGCTGAAGAGACGAGTCAAAAGAAAGAAGCAACGGATGCAGAAGAGAAGACCCAGCCAACTGGGATTGAAGACTGAAGATTTGAAGTTTTTTTTCTTCTTTCTTTCTCCTGTGTTATAATGTATATTCTTACATTAATAAAACACAAGTTTTTCTGTGTCATAAGTTGTCTCAGTTAGGTTTTCGCATCATCAAAAAGGGGGAAATTATTGGGAAAATTATAAGGTTTTGATTTGATACCAAAACCCAACTGATTCTCCAACCGAATAGATAATCGCGTCAACCTAAATAGTGTTGTCCAGCTCGCCTGTTTGAGCTTTAGATTTTCTAGGCTTACAGGTTAAGGAAGCGGAAGACAGCAGTCGACCCAGCTGTGTTTACAGCTGGAGTCAGCTAGCAGAAGACAGCAGTCGACCCAGCTATGTTTACAGCTGGAGGCAGCTAGCAAAAGACAGCAGGCGTCAACCTTCAGCTGAGTCCTCCAGCAGAGCCTGATCAAGCTGAAGAGAATTCGAGCTGAGTTCAAAACATAGCCGGTCCAGCTGTACAGAACAAAGGGAACTATCTCTGAAGACTTCACTTCAAGACAGTCCAGCTCTGAATTCAAAAGCCAGCTCTAAAGGCAGAAGATCCCGGCATCAGAGGAAGTCAACCTACCTCGACCAATGAGGGATTGCCAAATCAGCATCCTAGACTTCAGGACCTAGGATGTGACACAAATGAAGACAGGTGCAGATTCGCCCAACGGCAGATCTTGAATTTAAGAAGAGTAGGTAAGATTTAAACGGCTCCTCCAACGGCTAGTCTTGAATCTCTACCTATATAAACCCGTCTTCAACCTCAGGATCAGATACGAAAAACTCTCTACAAGCTTTCATTATCTGAGATCATCAATCTTTCAAAAGCTCTCAAGCAGTTCTACATAGATCAAAGAACACTTTATCTTAAAGTGTTTCTAGTTCAGAAACTGCTTAGTTTTTCGTCTGTTCCCTAGGCCAAACTCTTTGTACATCTTAAGCCTAGATTTCGAACGAGTTCATCATACTCTAAAGTTCTTAATTGTAAGAACTCGTTCATAGTTGGAAAACCATACCCAAACCCAAACCCAAACCCAGAAAGGTTAGGTAAAGGTACGCTTGCTCGAAGCGTGTAATTCGAGTGGTTAGGTTCTTCAGTACCCGGAAACTGAAGGTGTAGGCTTGACAGTGCCCGCAAACTGTTGGAACACAGCTCGGGTTAGAGTTGTGAAGTTGCTTGGTACTTGGAAACGAAGTGGTAGTGGATTACCAGTGAACCTGGTCGTGGACGTTGGAGGTGTTACTCCGAACCACGTAAAAACTCGCGTGCTCTTTACTTTCTCTTTATATTCAGTTTTGTACTAACTCCTTCATATCATTGCATATTTGTTCAAAACTGTACACACAGCTGCTCTCCAAAGACAGCTGTGTCTCTCTGAAAATTGCACAACTTGACTAAGCTGAAAACATAAAGTTAATCTTTTCAAACTGAGTTTTTCTAAGTAACCGAGCTAAGTTTTCAAACCACCACTTTCCGCACCGGCAGCTGAGTTATTTACCCAGCTGACCCTCCCCAGATGGATCGATAACTGAGCTCACCAACTCTGTGATTTAATTTGAAAAAGTTTCGAAAAATCTATTTGGTGTATTCACCCCCCCTCTACACCAAATACCTAGCTCAGGGACCATCAGAAATTATAGAAAGAACAAAAAAAAAAAAGTAAACAAACGGGGTAGCCTTTGAACTTTCCGGCAACTAGCCGTTGCAACTTTTCCAGCAGAGTAACTGTTACATTCAAAAATTGATTTTTTTAATAGGCGGGTGCATAGCATGCGCCATACATTTCATCTCTCGCACCGGGAGCGTTCTATCGAGCCCCGTCTCCATCTCCTGGGCTCGCCAACGGGCGGTCGCGACCGCGAGGCGTCTCTAGCCGCCCGTTGTGGGTGCTCATATTAACTAAAAACTTGAAATTAATTGCAAAAAATAGTTATGCACCCAATTTTAAATAAACTCTAGTCAATAATTAATAAAATTAAACTAAAATACCAGACTTTGAAATTGAAGAAAAAAGTGGAAAAAAACTTATAAATTGAAAGTGGCACACAAGTGGAACTTTTGATCTCAACTAGATTGCACCCGTGCGTTGCACGGTAGAATGCATTTTAAAAATATGTAACATATAAATTATCAAATCACATAAATAATGAGTAAAATGTATTAATTACTCTCATCCGTCCAAGATATTTAGGACACAATTTTATTTTTTGAGTGTCCACCATATTTATGTTACTTTCCTTTTTGGGATAATATTTCACACATTCATTATTTTATTGATGTGTATGTTTTTGGTTGTTCACAAGTTGGGGTTTTCGATCATTTTATGCTAGTATAATGCACGTTTTAGTGTGTCTTGTGCATGATTTTGGAGAATTTGTGAGTATGGAGATTGGGACGAGAGAAATCGGAAAAGTATGATATTTTGCATGATTTTGCTGTGGATTAAAGATGCAAGGAGAAGATGGGCTGTAATTAATTTTGGATATTAATTTGTAGTGTTTTATTATTATTGGGCTAATTAAAAGTGTCCTAATTAAGCTCAAGCCCTTGTTTTTGGTGGAGCAGCTGTTATCTATTTAGTCTAGGATTAGGAGATTAATTAGGGATATACTTTACATTATTTATTTTTTGGATCGGCCGCTAACTTTGAAGGAGGATAGATTAACTTTTCAATTAGAATTTTTCATACCCTTACCTTTTTCTTGGGGATTCAGCCGTTAGCATTACGAAGACAGCAGACAACTTTGGAGACTTTTGAAATTTTATTTTCTCAATCTCCTGGTGACATATATTTCGTTTGCTTTCGATTCTTTATATTCTCAGATTATTATTATGCTTTATTTAATTTATCTGATTGTGTTTGATTTTAATATTATGAGTAGCTAATTCTTTAATTCGGCGAGAATAATGAAGCACTAGTTTAATAATCTGTGAGATCTAATTGTTCATATAATTAATTTCCTAGGGTTTCGATTTATTCCTTGTGTTTAAAGTTAATTCTGATTTTATTTAAGCCTGATCAACTTAGATTTAATTGGATTACAGTCAATTAGTTCCCCCAATCCGTAATTGTTGGAATAGGGCTAATTAGTGATAAAGCTACCATGTTCGTAGTAGGAATAAATTGGTAGACGGGTTATTACTTGCGTTCTTGGGTAATTCGTCTAAATTGGGTTCCTTCAGATCTAAAAGCTATTAGGGCATTTAATCTAGGTCTGGCGTCTCCAGCTAGGTTGTGTTTTAATAAGGGAAATAGTTAGGTCTGGCGTCTACAGCTAACTATCGATAAAGCACGTAGGAATTGGGGTATGTCCGCTGCGTTCACGGTACCCTATAACTGGTTGGTTCTTGGGAATTAATTAATCTTTGCATCGATGATCAGAGTCTAGACTAGTGTGGATTTATTCAAAGCCGGATTGCTTTTCTTTTGATTATATTCTCGTTTGCTATTTTAGTTAATTTCTTTGTCTTCCTAGTACTTAATTAATTTATCTCAATTTAAGGCGTGGTGGCTACACCAAAATTAGATTTATAGGAAAATAGGTGAATTCCCGTTCTCTGTGGTTCGACCCTGCTTATTGTTATACTAATTTAATTCTGAGCGAAATACAGGAATTATTTGGTGGTAAACGACGACCACCATTTATAACTCACAACAATTCAATATAATGAATCTCTTTCTTCACTCAAACACTACATACCTAACATTTATTAAAACCCTTGCCGCACCCTACGTGACCTATATTTCGTGGACGGAGGGAGTATAAAATTTCAGACAGCAAAAGAGAATAATACTAATACATTAATTTTTCAGTATAGAAATTAATAAATGACATTTTTAAGTATAACAATAACAAATACAACATATTTCCTCCGTCCACGAAATAGTCCACAAAATGTATATCATGTCCATTTTTGGACATAATTTCACTCACTTTCTTATATTTTATACCTCACAGCAATTCAAAAGTAATGGGTCCCTTTTCTCCACTTAAAAAATAATCTACAAACGTTTTAAAAACTCGTGCCACTAAAGTTGTGCTATATATTTCGTGGATGGAAGGAGTATTACATTTCAAACATTATGAAAATTTTCTTTTTATACAATAGTTTTTTAAGAGTGTTCCTCATTACTACACACCAATATCTTCAAACCTTTTCAATTTGCAACTCTTGAAATATCCATATAAAGTTGTCGAAAAACTGTCTGCCACAAATAAAATGCATTAATCATCTAATATGTTAATTATGGAATAACACAATAAAATATAAAATTCATACATTACATCAATATTTTTTTAAAAAGAAACATTCAATCCAAATAACATTATTAAATATGACATGTTAAATTTTGTATTATGATACTTCTTTGTACATAAATTTAAATACACTATTAAATAATTACATATAAACATCTAAATAATATTTATAAATTATAAATAATCCAAATATAAAACACAAAACATTTAATTACATTAATAATTTAAGATTTTTTTTTAAAAATAGCATAACACTTACCTTCTAAGCATCTCTAAATAACCATTTTTTTTATATATTTAAAAATACAATTTCGATTAAAACCCATTTCAAAACGCTATTAGAATTAAAGATGAACAATTATTATAAAAATTTCAACCAAGTTTGGCATTTTTAATAATTCTTCATTTTTGATAACTTCTAAACATCTTGAAATATATATTTTTAATTTTTAATATTTTTTTCACTATTATTTTTTAAATATGTACGAATCTAAATAATGAAATTAATAAAATTATTTTGGCAACCATTCATTGTGCTAATTTTTTTTTTCAAAATTAAATATCTTAGTCAAAATAGTGTTGTGTTAAATTAGAATATTTAGTATATAAATAATAAATATAAAAATAGAAAATTCAATTACATAATTCCAAATAAGTCAAAATTCATAATCATTCAATTTTATTAAATAATTTGATTTTTTAAAGCTCAAACATGATAACCAAGAAAAGAGATGTATTGAATTAACCAACGTATATTATTCATCATTCATGAAATAACTTAAAGTTCAAAACTTATTATCCACTAAATTGGTTTGGAGGGAAAATGGCAAACTTATTGATATAATTACAACTCTCTTATTTAGTATTAGTATAGATTCTCAAGTGAAAATTTCGTCATTATTTTGTATGATTACACATCACCTATATCTAATACCTTCTATGACACTCATTTGGGGAAAGATTCGATGCAGCCCGCGGGGATGCATTCTCGCATGTGAGACTATCTTGTTGAAAAAGATCAATTTTCTATGTTACAGTTCAATAGGGAGATTTTGATCAAATTAAATAAAAATAACATAAAAGAACCCATACAATATTGTTTGATCCGCCCACAGGCATCAAATCTTCCCCCTTTTGGGAACTTAAGAAATCAAAATGGAGAATTAAGTTGAAGTGATAGGAGAAGATGATTTAAACATTAACTTAGGTGAGTTGCATTACATCATGAGTACTATCATCACTAAAATATCAAATACATGAGAGAGATTGAAAAACACTTAATTGACCGGACTATTCATATCTCAAGTTTCTTTCTTGTTCCATCCACTTCTAATTTGAATGGAAGGCTACCATCCACGAGCTTGTCCACCTCTATTAAAAAAGATAGGATATTATAATTTATCTCAAGAAAACAAAAATAAAAAAAACAATTACATATTCAATGAACAAACCATAATAATCATGGGATATTAATGCAATAGGAACAATATCTCGTTGTTATAATAATTTTATTTTTGTATGGAAAAGTTAAAAGAGAAACAAGATAGATAGCCACTTAGCTTACTACAATTGGGAGTCTGAAAATATGAAAATAATTAATTCTATTCCACATTTGAATTTCCCATTTCCTGTGATCCAATTATGCTAGCAAGGCGAGAACGAATTTCCCCCAAATTTATAAGCTCAAACCAAATATACTTCTCTCTGTAATCAAATAATTAACAAGGAAATTCATGCAAGTTACAATAATTTTGCAGCTAGCCTTCTATTTCTGATAATTTCAGTTTTTGGAGATCGTGTTAAAACTTAAAAATCAAAATTTATGTAAAGATCGTGTTATAATATGCAGTTATCCCTATCATATATTATGTGAAGCAAGAAGAAATGCTTGCATACAAAATAACTGCAATTTAGGGTGAAAAATATTGATGTAAAATGTAGTAAATAATTACCTGTATTTCAGCTTCATCTCCATTTGGATAAAAATATAGTAATCCTTACATAGAACCAATCTCTAGCATCATCAAACAGGTTGAAGTATGCAATTCTCCATGATTTCTTCAGAATGAAGGAACCAACAACTCCACAAAATCCAAAAACAAAACCATAGGCCATTGATATGCCAACTTCTTGCATAAAAGAGAGGCCGTCGTCTTTCTCATTCATGTTTCCCCCCGGATCAGTCGAGGGCGGCCTCAAGCTGTCTCCGGGGCACAACCCTAGAGGGACACCACAGAGTCCATCATTCCCGGCATAAGCAGATGCGTTGAAGCTCTGAAGTTGAGTACCCGTTGGAATCTTTCCAGACAAATTGTTGTTCGACAAATCAAGAACAGCAAGGTTACTTAATCTCGCCAAACTTGTAGGTATGTCGCCCGAAAACTGGTTGTCGGATAGATCAAGAGACTCTAACTTCTCCATCTTGTCGATATCTAGGATTATATTTCCTGTCAAACAGTTTCTTGACAGATTCAAAGAATTCAATCCCCTCATGCTGGAAAATGACTCAGGAATGTTTCCAGTTAATCTGTTGCTTGAAAAATCGATCAGTTTGAGAAGGATGAGATTCTGTTGATATTCTCTGTCTTGGCCTTTCCATTTAAATGTTGATGTCTGGCTGTAATCTCTGACGAAAATCGGATGTGGAAGAAACGGATTGTAACGAAAACTATACCTAAATCCGACAAAATAGTTTCTGGTGTTCGTATCAGCTAACGAAATGAACTTGTCGAAGCAATTAGGTATTTCCCCAGACAAATTATTTCTCGAGAAATCCAAAACCTGTATGTATGCAAGATTGCATATCTCTGCAGAAACACTACCAGAAAACCTATTGCCATGAAAATTCAAGTAATTCAATTTTGTATATCCTAACCATGCAGGAATAGATCCCGATAGCTCGTTTCCACCAACGTCGATATGTGAGAGTTTCTGGCAAAATCTCAACGTCGAAGGTATCTCCCCGGATAAGTTATTACCGTGCAGCTGCAGTATCGAGAGATCGTGTGAAAACGAGCCCAAAGAGCGAGGGATTTCGCCCGAGAAAGTGTTGCTAGCCAAATTTAGATAGAATATATATGGCATTTTCTCCCAGCAGTTGGGAATTTCTCCTGCTAAGTTATTGTCGGAGAGGTCGAGGAAGAAGAGACTGTTATGGGGAATTTTGCAAAGAGATGAAATCGAACCAGAAATAAGATTGTGACTAAGCTGGAAACTATTTGTATTTGGATGAAATAATGGGATCTGACCTGAAATATTATTGTAGCTAAGATCTATATATAGGATGGGAGTGGAGGAGAGAGAAGGAAGTGTAGCATTGATCTGATTATCAGAGAGAAATAAGTACCGTAACAAAGGAGAGAAACTCCACAACCACTTTGGCAGTTCAGCTATACCACAGCCGGAGAGATCAAGGTCCGACAGAGTTTTTTGAGTTCGAATCCATTTGGGAAAACCGGGTCGTCCCATCTTGCATCCCGATAAGTATATATCATCCAACTTGAAAGGAGGATTCCAATTGGTGTCAATGTTGATGGTAAGTGAATTGGAGGATAAATCGAGTACCTTTAAGTTGTGCAGATTGGCGAGGTGCGATTCAGAGATTGTGCCTTCCAAGAAGTTTCTAGAAACATCTAGAATACGAAGATTGGAGAGCTTGCCTAGACTCAGAGGCAATGCTCCTGTCAATCTGTTGCTGCCAAGGTACAACTCTGTCAATGCTGAGAATGCTGCAATTTCCGGAACTGATCCGTTGAGTTGATTATGGGTGAAGTCCAGAATTTGGAGTGACAAGAAGGATCCGGATTTTCTTTCAAAATAAGAATCAAGATTTCCTCTGAAGTCGTTATGATAGAGATACAGGACTTGCAAGTGGCTCAGATTGCCTAAAGATTTCGGAATCTCACCTTCGAGCGTGTTGTTGGAGAGATTAAGAAACTGAAGAAGATTCAATCTCTCAAATGCATCATTCGGAATTTGGCCGTCTAATGCATTGTCCGAGAGGGAAACACGCTTCAGGCTCGTACTTATGTTGGGAAGCCATTGAAGCGCGGCAAGAGTGAGGTGATTATAAGATAGATCGAGCACGTAGAGAGACGAGGAATTGACAAAAGGAAGCGAAGAAGGCCTAATATCACCTATGTTGCAGGATTGCAAGAGAAGTGCCTGCAAGGAATGATGTTTCATTATCTGCTGCAGCAACTTTGCATCACTCAAGTCCAAGGAACCGCGCAGATCAATCACAGACAATGAGGAGAGACTTGAAAGCCAGTCGAGATTCTCACTCCTCAGATAGTTTTGTGAGAGAGAAAGTATCTGCAGGTTGGTGAGGTTCCCCAGCTGAGGAGGGATGTTCCCAGAGAAGTTAGAATTTAGCAGATACAACTGCTGTAGTTGTTTCATATAACCGATGAATTCTGGAATCCGGTCGCCTCCGAAGTTGTTGTAACTGAGATCAAGATAATTTAAACGATGCAACTGGAGAAGGGAAGAACTGATTTTACCTCCCAATGGATAACCAACATATTTTCCATCAAGTTGGAGGCTGATGACGTGGCCGGTGGTGTTGCTACAAACAACACCATACCATTTGCAGCATTCTTGATTTTGCCATGATGAGAGAATACCGTACACATCGATGAGGCCTTGTTTGAAGCTTAGAAGAGCTTCTCTCTCCCTCTCTAAGCATCTTACTTCTTCATCTCCACAAACGTACAAGCTTAGCAGGAGAAGAACAAGAAATTTAATGGCTATTTGTGTTTGAAGATTCATACTTTTTTTGTTGATCTAATGAATTGAAGTGAATCTATATTGGTGTGGTACAAGCTAGTCTCGAGTTCAATAGTTTAAATAGAAGAAGGCATGCATGTCTAGGGGTGTAACTGAGTCGACCCGAGAATTATTGACTCGTTATTACCTAGTCAAATTCTTGAGCTTTATTTATCAAATACTTTGAAGCTCACAAGCTGAGTGGGGCTAAATGAAACTTTCTGAAATTAGATTTTAATTTAATCATACATTATTTTCAAGAAAATAAATTATTTCATTATCAAAAAAATATACTCACCCCGTCCCACAATGAGTGTCTTGTTTCTTTTCGGCATACATATTAAGGATAAAGGTTAAAAAGATAGAGAGTGGTGAATCTCACATTTTTTTGTGAGAGAAGGTGTTTTTCATATTAAGTACAAGACAGTTATTGTGGGACGGAGGGAGTCTTTACTAAAATTTGTTATTGTATTATAAAAAAAATTAAAGTTGATCAAAGCTTAATAGATATATTAATTACTACTAATATATTCAAAGCTTGTTCACCAGTTAACAAGTCAGGTAATGTCAAAGTACTCAAGAGCAACTTATTTATTTAACAAGCTTCGTTAAACGAGTTCAACCAAGCTTTTATCAAGTAGATATCTGAATAGCTCGACTCATTCATAACCACGTTGTTTCACTTGTAAATAGTTGATCTTCTATTCCTCTATTTCCCTTTCACGTAATTTGTATAATATATGATATTATCATTATATATATGTGGTCGTAGATTGTCATTGAAACAGGTGTCAACGTTCGACGACCCGCAAGTTAACTTGAAAGACCCAACTCTTAGTGAAGACTGAAGAACAGGTTGAAGTCATTAAAATTCAGGAAAAAAATGGACAAATTAGTGAGGTGATGTTTGACTAAATAATACTTACAAAAAAAAATATTGAAAATCATTAAATGATAATTCATGGTTTTGTGAAAAGTACTTCCTAGTTAAATGACGAAAGAACCTTTTCAATTATATGGAAAAGGTGTCCGTTCGGAATATCCAAGTGATAGTAGATCTTGTGTATGAACAATGAGATCTTACATTCAATTTCTATCGCTCCCCAATCTCCCAAATAAAAAAAATACTAAAAAATTATATGGAAAGCTACACTGCGACGTGTAAAGAGGGGCAAGAAAAATTGTGGATGGGTCCCTAGCATACATATCCCACCAATAATTTTTCATTATTCAATGCTTGTTATGAAATAAAATTTTAGTATTATATAATAAAACATAGTTGACTTATATTACTAAAAATTAGATTTTTAAAAAATTATATGCTACTTTTGAAATAATCAACCCTAATAATCAATTGTTAATTCAAAAACTGCAAATTAAATATAAAAAATAATTATAATCCTTATTTGGTAATGAAAAATTTATATATAAAAAAGAGAAAGAAAACCTAAGAAATCCTCAACCCTAAATAGTCAATTATTACTTCAAAAACTTCAAATTAAATATAAAAAAGTAATTATGAATCCTAATTGGTAATGGAAATTTATATATAAAAAAGAGAAAGAAACCTAAGAAACCCGGGGATCACAAGCCGATCCCTCTAGGACCGAGCCTCATTAAAACTCATTTGGCGAAAATTCAGAAAGAAAAACACCAAATGGGAAAAAGAGTATTTGATCGTCTAATGAGAAACACAAATGAAAGAATGGCTGAAAATATCTTGCCAAATAAGAGAAGCAATGAAGGGATGTGGTGACGACCACCATCCACCTACAATGTCATTTTCAGCCAACATTCCCCTCACAGAAAATATGGGAAACATGAACTGTAGCTTCTGCAAAATACCAAGAACTCTTTGTCATCTATTGATCAAAGCTTAATAGATATATTAATTACTACTAATATATTCAAAGCTTGTTCACCAGTTAACAAGTCAGGTAATGTCAAAGTACTCAAGCGCGACTTATTTATTTAACAAGCTTCGTTAAACGAGTTCAACCAAGCTTTTATCAAGTAGATATCCGAATAGCTCGACTCATTCATAACCACGTTGTTTCACTTGTAAATAGTTGATCTTCTATTCCTCTATTTCCCTTTCACGTAATTTGTATAATATATGATATTATCATTATATATATGTGGTCGTAGATTGTCGTTGAAACAGGTGTCAACGTTCGACGACCCGCAAGTTAACTTGAAAGACCCAACTCTTAGTGAAGACTGAAGAACAGGTTGAAGTCATTAAAATTCAGGAAAAAAACGGACAAATTAGTGAGGTGATGTTTGACTAAATAATACTTACAAAATAAATATAGAAAATCATTAAATGATAATTCATGGTTTTGTGAAAAGTACTTCCTAGTTAAATGACGAAAGAACCTTTTCAATTATATGGAAAAGGTGTCCGTTCGGAATATCCAAGTTATAGTAGATCTTGTGTATGAACAATGAGATCTTACGTACATTCAATTTCTATCGCTCCCCAATCTCCCAAATAAAAAAATACTAAAAAATTATATGGAAAGCTACACTGCGACGTGTAAAGAGGGGCAAGAAAAATTGTGGATGGGTCCCTAGCATACATGTCCCACCAATAATTTTTCATTATTCAATGCTTGTTATGAAATAAAATTTTAGTATTATATAATAACACATTGTTGACTTATATTACTAAAAATTAGATTTTAAAAAAATTATATTCTACTTTTGAATTAATCAACCCTAATAATCAATTGTTAATTCAAAAACTGCAAATCTATTACTAATACGAAAATAAAGCTGCCCCCTCCACGGTGCTCCGTTCAGATTTTCCTTTATTCTGGTAATTTGTCTAATTTTAATTCATATATATTCTAATTTTTATTTTTATTAATTTCATATTTTTGAAATATCAGATGTTTATCTTTTAATCACATCTCATATTTATCTTTCCCTCTATTTAATTAATTTCTTCTATTATCCATATTAAAAAAATAACAATTTCGGAATGCATTCTTATAAACCCTTATTTTATACATTCTTAATTCATATATAATAATCTATAGAAAATTTATAAATGAAAATCCATATGAAGACTAAATAAATATATTTAATCAACATGTCTATATGGAATCCTTTTTATTTTTCATTCATGTTTTTCTAAAAATTCGATTAGTGTTTTCTATAAAATATATACATTGAATCAAATGTGCGATATGTAGCTAAAAAAAAGAACAAAAAAACTTGAAGATGTAAATATATTTTTTTCCGCATTTTGGCAAAGATTAGAGATATCGATTTAACATGAACTAACGACACGGTTCAAATATACTTAAAAATAATGATTTTTACTAATTCTAATTAATATTAACTTTGTTTATATTTTTATCAAGTAATTTAGCATAAACCAACGAGACGGTTCAAATAACATAGAAAGAATGAATTTTTACTAATTTTAATTAATATTATTTTAAAGATGTAAACATTTTTTTTTTCGCATTTCGGCAAAGATTAGATATATCGATTTAGCATAAACCAACGAGACGATTCAAATATACTTAAAAAGAATATTTTTTACAAATTTTAATTAATATTAACTTTATTTAGATTTTTATCGAGTCGATTTAGCATAAACCAACGAGACGGTTCAAATATACTTAAAAAGAAGAATTTTTACAAATTTTAATTAATATTAACTTTGTTTAGATTTTTATCGAGTAATTTAGCATAAACCAACGAGACGATTCAAATAACATAGAAAGAATGAATTTTACTAATTTTAATTAATTTTACTTGAAGTGTTCATATTTTTATCGAGTATTACTCAACAGATTTGAGACGCGTATGTACAGTAAAGTCACTATTTTAACCGAGATTAGGACGAACATGTAGAAAAATTCTTAACAAATTTAGATTTAGAAAATACATAATGAATGAGTATACCCGATCCATTATCATTCTTAATTATAAATTTGGATACGTGAAATAAAATTAATTTTCTAAGTTTGATTAATAATTAACGCGGACAATATCACAACTTTTAAATAAGAAATAAAATTATTTTTAAAATGTATACATATATAAATTAAAATATGAAGTTATTTCCCGTCGAATTTCGACGGACAACTTACTAGTTAAATATAGTCAAACTAGAGCAACAGTGATGTGGTTCAATGCTAACATGTATCTACCAGTCAAATTATAATAAAAAATAAGTTAATGAGGAATAGCGTTTTTCATATGGTTATATTCATTTTGTATTTTAATCACTTATTGTTTGGGTCACTGTTTGTGGGAGGATGAGAAGGTTTATGGGTTTGATCACCCTAATGTAATCAAATACCCTTTTACATATTAAAATTGGAGACAGTTCAAATGATGATCGCCGCTGTTAGTGGTGGTGGGTAGAGCCGGCGAAATTGGCCTGACTCGAAGTACACGAAAATAGAGCTTGGTTGGGCTAGAAAATTATAGGCCTGCAAAAATTTGAGCTGCACAAGCCCGCCAAATAGCCACCGGATCAATCGAGCTTTGGGCAAGAAAAAAAGGCCGGGGTTTTCGGGCTAAAAATTCCGTCCAATTTTTATTATATATTTATTACTCCCTCCGTCCACGATAAGTGTGGTTCGGAGGGAGTGGCACGGATTTTAAGAGTGGGAAAGTGGGTTAGATTGACGTATTGTGAGTGGAGAATGAGACCCATGTTTATTATAAATGGAATCATTTTTATTTAAGAAAAGACCACACTTATTGTGGACGGATGAAAAAGGAAAGAAGACCACACTTATTGTAGACGGAGGGAGTATTATTTAACTTTAACTAATTTCATAAATGTCTTTTGGTGTATATGTTGCACTAGGGCTGGCAAAATTTCGGGCCGGGCCGCTTTTTGGAAAAATCGGGCCAGACCGGGCCGGCCCGAAAATCCTCCAGGCCAAAAAAAGTGAAGCCCAACCCGGCCCGAAAAACCATTTTATAGTGTAAATTTATCGGGCCGGGTCGGCCCGAGCCCACCCGACTTTTACCCATTCCGGGCCGGCCCAAAATTTCAGCGGGCCTGTATTTGTGGAGCCCAGCCCGGCCCGAAATCGGGCCGGGCCGGGCTGGTTTTGACAGCTCTATGTTGCACACATATATAGACGGAACCTGGAGGTCTTGAGTTTGAAACCTCTTTGTATCACCAACATATTTCAATTTTTTTTTAAGTAAAAAGACACTATGAATATGGCCATTTGCCCATATAGGACTTGGGAGTGTCCCTCGTGTATGGCTGGGTTACGGTTTAGATTTAAGCGGCCTAATGCATGATCGGGCTGGATGGGCCATATTTAATCTTAGCATGACCTCGATGGATTCACGCCGGGCTAGTTGGTCCGACAATTTTGCGAGCTCTAGCGGTGGGATCAACCGAATTGAGTTTGCTTTAACAAGTCAATTGTTATCTATTTGTTCATTAGAAATTTTTACTAATAATTTTATTTTTATTTAATGTTAGAAGATGGCAAGTCAAAGTATATACAACAACCTTCAAGGCAGAATTCTTTTAAACTGTCCATAGGACAAGTATTTTAAATATCGAATTGGACTGCCGGTTCAACTGGTTGGATCGAGAACCAAACTTGGTACCGATTAGGCTAGCATTAATTAACCCAGAATGGGTCAAAATTGGGAATAAATCCGAAAAGTCGGCTAAAATCAGCAGGAATAGGGCGGTTCACGAAACCGAGGGCAGTTTCAGAAACTACCGATTCATTAAAATTTGCTTAAAAATATAATGTTGTGGTTGGGAATCGATCCCAACACCTTACCATGCTTAAATATTAGTAATACTCAATTTATCACAAATTTCATTCCAAAAAATTAAGAACAAATTTAACTCATTTTCCATTTTACATAAATGAATGTCGCTAAAAAAAAAAATGAATAAATAAGTATAGCGGCCCCACCCCATATTACACACACCGTCTTTTAAAAAAGGGCGAAAAACCCTAGACCTAAATTCACAACACAAACCCTTGCCTTAAACCTCTCCCGCCCCACTCCTCCCTTCCCCTCCAGAGAGACGAAAGAGGAGTTTTCTGCTATGGCTCTCTACGTGCTTTACGAGTCAGCGTCGGGATACGGCCTTTTCTTGGCCGATGGAATTGATGAAATTGGCCAGAACACGGAGGCCGTCCGGAGCTCCGTCGTCGACTTCAACCGTTTCAGTAAGGTAGTCAAGCTCGCCGCCTTTACTCCCTATGACTCCGCTCTCGATGCGCTCAACCAATGCAACGCCATTTCTGAAGGTAAAGTATAAATCACCACAGATTGAATACAAACTAGTTGAAGTTTCGTGTTAATTAAGTTTTTTGTTTTTTTAAACTTCTGTAGGTAAAGACCACCAGAGATTGTTCTGTGTTTTGCGTTCTTATCTGTAATAAGTGTAGTTTGTGTAGGGACACTGTTTGGCGTGTGACTGAAAATTAGGATTTTTTTCATTTTAATTGACATTTGATGGAAGATGTTGAGAATCTGATGATTTTTTTTTAAAAATAGTCATATTAAGAGTTCATATCTGTCCTGCATGTAGCATATGCTGGCAATTTTTTTTACCATTGTGCCTGTGATGCTGGATAGGCTTTTGTTGCATGCTGTTTGTATAATGCTTGCAAAACTCACATAATTTCGAGGAACGTATATGTGTCTCTTCAGAAAGGGGATGAAGTCAGGAGGAAGAAAACATGCCATAATCTGGACAATAATTTAAAACCAATGCAGTCGACACTACGAAGTATTCGGCTTGCTGATATTGTTTATAATCATATAATTGTTCTTTTGGAAAATATGTTAACAATTTTTGCTGGTGTTTGATCTGATGTGGTATAAAGGTCAAATGACTGATGAGCTAAGGAACTTTTTGGAGCTAAATTTACCCAAGGTCAAAGAGGGTAAGAAGCCGAAGTTTAGTTTGGGAGTGGCAGAGCCAAAACTCGGATCACATATTTTAGAAGAAACTAAGATTCCTGGCCAGAGTAATGAGTTTGTTCTTGAGCTTATTCGTGGCATTCGCTTGCATTTTGATCGGTACATCAAAAACTTGAAGGTTGGCCATTTTTTTAATTTGCATTTCTTCCTGTTATGTGTGTTCTATGAGGTTGAAAAATGATGTGTGTGGTCTTCTCATTCTTCAATTTATTTTTTAACAGCCTGGAGATTTGGAAAAGGCTCAACTTGGTCTCGGTCACAGTTACAGCAGAGCAAAGGTGAAGTTCAATGTGAACCGTGTGGACAACATGGTTATTCAAGCTATCTTTCTCCTGGATACTCTTGATAAAGATGTCAATTCCTTTTCCATGCGAGTACGGTGAGTATGGTTCTTCCATTTATTAATTTCTACTCTCTCTCGATGCTATGTGCAGCTGTTTACTCTAGTCCCAATTATTTATTACCATTGAATGTTTGTTAACAACTATTAGTACTTCATATATGTTTTTCATAAGTAAGCATATATCTTATATTTCAATCATGTTTCATGCAGAGAATGGTACTCGTGGCACTTCCCTGAGTTGGTGAAGATTGTCAATGATAACTATCTGTATGCCAAAGTGGCGAAGTACGTTGAGGACAAAGCACAGTTGTCTGAGGAAAAATTGTCTGACCTGACTGACATAGTTGGAGATGAAGATAAAGCCAAGGAGATTATAGAGGCTGCCAAAGCATCCATGGGTAGATTTTATAACATTTGTTTGTGTTAGGGCATACTTAACCCTACATTGATGTGTGGTTCTTCAATTTTACAGGTCAGGATTTGTCACCAATTGATTTGATTAATGTCAAGCAATTTGCTCAAAGAGTGATGGACCTTGCTGAGTACAGAAAGAAGCTCTATGATTATCTCGTTGCCAAAATGAATGACATTGCACCTAACTTGGCTGCATTGATCGGTGAGGTTGTTGGTGCACGATTAATTTCCCATGCTGGCAGTCTGACAAACTTGGCAAAGTGTCCTTCTTCTACTCTCCAGATCCTTGGTGCTGAGAAGGCTTTATTCAGGTACTAATAGTGGATTTGTTTGCATCTTGTTGATTTGTTATGAATATGCCTCGACTGTTTTTCTTGTGTAATCATTTGATGCTCTCTCTGATTTTGCTTGTACTACGTCTTTAGGGCATTGAAAACCCGTGGAAACACTCCAAAGTATGGCCTTATATTTCATTCATCCTTCATTGGCCGTGCTTCTGCCAAAAATAAAGGCCGTATGGCTCGCTATCTGGCTAATAAGTGCTCCATTGCCTCTCGGCTGGATTGTTTCTTAGGTAACTAGTTGGTTTTTGGTTATTGTTTATGTAGTCCTGTGGATAAAATATATATGAGTGAATCATGGTGTCGTTTTGGTGCAGAGACAAGTACCACTGCTTATGGAGAGAAACTCCGTGAACAGGTTGAAGAACGTCTGGACTTTTATGATAAAGGGGTTGCTCCCCGTAAAAACATCGATGTCATGAAGTCTGCCATCGAAACAGTTGAGAGCAAAGGTTTGTGCTCCTCCCCATTTGCTATAAGAATTAATAATGATGAAATGGTCCTTTCTGAGAGGATCTGATCTCTGACTCTGAGTGTGGAGATAGGTGTGTTGCCTGTTGGTCATGTGATTCTGATTCAGCATGGCACTGACATTGGGGCTTTGCTTGTGTTACTTCACAAATGGCCCTTTGTACTAGCTGTATGCACGTTTAATAGTCACTGAGTGTTAAATGCTGAATTGTTGTCACATGGCTTTTATTGAACCAAATGCGTCTCTTTTGGATATGTTTGTACTTTGTCTTTGCTATTTTCTCATCCTGCAAGAGACCATAGTCTACTGAAATGTTATGTTGTCTTGTGTATTAAATTGGATAGCTTATATGCTTATTTCATTTTTGTTGCCTATGAATTGTCTTGTGTTGGTTTTACAACTAGATTTGTTTCAAACCTTTGCAGAGGATGAGCCCATGGCTACTGCAAATGGAGATTCACACGAGGAGCCCAAATCTGAAAAGAAGAAGAAGAAGAAGAAAGAAAAGAGGAAGCAACAAGATGAAGAAGATGAAGAAATGGCAGATGTGAATGGAGTCGAGGCAGAAGATGGAACTGCAAAAAAGAAGAAAAAGAAGAGCAAAGATAAAACCATGGAAGATGTCCCAATAGCTACAAGTGGCAAAAAGAAGAAGTCTAAAACTAAACATGACGAGTAAGAAGAGATGTGAGATGTCTCTAAACTTGAGCTGTTAGATTGGTTATTTGTAATATGCTTGTTTTGGTATTTTTGTGTCCTTATCACTCATTTAGAAAACTGTTAAAACACTCTTAAAACCATATGTATGTATGGTAGTTTTGGATGATTTCATTAGCTAAGTATTATTTTTCATTGTCCACTCCCTATTATTTTCTAATCCTATTCATTAGCAAAGAATACTCCATAAAATTTTAGCTTTAAAAATCAACATAGTGTTTGGATGTCGATGATTATTACCAGGAGAAATTTCATATGATTGTGATTATGTTGAGACTATTTCTTGAATGTAAAAAATAATGGCATCCTATAACTAATAACTGATTTTAGTGTTTTAGTGTTTTGGGTAGCTGACTGATTTTAGTGTTTTTTCTCACCTATTCTTGGGTGGTCCTTAATTCCATTGAATTTAATTTTGCTAGGCTTTGCTTTTCTTATTTTCTGGAAGTGGGTTTGTTTCATTCTGAAACTCTTTTAAAGCCTCTTTCTGAGAGAAAAGTATGTGTGAGTTGTTGATTGACTCAATCTTTTTCTATGCCACGAGGAATATGATTTCAATCTTCTTCTATGCCACGAGGAATATGATTTATATCTTATGTAACGTGCAAAGGAGGGCCAAAACAAAAATATACATAGAGATGGGTTATTGTATGAATCATTCTTAATGTACGAATATATTTCCATCTAAAAAAAACAATACAAGAAATTAAACAAATAACGAGATTATGGATAATATCTATCGAAATATAGGCATAGTACTCCATTTTGAGACGTGTTAAAATGTCCCACATTGGTTAGAGAAAGTGGTTTATATTGGTAAGGTATTCCTTTCCCTTGCAAGGCATTTTAAGGGAGAAATTGAACCCAATATCCATTTTAATATGATTTTAGAGTCAGCCCAATCCAATGATAGGTGTCACCCAATATCGTTATGACGTTAGTTTTGTCTACGATACGCTTGAGGGGGCATGTTAAAATGTCCCACATTGGTTGGAGAAAGTGTCATGAGCCACTTTATATTGGTGAGGTATCCTTCTCCCTTACAAGGCTTGTCTACGCTCGTTGTCAACAGATGACGTTGGTTTTGTCTACCCTACACATGAGGGGGCGTGTTAACTACGCATGAGGGGAGGGGGCATGCATGAGGGGGCGTGTTAAAATCTCCCACATTGGTTGGAGAAAGTGGCATTAGCCACTTCTCGTTATCAACAGATGGCGTTGGTTTTGTCTACGCTACGTATGAGGAGGCTTGTTAACTACGCATGAGCTAGGGGAGGGATCGTGTTAAAATGTCCCATATTGGTTGAAGAAAGTGGCATGAGCCACTTCTTGTTGTCAACAGATGGCATTGGTTTTGTCTACGCTACGCATGAAAGTGCGTGTTAACTACGCATGAGGGGAGTGGGCGTGTTAAAATATCCCACATTGGTTGGAGCTACGCTACACATGAAGGGACGTGTTAAAATGTCCCACATTGGTTGGAGATTCATGTGTTTGTTAAAATGTTTCACATTGGTTGGAGAAAGTGGCATGGGTCACTTTATATTTGTGAGATATCCTTCTCCATTACAAGGTCTTTGAAAGGAGAAATTGGTCCAAGAAAGTGGCATGAGCCACTTTACATAGGGGGCGTGTTAAATGTCCCACATTGATTGGAGATTTATGGGTGTTAAAATGGAATGAGCCACTTTATATTAGTAAGGTATCATTCTCTCTTACAAGGCCTTTTTGAAGGGAGAAATTCATGGGTGTTTAAATGTCCAACATTGATTGGAGAAAGTGGCATTAGCCACTTCTCGTTATCAACAGATGGCGTTGGTTTTGTCTACGCTACGTATGAGGAGGCTTGTTAACTACGCATGAGCTAGGGGAGGGATCGTGTTAAAATGTCCCATATTGGTTGAAGAAAGTGGCATGAGCCACTTCTTGTTGTCAACAGATGGCGTTGGTTTTGTCTACGCTACGCATGAAAGTGCGTGTTAACTACGCATGAGGGGAGTGGACGTGTTAAAATATCCCACATTGGTTGGAGCTACGCTACGCATGAAGGGACGTGTTAAAATGTCCCACATTGGTTGGAGATTCATGTGTTTGTTAAAATGTTTCACATTGGTTGGAGAAAGTGGCATGGGTCACTTTATATTTGTGAGATATCCTTCTCCATTACAAGGTCTTTGAAAGGAGAAATTGGTCCAAGAAAGTGGCATGAGCCACTTTACATAGGGGGCGTGTTAAATGTCCCACATTGATTGGAGATTTATGGGTGTTAAAATGGAATGAGCCACTTTATATTAGTAAGGTATCATTCTCTCTTACAAGGCCTTTTTGAAGGGAGAAATTCATGGGTGTTTAAATGTCCAACATTGATTGGAGAAAGTGCCTTTATATTGGTGAGGTATCCTTCTCCTTTACAAGGCATTTGAAGGGAGAAATTGGGCCCAAGAAAGTGGCAAGAGCCACTTCATATTGGTGATGTATCCTACTCCCATACAAGGCCTTTGATGAGAGAAATTGGGCCATATATCCATTTCTAGTAGGACATCCAACAAAAATATGCATTTTTCATTTTTGGCCATTATTCCCTCTCACGACACGTGAGACTCTTACTTCACTCACTTCAAATTTTTTAAAACCCGTACCACTACCTACTATGACTAAATATGATGGACTGAGGAAGTATATATCTAACTATTATAGATTAAATTCTTTCAAAACATGATATATTTGTAATAAAATCTATATTTAATAAACAAATTAATTTGATTGGATTTTCTAATATTGAATTATCACTTTCCAGTATGCAAACGTGGAAACGGGCAAATATACTCATTCAGTTATTTGGCCCTTTAGACTTTCATTCCTGGTCAAATTACAAAAAAAGAAAAAAAGCTTACTTCAATATTTTTTTAAAACGCTACTTCAATATATTTTGTTGATAATATGGTGATTTTGTTGATAATATGGTGATGCCATATACTTCCTCCATTCCGATAGTAAGGTTTCGTTCTCCTTTTTCATCTGTCCAAATAACAAGGTCTCATTCCAAAAATGGAAATAATTAACGCTTCAAAAGCTGTAGAACCTAAAACTTTTTATCCTTTTACTCTTATTTTTCAATAACCATGCCCAAAGCAAGTGAGACCTTACTATTTGAACGGAGGGAGTATTTATTTTTTTTCATTTTTGGAATCAGTTTTCTATTCTAAAGAGTTTAATCAGTGAATTATGATGAATGCTGGTGAAATGGTATATGATAATTGATGCAACATATTCATATATCTCTAATTACATGTTGGTGAATAATTAATGATTTTTTTTTTCTTTTGCTACATGTAATTACCGAGGATGAATCCTAAAAATTTACTATCTATGTGTGACAAAGAAACAAATGGATAATAGAGTACAATATTATTCATATGTATATACTATATATTTAATACGCGCAATATGCTGTACATATTTCTAATCCACTTGTTTGTACTCAAGATTTTCCGATTTGGCTGAGGGAGTTGTTCTTTCTGACGTTTCGTGATTTTATTTATTGAAATTTACTTAAAAAAAGAATGTATTCGTACCATTTCATCGTTCGAACATCACACTAGAAATCTTATGATAGGCCTTGGTGGTACACATCTCAATTAGTCACGGATTATGAGCCGCAATATAGACAAAAGTCTTGAATTATGATTATATAATTAGAGTGTCTTTTAAAACTACTAGAGGTAAGTAAGTAATGGAACTAAGCTAAGTTAAGATTGTCGAGTTCAAATTACCTAGTTTACTATCAAGTCGAGCTTTAACTTAATTACTAACTCACGAATTAGCAAAAAATATTTTTTTCTTAATTAAAATTTTATATTATTTTACTCTAAAATATGAAATTATGTACTAAAATCCATTATTTTATCCACATGAGTTGCATCTAGAATGAGTAGAGTTAAATCTTTAAACTAGCTTATTAAAGGAGTTATTAGTGCTTTTTAACACTTCTAGGATAGAAAATATAAATTATAGCACTCAATATAAAAAGGATAAATAATAGTAGCACTTTTGAACCTTTTTTCCCTCCATGATCACGGATTATTATTTGTACTATTACTAAATAAAAAGTGTGAATGCAATTATAATAGTTTCATTTCATACGCGATCACGAATTTTTATTTGTGATATTACTTCAAAAAAAGTGTGAAATACACCTGTAATAATTTCATTTCATATGTGATTCACAATTTTTTTTATGTGACATCACTAAATAAAAAGTGTGAATTCAGTACAGGAAAAAAAAGAGGGGTATAAATGTTTAAAAGTGTTACTCCCTCCGTCCACAAAGAGTATGATCATATTTCCTTTTTCGTCGTCCACCAAGATTGTGGTTTTTCCATTTAAGGAAATAACCACACACTCTCTTATATTTTAAACCTCAAATAAATTCAAAATGGTAGGTCCATTTCTCCACTCAAATAACATTTACCTTACTTTTCTTAAAATCCGTGCCACCACCAAAAACCACACTCTTGGTGGACAGAGAGAGTATTATTTATCTTTTTTATATTGAGTGTTTCTATCTAAGAAGTGCTATTATAACTTTTCACTCTTATTAAAGCTTATTATGAGTATATTAACGAGTTTGTTCTCAGATATATCATGTTAACTTTAAATGTAACTCGTTTAAGAGTATCTCTAGTGGAATGCTCTAAACCACTTTTCCTCTATTTTGAAGCGTCAATTTCCTCCCGCGGTGTGCTATCTGCTTACTCTATTTAAAAAAAATGAATAGTGCTGCTTTATAAGTAGCACATTACTGTTCATGCTCTATAATTTTTTTTGTTTGGTCTTCAATTTATTTTCTAATTTTTCTTATTACTAATTAATATTATATATAATAATATGTTATAAAAATGAACTTTAATAATATGAAATATTTAACTATAAAATAACAACAACAATACAATTACATAAA
Source organism: Agastache rugosa (assembly GCA_031470985.1). Taxonomy (NCBI): domain Eukaryota; kingdom Viridiplantae; phylum Streptophyta; class Magnoliopsida; order Lamiales; family Lamiaceae; genus Agastache; species Agastache rugosa. Next base: position 24,889,877 of record CM062608.1, read on the forward strand.
CTTATCAAAACTGGACACAAGTACATAAAACAAGTACATCAAAAACGCATCATTGTTCATTAATATAATGAATTTATGTTATTATTCGTTATTAATTGAGATGAGTTATATAGTTTTATATGATTAAACAAATAAAACAGAATATTCTTGAGTATTCTTTTATTGTGTAAGAAATAGAGTAGGCTGCTGGAGATGAATTACTATTTTGCACTATTTTAATATAGAAACTGCTCTATTTTGAGAAAAACCGATAGAGATGTCTTATGTTAAAGAATCTCCCCCTAAGAGATCATTTGGATTTTTTTTTCTTTGTAAAATGTATTTCATTTAAACATTTTCTAAATTGAAATATGAATGCACCCAAGAAGTTGCACCATTTGTTTTCAGCCTCTCATTTCCCCTGCCACTTAATCGCCAAAAACTCTCAAAGTATTGGTGGTCAAGATTTCCTACACAAATTTTCACCCAAAAATTAAAAGATTAATACACAAAAAAATCTAAACTAACCCATTAATGACAGTTGAAACTTGAAACACACGCCCATACTCACACACTTGCACAGAGAGAGAGAGAGAGAGAGAGAGAGAGAGTCTCACTCATCACTGGTGAACACACACACACACAGTTCTCCATGATCAGCTCTAAGCCCTGCATTTCATCACACTGTTTGAGCTTCTCTTCCAAGAAAACCCACAAACTAAATTTTGCTACATTGCATCGCCACAAGTATAATTGTGTAGCCTCCTTCTCTTCATTTGCTAGTTCAGAAATGTCAAAATGGGACTCTTCCCATTTCTCAAATGGGAATCATAATAATCTCGGGTTGGCAACCCGGACCAAGAGAAAGGAGGTGGAGGAGGATGAGGAGGAAGAAGAAGTAGAGCGAGAAACAGAGGTGGTTGTAGGAGAGAGAAAGGTGAAGTGTGAAGTGGAAGTGATATCTTGGAGGGAACGCAGAGTCAGAGCTGAGATTTCAGTTAATGCTGATGTTGATTCCGTCTGGTCTGCTCTCACTGACTATGAACGCCTTGCTGATTTCATACCAAATCTTATTAGAAGGTAAAATTTATCAATATGAGATAAGTTTATTAACGGTGATTTAATGTTACAGTATTTTATAATCAATTAATGAATTCTTTTATTTTCCCCTCAGAATATTGGTTAAGCATTGGCATTCTTGTGAAATGATAGTCAAGTTTGTTTTATTGGACATAATTTGGAACCTTAGAATTTGGGAGATTTGTAATTTTTGTTGTACTTGAATTAGATGTATTGTGTGGCACCAATTTCATGGATCTGTGCCTGAGTTTGTAGATGAGATTTGGCTTATGGTTGATTAGGAATTTAATTAGTATTAGTAGACTGATGCTGTTATTTTGGATAATGTTTCAGTGGGAGAATTCCTTGTCCGTATCCCGGGAGGATATGGTTGGAGCAAAGAGGGTTGCAAAGGGCACTGTATTGGCATATAGAAGCTCGTGTCGTTTTGGATCTTCAAGAACTTGTCAATTCTGTATGCACTTTTAACTCAAACAACACTGATAATATGTTACTGCTTTTCATTTTCCATAAGTTTACTTGTTAGAGTTTCGTGAGGAAGAAGATATGGTATATTGGCATATAGAACCTTGTGTCGTTTTGGATATTCAAGAACTTGTCAATTCTGTATGCACTTTTAACTCAAACAACACTGATTATATGTTACTGCTTTTCATTTTCTTAAGTTTACTTGTTAGAGTTTCGCGTGGAAGAAAATATGGTATATTGGCATATAGAAGCTCGTGTCATTTTGGATATTCAAGAACTTGTCAATTCTGTATGCACTTTTAACTCGAACAACACTGATAATATGTTACTGCTTTTCATTTTCCATAAGTTTACTTGTTAGAGTTTCGTGAGGAAGAAGATATGGTAATTGGAAAGATATTTCATATAAAGGTGGAAGTTCGTATTATACAACTCTTTTAATCGATGTACTATTATAATATGATATGGCATGATGAGCATTTCCTTGTGTTAGTATGCTTTCTATCTTACATTTCATGCAATTCAGGAGAATAACCGTGACCTTCGCTTCTCTATGGTTGATGGAGATTTCAAGAAATTTGAAGGCAAATGGTCAGTGAAGTCTCAGGAAGGGTACGATACAATTATTTTCTTTTTTGATCGTATCACTAGGATGATAAATCTAATAATCTTTTGTATCTAGTCACTGAATGTGATCCTTCGTCTTTCAAATGAGAATTCCATTGTACTTGTCATCTTGTATAGTTACATACATTTGACCCGGTTAGTCCTACTCTCACAACACTGATGTGTGACCCGTCACATGGTTTCTGATGGCAAACAATCTACTTCAACTAGCCTTGCATGTTATACTGGTGAACATGAAATGGTTCTTTTATGGCGCATCGACATAATTTTTAACTAGACCAACAACACAAGGTTATTCTGTTCTTTTGCTGTGATAATAAGTTGTACTGGAAGTGGATGTTGATTTCATGACTATTTCTTGTCCATAATTTTCCTCGCTTAATCCTTCATGTTTGTAGGTCGCCAACAACGACCCTCAGTTATGAAGTGAATGTTATACCTAGGTTCAACTTCCCTGCAATATTTCTAGAGAGGATTATCAGATCAGATCTTCCTGTAAATCTCCAAGCTATAGCATGCAGATCTGAAAGCAATTTCGAAGGAAACCAAAGTTTAGTCTCAGAGGGCTCTTTGGATACATTGCCTTCACAACCACTTTATATCGGAAGCGAGGAGACTGAAGTGGCAGCTGCATTGAAGAATAAAGATGCTTCTGGAGATATCAAGGAAAAGTTCGTCAAAGTTGCTTTTGGCCCTTTATCTCCTTCCACTGGAGAGTTAAACAGTAATTGGGGAATCTTCGGCAAATCTTGTTCGCTTGACAGACCGTGCATGGTGGATGAAGTTCATCTTCGTAGATTTGATGGATTATTGGTAACTGCTCGACTCTGCTCTATACGTTGCTCTTCCCAGGAAAGTCATTTCAGTTCTGGTTGGTCATATGCTGAATTTATTTTGTGGTGAAGGAAAATGGGGGTGTTCACAGATGCGTTGTTGCTAGCATAACAGTAAAAGCGCCTGTTCGTGAAGTATGGAATATTCTAACAGCTTATGAAAGACTTCCGGAGTAAGTTAAATTTACGCAGTTGTGTGCCGTTCACTCAGGTTTTGTGTATCATAACATTTTAATCCGTTTTTTCACATAGGTTGGTGTTCCACAATCTAGAGACTATTCTTCAAATACAATCATATTGATAGATTTAGCATGCATTTTTCACATATAGGTGTGGGAATTCGATGCCAAAGATATTTTCTGCATTCAAATTTTATATTAGAACCATTACCAAGAGGTTGATGGAGTTATTTGACTTGTACAGAAGTTGTCCTTTATTCTTTCCTGAAACTATTGCAGGTTTGTTCCTAATTTAGCTATCAGCAAGGTCTTATCCCGAGAAAGCAATAAAGTCCGCATTCTTCAGGTACAAATTTCTTCGTCCGGTACAGTGATCCCTGACCAGAATAAGAACATAGTTATCAAGTTTTGCAGAATTTAATGATATTCAAATTTTCTCTTACATGAACTAATGCCCAAAGTAAAAGTCATGAATATCAAAAGCATGCTGTATAATGTCAAGCAATCTATGTTCGAGGTAACTTCTTAGACATGACCTTAATGTGTACTCATAGGGCATAAAATAATATGTTCAAGTCGAAGCACACTATTTTCTACTGTGTTCACCTGAGACAAATTCCATTCGTATTGCCATTAACATAATCAATAGTAGTATAGCAGGGTATATTATTAAATAAAAATATATATTTCTCAATTTGAGTTTTGCATGCAAAGTTTTCACATCCTTATCTTCTACCTATAGCCTTGCTGACATAATTTCTATGCTTGAGATTAAGGTTTGGAGAGTGAAAAATTCCCTAAGATTTGTATAGGCATAGTTTATTATTTCAGGAATGGATGGATTTTTTTTTTAGGTGGCAAGCTAGACCTTCAAACATGAGATGTTGAAGGTAGAGGTATCGAAGCATGATGCTGAACCTTGAGGTGATCATTTGTAATAAAATCTTACTTTTGACACATTTTCACAAGCCCTAGTCACATTTCTTCAAAATTTATTTAACTGCTTGCAACCTATTTTAACTCATTACCATGTTGAATTATAATCCCGCTATTACAACTTGACCAACTTAATCAAGAGAGATCAGTACCTAATATTGGTCACCTGATCAGTTAAATGCGGATGTTACTAGATCGATGCTATTTCTGACTAGAAAGCTTGATGCTTATATTGATTTCATCATCCTGGATGTGAAATCACCTTTAAATGTGGTTGAATTAGTGGGAGTTGCTCTAGAAACGTAGCTTTGATGTTTTAAAAGATTGTTTTATGCATGTGGTTAACTTAGAAATTAAATTGTTTGTGTTTCTAAAAGATTTGTATGGTTTCTGATTTTGCATTCTTTCCTGTGCTAGTTTTCCCTAATTTGAATTATTCGTGTTTTCCAGACTTTGGTTTCATGAATATTTAGATCCTTAAATTGTGTTTCATCCCTGCAAACAACTTTGCCCACCATCTTTTGTACTTTGTTTGAAGCAGAAGAGGTTTTGATATTGTTAATACAACTTGATGGTGCAGGAAGGATGCAAAGGTCTATTGTATATGGTTCTCCATGCACGTGTTATCCTCGACTTATGTGAGCATTTTGAACAAGAGATCAGATTTGAGCAGGTCGAAGGAGACTTCGATTCATTTCGAGGAAAATGGATTCTAGAGAAACTAGGTAGCCATCACACACTGCTAAAGTATTCAGTGGAGTCAAAAATGCATAAAAACTCCTTTCTTTCCGAAGCTATTATGGAAGAGGTTAGTAAATTCATTGCCACCGTAACTCCCATCAATAAATGCCTAGTCGCCTTCGTTTCTATTTAGAAAATAAATTTAGAAATTCGGACTCATATTTGACATTCCAAGGTTCTGCTTAGAGCTTGTAAACATCAATGCTCTTGATTTTGAGTTCATTCATAATTTCATGGGTTGTCTCAAAACGAGGATCGTTTCTGTTTTAAAACCTAATGATTTATTACATAATTTAGGTTGAGGTTGAAAAGATGGATCTTAATTTTGATTTCTCTTTGTGATAAGAACTCACCCTTATCCTTTTGAGGAAATATTTCTCAATAAAGTTTTCAACATTGCAGGTCATTTACGAGGATCTCCCTTCAAACTTGTGTGCTATTCGAGATTACATGGAAAAACGAGAAACTGAAAACAATCAAGACGCCCTCAACAACGACAGTTCTGCAGAGGGAGAGAGAGCTTCATCAAACAAGTGCAGCTCCTTCAATTTTAGTACAGAAGCCAAGGATTATATTTGCATCTCAAGTTCAAACCGGCAAAGGCCAAAGGTCCCCGGCTTGCAGAGAAACATCGAGGTTCTTAAAGCCGAGCTCTTAAACTTCATATCTGAGCATGGACAGGAAGGTTTTATGCCTATGAGAAAGCAACTGAGGAAGCAAGGGAGAGTGGATATTGAGAAGGCCATTACACGCATGGGTGGATTTAGGAGAATTGCATCGTTGATGGATCTTTCCCTTGCATACAAACAACGCAAACCGAAAGGTTACTGGGATAATTTTGATAACTTGCAAGACGAGGTTAGTTTCTTGCATTTGATTCAATTGTTTTCTTCAATTTTCCATTGTTGTTCTTCTTCACATTTTCATTCTTGTCCATGATCATGCCTCATTAACTTTGTTCTTTCAGATTAAACGGTTCCAAAGGAATTGGGGTATGGATCCATCATATATGCCCAGCAGAAAATGCTTCGAACGTGCAGGTACTCAACACTGTGTCGACTCTTGTTTAAGCAAGCCAGATCCTCTATCGCAGCATTCTGCAACATCTCTTACTGCATCTACAAATGATAGCCACTTGTCAAGGAAATTTAAAAAGTGTACCGAATTTTGCTTATGAAAATTCATCATTTTCAGTACATGCAAAATCTTATCATTTTCACGACTTTGGTACAGGTCGTTATGACATTGCACGTGCTTTGGAGAAATGGGGAGGGCTGCATGAAGTGTCCCGTCTTCTATCACTCAAGGTCAGGCACCCTAACCGGAAAAGCGCCCTTTCCAAAGAAAAGAAGGTCGACTCCTCGACTTCCGATGATATCGTAAATCGACAGGAGAAGATACCTACTAAAACCTATGTTACACAAGATACACACGAGTGGCTACTGAAATTCAAGGACTTTGACATAAACTGGGTAGAATAAGTTGCAATTTATACTACTAATGACATCTTTAAATGATACCTATTGTAGATATCACTGTCCTCAGGGAGTTGAGGAGCACAGATTTGTAAAGATGAAATTTGTTAAGAGAGAGAAAGTTGAGAAGAAGCAGAAATAAGAAGAGAGAGAAAGTCTTCTTTCTGCCCAAGTGAATCTGCATTGATGTCTAACTCCAGAAATACTAGAGTTAGGAGCTATGAAGCACAGATACGAATATAAATACGAAATACGAATACGATACAATGCGAAAATATGTCAATTTTCAAAAAATCAAGATACGAATATGTTAAAAATACATCTATATTTATTTGTAGTAATATTTTTTTATTCATTAATAATAATATTACGAAACTCGTATAAACACATTTATCTCAAATTAAAGCAAATAACTAGTTGATTAAAAGTGTAAGATAACAAAATAAAGCAAATAACTAGTTTAAAAGTCTAAGATAATTGTCTTAGTATTTTAACTTCTTAAAAAAACCTATTTTGACCGTATTTTTTTCGTATTTAATTTAAAAAATTAAAAAAATCATTTAAATAAAAAAATAAATATTAAAAACATATTTTGAGAGTATTTATTTCGTATTCGTATTTAATATGTTTTTTTGAAATACGTGGACCTCCCCAAACATATTCATGCTTCCTAGGTTAGGAGAAAGACCATTTTATTTCCTAGGCCATGCAAAGCCCACTGAAGAGCGTGCTGCCCAATTAACAATAAATAAACTAAAAAATAATAAAACAATTAAAATCTATATATATATATATATTAAAACAAAATAGTGGAATTGCAAATTAATTGCAATTCAATTTGATGACAATTTTGTTAATTATATAAAGTTGAAGGTAACAAGTTCCACACAATATTTTGTATAAAACATATAATCAAAATAGAATTGAGGCAATTTAAAATATAGTATATTTTTTGAAGTAAATCTAAAAATATTTTATAATTTTGAATATGTGTGTTTTGAATTATTATTATTTTGGTTTTTATTGAATTATTTTGTAAACCTATTAACTCATTTTATCTTTAAATAAAATATTTTTATTATTCGAATTTATGACATATCTCTTATCCGTGCATCGCACGGAGGTCAATACTAGCAATAATTAAACCAAACGCCTGCACGTCTACCTTCATAATATAATGTGAGTCTCTAGTACCGTGCCGTTGGTGAAATCCATCCTATTTTTTTCTTTTATGTTTTTTCATTTTTTATTAATTAATTATTTAATTAATCTTAAATGGGACTTAATAAATTTTAATTGGGGCATAATAAACCTTAATTGGGACTGAATAAATTTCAATTGAAATGAATTGCCTCTAATCATTCTCTAGTTAGCCCTTAGTTATTCTCTAATCCCCTAATTACTACCAAACGTATGATACGGTTAGTCGTATCCAAGTTTTTGCCAATCATATAAATCTTGTCGGCAACAAAATGATAAAAAAAAACATCCAATCAGCCAACTTATGCGCAAAATGTTTGTAGTGGATTGGCATACTCAATATTATTTAGTTGTTGGGTTAAGAAATTCTAATAATTTTGGATTTTCTATATCAAATCTTTCATGCTTAGAATTGCGTAAGTGTTACACCCATAAATCGGCTAAGTGTCATGGTGCACGAGCCATCAGTATATCATGACATGGTGGCATCGGGTCGTCTCGAGTTTTGGAACGATATGGCTAGATTTCAAGCATGGCATGTCCGAATGAGCTGAATATTAAAGTTGGCTCGGCAAAGTGTGGATTTGGAAGACTTTGGCTCGGTTGGTTTATTGTTGTTTCGAGGATGACTCGACTCATGTGTAGGAAGCGAGTCATCCGACGGGACGTGAGCGTGACAGCTGACACGGTGAGGAGAGGGGATTCAAGCGTGTTACCTGACACGGTGTTGACACTATGCGATAGTGTCACCTGGTGGGCGCTGACACGGGTGATGGACACTATACGAGCAAGGTTACCTAACGACACACGGACATGGGTACTGACACTATGCTGCGTGTCAGCCCGTGCGAGCGAGGCGGTTATGCTGCCAAGCAGGACGGTTGGTGACGGTTACAAGGAAGTGAATGCTAGTTGCTGGAGCAGTTTTGGGCGAGGCGCCCAAAACTGCTCGTAACTACCCTGTGCATGGTTGGAGATCGTGCCATGTGGCACATTGACCCAATCCGAATTGTGAGTAATATGAAGGTGGGAGTGAGATTTCCTGTACGTTACTTGTGTGTTTTACGTTGTTTATGTTTATGTTAATCCGCTGTGTGATCTGATTTACTTGATGCTTGCATAATCAAAATACTCAAACACGAGAGTTGGTGAGGATTGAGGGCTGATCGGGCGTGCATCTTTGCTGCCGCATGAGGCGAAAAATTCAGATTCAAAGAATAACCTTGTGACATTTGGTATCAGAGCCAGGTTGGCTCTGGTCCGTGTTGGTGTGATGCTGTGATGGTACAAGCTCGAGAGTTTCCACTCTTGAGGAGCGGATGGTTCGATTAGAAAGTCTGCTAGGTGATCCGCCGGAGACTCCTGCGCAAGTGGATGTTTTCGAGCAAATTTGAAGTGCTGAGACTTTGCTCGAGAACATCCAGATGGGAGTTGATGGGATTCAAAAATCGATGGAAGATTTTTCTTCGTTTGTTGAATCAAGGGTGGTTTCTTGTAATGAAGGAGCCAATAATCTGCACGTGGAGTTGGAGATGAAGCTTGAGAGTCTTCTCGACGAGTTGCACGTCGTGAAACGGGCACTCTGATCCTCTTCAAAAATAAGGATCCCTGATCCAAAACCGTTCGAGGGTGCTCGAAGTTCTAAGGAACTTGAGAATTTTATGTGGGATATGGAGTCGTAGTTCCAGATAGCTCATATCACGGATGATGAGAAAGTTTTGATCACCACCATATATTTTGGCGGGAGATGCAAAGTTGTGGTGGAGATCTAGGCAGTCCAGTGATGAAAATGCTCGGAACAAGATCGAAACTTGGGAAGCATTAAAGAAGGAATTGAAAGATCAGTTCCTCCCTTCCAATATGTTGTGGCTGGCACGGGATGCACTGAAGAAGCTTAAACATACGGGTATCGTTCGTGAATACGTTAAGGAATTCAGTTCCTTGATGTTGGATATTTGTGAGTTGTCAGAAGAGGACAACTATTCAACTTTTTAGCCAGTTTGCAGACTTGGGCCCAAACGGAGTTCCGACGCCAAGGGGTCAAAGATCTACCGACCACCACTGCCGTTGCCTAGTCTGGTGGATTACAAGGCTATAGGCGCTAATGAATCCGATCAAAAAAAGGACACGGGTAAAGGAAAGGACACGGACAAGAAATGCAATGGTACTTGGAAGAAAATGAAAGCCAATGATAGGAATGTTGGTGCTTCGAGAGATTCATCCCAAAATAACGGTGGCGAGAAAAAGCAAGGGTGTTTCATTTGTAGTGGCGACCACCGTATGCGTAATTGTCCGAAGAAAGGCAAGTTGAATGCGCTTGTTGTTGAAAGTGACCGTGAGAATGAGGTCGATGCTCGTCGAGTGAATCCGTTGTAATTGCTCTCAGCAATTCAAGGGGATTCAAAAAATCGGAAAGGCTTGATGTATGTGAAAGCTTGTGTGAATGGAAAGGAAGTGATGACAATGGTGGATTGTAGAGCCATCCATAACTTTGTTGTTGTGCAATAAGCGGACCGACTCGGGTTGGATTTATCACCGAACACTAGCCAAATCAAAGCTATGAATACGGAGGCAAAGCCAATTCGGGGTGAAACTAATGTTGTTTTGCAGGTTGTGTTGGTCTCAAGACGGATACCCTGGTGTAGAGGGGGGGGGGTGAATACACCAAGGTTTAAAAACTTTTCCAGGTTAAAACTCTTTACAGAGAGCTGGCTGTGTGTGTGTGCGGAATGTGGTGGATTTGGAAAGTCCGTCTGTTGCTTCAAGTATATTGCAAAGCTCTGTTTCACTTTTCAGTTAGTCAGTTTATGCAGATTGAAATGTATGCTCATGAAGGTTAGTAACATGCATAAAACAAAGCAATAAATAACAGAGCATTTTTAACGTGGTTCGGAGTAACCCCTCCTACGTCCACGACCAGATTCACTGGTAATTCACTACCACTTGGTTTCCAAGTACCAAGAAACTTCACAACTCTAACCTGAGCTGTGTTCCAACAGTTTGCGGGCACTGTCAAGCCTACACCTTCATTTTCCGGGTACTGAAGAACCTAACCACTCGAATTACACGCTTCGAGCAAGCGTACCTTTACCTAACCTTTCTGGGTTTGGGTCCAACTATGAACGAGTTCTTACAATGAAGAACAAGGAGTATGATGAACTCGTTCAAACTAGGCTTAGGATATTTATTCTGATCTATTCTGCCTAAGACTGAATATGTGAACAACTAAGAACACAGCTGACTGGCTGGGTGTTCTTGAAAGATTTGGCTTTGAAGATCGTTGTTCATTTTTCTGTTTTCTTCTATTTCTTCAGTCGTCTTGCCAACCTCTCCTCTTCAATGGTGGAGGAGAGATATATATAGGTGGAGATTCAAACTAGCCGTTGGAAGAGAGCCGTTTGAATCTTACCTACTCTTGTTGACTTCTGTTCTTTACCTACGAAGTAGGTCTGTATCTGCATAAGCTAGTTCTTCTCTGATCTGACTGCGTCAGATAAGATCTTCTGATATCGGGATCTTGTCTTTGAGAAGGTCTTCGTCTTCAAGCTGCTAAGCGTCTCTGCTGTATCTTCAGCGGCTTGGACTCTGTTGTGTCTTGATTCTGAGCTGTCTTTAGACCTGTGCTGTATCATCAACCTGAGATGTGTCTTCAACCTGAGCTGTGTCACTGACCTGAGCTGTGTTTTAGACCTGAGCTGTGTTATTGACACAAAGCTGGGTCTTTTACACTGAGCTGGGTCTTTGACACTAAGCTGGGTTTCCGTCACTGAGCTGGGTCTTGATACTGTAAGATCTTTGACTCTGCTTGTTCTTGCTCTGCTGAGTCTGCTCTGCTGAGTTCTTAAGCTGTCTGCTCAGCTGTGTCTTCTGCTGTCTTCAGCGAATCTACCTGTAAACTAAGAAACTCTATAAGCTCAAACAGGTGAGCTGTAAAACGTTTAGGCTTGTGCGTTCATCTACTCGGTTGGGGTCAGATGGGTTTTGGTATCCAATCAAAACTCTATTAATTTTCCCAACAATTTCTCCCTTTTTGATGATGCCAAAACCTAACTGAGAAAAACAATTTACTTCTCCCTTAACAAGAAAACGGGTTTTCAAAAGTTTAATCATACACAGCAGGTAAATTAAATTCAGAGTTCAGTTCCTGGACAAAGAGTTATTGTCATCAGGATGAGCTTGAGAGCAAAAACGAATCTTTCATTAATAAAAGATAATATTACAATTTTACATTTTACAAAAGAATTCAAAAGACAAAAATTCCCAAATGACTGGGTCTTCAGCTCTGCTTCCTCTGCTGCTGATTCTTCAGTCTTTCTTCTTCAAGCTGTTCATCCGTTCTTAACCTGTACCGATTGAAGATCATCCGTTCCAGCTTCCTATATTCTTCTTCATTACTTACCTTGGAAATTTTTCTCCTGATTGCCCATTTGTTTACTTCTGCGATTACTTGCAATTTGTCAGGGAAATCGGTTCCAGGTATTAGTGGAGGCTGGAGATGATACAGCTGGGGAGCCGAAAATTGGATCTTTGCGGTCTCTGCAGCATTGAAGAATGCTTTCGCAGTCATCCTATCTTGATGGAAGAGCTCATTCAAATGCATCTTGAAAGCAACATCTGGAGGCGTATTTGGGTAGGCTCCCAGATAGTAGTAATCTTCAATGAACTCGAATTTTGTATGTTCCCAGTCGTCGTTTAATTCTTCTGGGATCCATTCATCTATTCTTCTCCAGTTCATTGGCATCTGAGTCTTTTTCTTTGATGCTCTGATGTTTGCTCTTTTCTTCTTCTGCTTCTTTTCCTCAGCATCGAGCAAGCTTTCCTTCTTCTTTTGCTGCTCTTGAAAGTTCCTCATCTCTTGCTTTTGTTTATTTACAAAGTTGCAGAGCCATTGAGTATCATTTATTTCTTCTGGCTTGGCTCCGCTAGCTTTGGCAAGAGGGATGATCATTTTGCTCCATTTTCCTTTTCGTCCAGCTGGTTCTTCTGCTTCCAGCTCAGCAACAACTTCATTAATCTCAGACTGCAGCACTTGGATTTCATCTTCAGCTACAACTTTTCCTTTACCTGCCCTTGATGTTTTTCTCTTGTCATTTCCTTCCCCCTTATCTTCTCCCTTTTTGGCATTATCAACAAGGGTGGAGGATAGGTTGACAATTGTCTTATTTAGCTGGGCCAGGGCTTTGTCAACATCAGCAATCTTGGCTGTGTTGTCTGCTGTGACAAGGTTGAGTTGTGCTGTGTTGGTACTTCCAACTTTGAACTGAGTGTCCAGCTCTTTGTAGAGATTGAACAGCTTTTGAATGTCAGTCCTGTTGGAGAGGGTTTGTTGTTGTAGAGCTTGCAGCTGGCTGGATAAGTCGCTGAAACTGCTTTCCAGTGGAGCTTGAAGGCTTGAAATGATCTCAAGAACTCTCTTCTCTAGATGATGTGACTGATCAATGCGATGAGATTCGAGAGATTGCTTGAGATCTTCACTGGAGCTTCTTTGTAAGTTTTGGGCAAAAGAGTAAACTTCATCAATGGACTGTCCATGACAATGGACTTGCCATTCTACAGTTGTGATGCGCAGAAGGGTGTCAGTATCTGATTTGAGTCTATCCTGGAATAGGATTTCCTCAACTTGTTTGGCCATCTCCTCCTTCATTACATCAGAAAGCACGGCATTGGAATCCGTTTGGGTTCCGGATTCGACTTGACTGGGTTTGACTGCCTCGATCTCGACTAGTAAGCGAGTGTCATTGGCAATTGGACTAGGTGGTGCAGCTTCTGCGGGCTTACCTGTTGCAGAAGTTGGCTCGTTTTCAGTCACCATTGCCTCAGCTGTGTCTGCATGTACAGCTTCCTTGGCAGTCTCAACTGGAACAATCCAGCTGAGAGTGTGGAGGTAGGAGTTGGCTCTTGCGATTACCTCCTCAGATGGTGATACTTCATCTTGCTTAGTCTTCTGGATGAGAGTTTGGATTAGCTCGTCTTGATGCAAGAAGGCATCCTGAAGACTTCCAAATCCGAAGATCTCCTGTAGAGCAGCTTCTTCGGCTTTGAGCTTGTTGAAGGAGTAAAGCTCCACAAGTTCCTCATTTGCGTACCAAGTAGTCATCTTGGTAGCGAGGTAAAATTTGAAGTCGCTTACAGCGACTAATGCGGCGAGGAGTGAAACAAGAGACGGGTATTGTTGCAGTGCGCTCTTTACTTCTTAAAGCCTGAGGTCATCGAACCTCATGATGGTGGCAGCACGTGCAACGGCTCTGGGACTGAGGATTTCAACTTCCTCAGAAGTAGTGGGACTTGAAGGTTCAGCTTGGTTTTCATCATCCAGCTGCGAAGGAACATCAGCTGGACGGGGCTCTTTAGGTGAGCTGGGGAGAGAAGATAGTTCAGCTTGGGAGTCAGCTGGCTGTGAAGACGCTTCAGCCAACTGAATGTCTGTCAGCTCTCTTAAAGGAGATGGTTCTTTGGAAGGAGAGCTGGGTGCTGAAACTTGGGTGTGTGGAAGCAAGGAGGTTTCATGTACTGAAGAATTGAAAGGGGAATCTGAGATATGTACCTGAGGATGGGATGGAAGAAGAGATTGTTGAAGAGAAATTCCAGCTGATTTGTAGTCAGCTGGAGTGGGATGTGAGAATGCTTGAAGAATTTGGCGAAGGGAAACAGCATCCTCTGGGTCTGGGTCAGTGACCACTATTTGTGATTCTTCAGCTTCTCGTGATGTTCTCACGAACTCCCTTCCATTGTCTGAGCTGGAGGAGGATCCCTGAGCTGTCTCCTCAATAACTGGTCTCCACTCAGTTTTCTTCTTTTGGACAGGGGAGGCTGTGGGAGTGGATTCCAATCCAGCTGTCTCAACAACTGGTTTCTCTGCTGCCTCCTTAGCTGGTTTGATGGCTGCCTTGAATTTCAGCTTCTTCTTGGCAGGTGGAGATCCAGCTGGCTGTGTCTCCTCTGATTGCTTCATTTTTCTTGCTTGAGAGGGAGAGGCAGTCTGATGCTTTGCCTCTAGCGCCCTCTTCTTCCCTTCAGGGGCTGCTTTCTTCAACAAGTCAGTGAGCTGACTTGGCTTTTCAAAGAGTATTCTGGACTTAGAAAATTCTTCTGCGTTATGCCACTTGATTTGCCTTCCAGTAGAGTAACTTTCTATTATGCACGCTACTTTGGTGCATAGATAGATTGTCTCTTTACAGCTGTACCGGGTGAAGCTGTCATCTTCAAAATGAATCTTTTTAGATTCTTTTCCAATTTTCCCATGAAGTATGAGAACCAATCCACAGGGTCATTTCTGAGGATGGCTATCATTGGTTTCAGTTTGGGTATGCTGATCTCTCCTTGAGATCCAGCGATACCGAGGATGTATTTCTGGGTGACATCCAGAAGTAATCTGTACTTGGGCTTGAGCAGGAGCTTGGACATGCTCGCCCTGTACGGTTCTGGCTTGAACAGCATCTTATCCAGTTCGATCTGGATTTCTTCTCTGGTGTAATTATCTGGGGAGCGGTCCCCAAGAGTCATTAGGCAGAACAGCTTGTTCACCATCCGGTTGATGTTGATGTCAACGTCCCACGGAGTTGTATGTCCAGACTTCTCCTTGATTTGTAGAGAGACGTTGGAACGGAGTCGATCATCTCGGTTAGATATCTCTAAGAAGAACTCTGCCACTTCCCGGCGGATGATGTTCTTCGATTTTGCAGTCGCCCATTGCAAAAGTCCGGCATTTTCGTTGAGATCCAGAACTTTCTGGAACTCCGCGTTCTGGTAGTTCTTGAGAGTCAGACAACTCTCAAAATGAAGTTTTGACATCAAGTTCTCAGTCTGGCTTGCTCTTGGCGTAGTCTTCTTTGGTGCCATGATTTTCTTCTGTAGTAAGAGGTTAGAAAGACGAAGATACTCGGGGAGCGTATTAGCAAAAAGATAATCAAGAATCTGAGATATGAATTTCAGATTAGTATGAGCGATAGTAAATATGGCGAAGATTTGCAAAAATTTGATAAATATATCAATTGCCCATTTTGATTAATGGTTGAGATCTTGGCAATTGTATTGAAGATCTGCGGCTGAGAGAGATTTGCGCAACACGTCCTATGACGTGTGAATATTGAGTGAATGTCACGCGCGCGTGAGGAAGTCGAAATGTTCTGACTTCTGACTCAGTTCTCTTGAGCTACAGTGTTCTGCATGCTTTTCATTAAATGTGATGGGATGTATAGCTTGCAGAATAATCCATTTAAGGAATGTTTGGATGTTTGAATTAAATTCAAATAATTTTATCCTTTCATTGTATTACAACAGGAAATATAATAAACAAAATCTGCAAACCCGTCAGCTGATCATTGTAGTCAGCTGATACCACTGCTGTACTCTCTTCTGCTAGATTGAAGGTTCTCCTCAGCTGAGTATCTTGGTGATTAGCTTGAAGCTTCTTCAGCTGAGTTCCCTTTAGCTCTTCGATTGTTGTCCAGCTGAGCTTTATTTCCTTTTAGCTGGATAATCCTTCTGATCTGAGCTTTTGGGATCCATCTGGGTTTGTTCCCCCTCAGTTGGTGACTTCAGTTGCATCCTACTTCCTTCTAATGAACGGATCTTCTCACCATCGGCTCATTTCTTTGAAGAGGTCTCTGATTGTATAGCAGGTAGTCAGCTGTTCCAAATCCAGCTGATTCATCTGCTGCTTCTTTATTCTTTTCTTGAGACCAATGTGCTCAGCTGTATGACTGGCTGCATCTTCCGTTAAGCATCCCGTTGACTTTATTTCACAGCTGGTCGCAGTCAGCTAGCTGGATTTCTTCATCTTCTTTGCTCCTCGATGGTCCTTCCAGGTTGAGCTGATTGATCTTCCTCTAATCTTTCGTCAGAAGTTGTGATGACTTTGGTGGTTGTCTCTCATGGTGTCATATACTCTGAGAATGAGAAGCTCCACCTCGTCAATCAGCCTTTCTGTTCTTCTCATCTCCTGGTGGCTTGAGATGATTGCATCGCAGTCCATCCGGTTTGCTGCTGAATTAAATTCCTCTCTCTAGTGATCCAAGATACTCTGATATCTTGTTCTTCGTACCCCCAAGTCATGGAGATAATTCTTATAACATTCGCATCTCGGACAAATGTCTGGATTCATGATTTCTCAAGAGCTCCTCTCTTGAGAGATTCCTGCACAAGGAAGATTTCGCGACAGTATGCAATATAATGATTTAAAAAAAAATTGAAGCGATGAAGGATCTGTTCAGGTGACCACTATCAGCAATGAAATGCTGACTTGACAGATATAGTGATCTTTTGAACCACTAATCTGATACCAATTGTTGGTCCCAAGACGGATACCTTGGTGTAAGGGGGGGGGTGAATACACCAAGGTTTAAAAACTTTTCCAGGTTAAAACTCTTTACAGAGAGCTGGCTGTGTTCGATCCAGCTGGATGGCAGCTTGATCGACACAGCTGGCTGTGTGTGTGTGCGGAATGTGGTGGATTTGGAAAGTCCGTCTGTTGCTTCAAGTATATTGCAAAGCTCTGTTTCACTTTTCAGTTAGTCAGTTTATGCAGATTGAAATGTATGCTCATGAAGGTTAGTAACATGCATAAAACAAAGAAATAAATAACATAGCATTTTTAACGTGGTTCGGAGTAACCCCTCCTACGTCCACGACCAGATTCACTGGTAATTCACTACCACTTGGTTTCCAAGTACCAAGCAACTTCACAACTCTAACCCGAGCTGTGTTCCAACAGTTTGCGGGCACTGTCAAGCCTACACCTTCAGTTTCCGGGTACTGAAGAACCTAACCACTCGAATTACACGCTTCGAGCAAGCGTACCTTTACCTAACCTTCCTGGGTTTGGGTTTGGGTATGGTTTTCCAACTATGAACGAGTTCTTACAATGAAGAACAAGGAGTATGATGAACTCGTTCAAACTAGGCTTAAGATATTTATTCTGATCTATTCTGCCTATGACTGAATATGTGAACAACTAAGAACACAGCTGACTGGCTGGGTGTTCTTGAAAGATTTGGCTTTGTAGATCGTTGTTCATTTTTCTGTTTTCTTCTATTTCTTCAGTCGACTTGCCAGCCTCTCCTCTTCAATGGTGGAGGAGAGATATATATAGGTTGAGATCCAAACTAGCCGTTGGAAGAGAGCCGTTTGAATCTTACCTACTCTTGTTGACTTCTGGCCTTTACCTACGAAGTAGGTCTGCATCTGCAGAAGCTAGTTCTTCTCTGATCTGACTGCGTCAGATAAGATCTTCTGACATCGGGATCTTGTCTTTGAAAAGGTCTTCATCTTCGAGCTGCTAAGCGTCTCTGCTGTATCTTCAGCATTTTGGACTCTGCTGTGTCTTGATTCTGAGCTGTCATAGACCTGTGCTGTATCATCAACCTGAGCTGTGGCTTCAACCTGAGCTGTGTCACTGACCTGAGCTGTGTTTTAATCCTGAGTTGTGTCATCGACACAAAGCTGGGTCTTTTTACACTGAGCTGGGTTTTTGACACTAAGCTGGGTTTCCGTCACTGAGCTGGGTCTTGATACTGCAAGATCTTTGACTTTGCTTGGTCTTGCTCTACTGAGTCTGCTCTGCTGAGTTCTTAAGCTGTCTGCTTAGCTGTGTCTTCTGCTGTCTTCAGCTGTCTTCAGCGAATCTACATGTAAACTAAGAAACTCTATAAGCTCAAACAGGTGAGCTGAAAAATGCTTAGGCTTGTGCGATCATCTACTCGGTTGGGGTCAGCTGGGTTTTGGTATCCAATCAAAACTCTATTAATTTTCCCAACAGGTTGGCTTGTGGAAGGGATCGTGTTCGCTGATGTTGTTCCCTTGGATAACTTTTATGTCATTCTTGGTATCAGTTCCTCATGTTGGCTAAATTAAGGTGGTTGTGATGCCACACTTGAGCAGAATAATGATTTGTGATGAGAGCTGCCCCTCATTTGTTAATGGTGTGTTTCCAAGCGAGACAAAACCTGAAGAAAAAAAAAGGTTGAGATGATTTCGGCGATTCAATTGAAGGCTGGATTAAAGCGTGGGGAGCCTATATTTCTTGCTACCCTAGTCGAGATCAAACCCAATGTTAGTCAAGAAGTGCCCGATGATGTTGCAAATTTATTGAAAGAGTTCGAGGATGTGATGCCTCCGGAACTTCCGAAGGAATTACCTCCGAGGCGTACCACCGATCATAAGATCAAGTTGGAGCTGGGTACGAAGCCGCCTGCTCAAGCCCTTTACCGTATGCTGCCTTCGGAGTTGGCGGAGTTGAGAAAGCAATTGGATGAGCTACTGAGTACCGAGATGGTGATACCTTTTAAAGCACCATACGGTTCACCGGTATTATTCCTAAAGAAGACGAATGGCACATTGCGGTTTTGGTGGACTATCGGGCATTGAATAAGGTTACTATCAAAATCAAGTACCCTATTCCAAATGCCTTGGACTTATTCGACAAGTTGTCGAGAGCCCGATACTATACAAAGATTGATTTACGGTCTGGATATTGGCAAGTGCGAATTGCTCCGGGTGATGAGTCGAAAATGACTATTGCGACAAGGTACGGTTCATTTGAGTTTTTGGTGATGCCTTTTGGTTTAACCAATGCCCCTGCTACATTTTGTAACTTAATGAACGATGTACTCTATGATTTTCTTGACCGCTTTGGAGTAGTATATCTTGATGAAATAGTGATTTATTCTGAGACATTGGATGATCATTTGTCATATTTTGGAACTATGTTCATGAAATTGAGAGAGAACAAGCTTTATGCGAAAAAAGATGAGTGTGAATTTTGTTGTGAGCAAATCACGTTCCTCATTCACGTGATTGGTTGGAGACAAATTATGATGGATAGAAAGAAAGTTTAGGCCGTGTTGGATTGGACGGAACCATGCAAAGTAGCATAATTGAGATCGTTCGTTGGTTTAGCTAATTACTATCGGAGATTCATTAAGGGCTACTCCAAAATTATTAGTCCCTTAACGGATCTGCTGAAGAAAGATTCAAAGTAGGAGTGGACGGATGGTTGTCAAGAGGTATTTGATTGCTTAAGGGAGTTGCTGTCTACCGAGTCAGTGTTAAAGCTGCCCATTTTTTATGAACCATTTGAGGTGCAGGTGGATGCCTTAGACAAAACTATTGGTGGTGTCTTAGTCCAAAATAAGCACTCATGAGAAAGACATGACTGTTGTTGGTCCCAAGACGGATACCTTGGTGTAGAGGGGGGGGGGGGTGAATACACCAAGGTTTAAAAAACTTTTCCAAGTTAAAACTCTTTTCAGAGAGCTGGCTGTGTTCGATCAAGCTGGATGGCAGCTTGATCGACACAAATATGTGTGTGTGTGCGGAATGTGGTGAATTTGGAAAGTCCGTCTGTTGCTTCAAATATATTGCAAAGCTCTGTTTCACTTTTCAGTTAGTCAGTTTATGCAGATTGAAATGTATGCTCATGAAGATTAGTAACATGTATAAATCAAAGCGATAAATAATAGAGCAATTTTAACGTGGTTCGGAGTAACACCTCCTACGTCTACGACCAGATTCACTGGTAATTCACTACCACTTGGTTTCCAAGTACCAAGCAACTTCACAACTCTAACCCGAGCTGTGTTCCAACAGATTGCGGGCACTGTCAAGCCTATACCTTCAGTTTCCGGGTACTGAACAACCTAAACACTCGAATTACACGCTTCGAGCAAGCGTACCTTTACCTAACCTTTCTGGGTTTGGGTTTGGGTATGGTTTTCCAACTATGAACGAGTTCTTACAATGAAGAACAATGAGTATGATGAACTCGTTCAAACTAGGCTTAGGATATTTATTCTAATCTATTCTGCCTAAGACTGAATATGTGAACAACTAAGAACACAGCTGACTGGCTGGGTGTTCTTGAAAGATTTGGCTTTGAAGATCGTTGTTCATTTTTCTGTTTTCTTCTATTTCTTCAGTCGTCTTGCCAGCCTCTCCTCTTCAATGGTGGAGGAGAGATATATATAGGTGGAGATTCAAACTAGCCGTTGGAAGAGAGCCGTTTGAATCTTACCTACTCTTGTTGACTTCTGTTCTTTACCTACGAAGTAGGTCTGTATCTGCAGAAGCTAGTTCTTCTCTGATCTGACTGCGTCAGATAAGATCTTCTGATATCGGGATCTTGTCTTTGAGAAGGTCTTCGTCTTCAAGCTGCTAAGCGTCTCTGCTGTATCTTCAGCGGCTTGGACTCTGCTGTGTCTTGATTCTGAGCTGTCTTTAGACCTGTGCTGTATCATCAACCTGAGATGTGTCTTCAACCTGAGCTGTGTTTTAGACCTGAGCTGTGTTATTGACACAAAGCTGGGTCTTTTACACTGAGCTGGGTCTTTGACACTAAGCTGGGTTTCCGTCACTGAGCTGGGTCTTGATACTGTAAGATCTTTGACTCTGCTTGTTCTTGCTCTGATGAGTCTGTCTGCTTAGCTGTGTCTTCTGCTGTCTTCAGTTGTCTTCAGCGAATCTACCTGTAAACTAAGAAACTCTATAAGCTCAAACAGGTGAGCTGTAAAACGTTTAGGCTTGTGCGTTCATCTACTCGGTTGGGGTCAGCTAGGTTTTGGTATCCAATCAAAACTCTATTAATTTTCCCAACAATTTCCTCCTTTTTGATGATGCCAAAACCTAACTGAGAAAAACAATTTACTTCCCCCTTAACAAGAAAACGGGTTTTCAAAAACTTACACAGTAGGTATATTAAATTCAGAGTTCAGTGCCTGGACAAAGAGTTATTGTCATCAGGATGAGTTTGAGAGCAAAAACGATTCTTTCATTAATAAAAGATACTATTACAATTTTTCTTTTTACAAAAATTCAAAAGACAAAAATTCCCAGATGACTGGGTCTTCAACTCTGCTTCCTCTGCTCGTCCATTTGATGGTCAGTCTTGAGACCATATCTGTTGAAGATGAATTCTTCCAAGTTTCTCCATTCATCTTGATTTTTAGACTTGGAGATTCCTCTTTTGCTAGCCCAGTGATGAACTTCTTTGATAATCTGGGCTTTGTCAGGAAGATTTGTTCCAGCTATAGTTGGAGGCTTCAATTGCTTGACTTTTGGAGCTTTGAGCTGGATGTCGTTTCTTTTGGCAGCTAGGGCTAATGATCTTGCCATCATTGGATCTTCTTCATGAAGTTCGAGCAAGTATTCTTTGAATGCAGTTTCATGATCCATACCTTTGTATTGATTTAGGTAGTAGAATTCTTTGATGAATTCTGTTTTGCATTGTTCCCAGTTTTCATTGATTTCATCTGGGTTCCTCTTGTCGGATCTTGGAATACTTGAAGCTGCTTGTTTCTTCCTAGCTTTCCTGTAGCTTAGCCTTTTCTTCCTCTGCTTTTTCTCAGCAGGCTGGAGCGATTCGGCTTTCTTCTTGATGATTTTGTCCAGCTCTTACATTTCTCTTCTTTGCTCATGGTGGAAGTTACACAGCCAGTGATAGTCCTTGTATTCTTCTGGCTTATGTCCACAGGCTTTGGCAAGAGCAACCATCTTCTTTCTCCATGTCTCTTTGACTGCTTTGGCTGCTGCATTTGGCTCTGGCTCTTCCTCATCCAGCTCTTTGGCGAAGTTGTTGATTTCAGATTAAATTGGCTGCATAGGTTCCCCCTGAGCTGCAGCTTCCCTCTCCATTGTTTTTCCCGCTTTATTCGTATCTTCTCCCTTTTTGGCATTATCAACAAGGGAGGCGGAGAGGTTAATGACTGTTGCGTTGAGCTTGGTGAGTGTGGTTTCAACATCAGCAAGCTTGACTGAGTTGTCAGCTGTGGCGATGTTCAGCTGAGCATTGCTACTGCTTCCAGCTTTGAACTGAGCATCCAGATCTTTGTACAAGTTGAAGAGTTGGCGGATGTCAGAGCTGTTGGAGAGAGTGGACTTTTTGAGAGCTTCCAGCTGGCTTGAAATATTTGCTATGTCGTCGACCAGTGGAGCTTGATGTCTTGTTACAATCTCAGGAACTCTCTTTTCTAGAAGGTGCGATTGATCAATTCTTTGAGAGATAAGAGATTGCTTGAGATCTAGACTGGTACTTTCTTGTAAATCTTGAGCAAATTTATGGACTTCATCAATTGTCCGCTGTTGCTCTCTAACTTGACAGTCTAGAGCTGTGAATCGCATAATGACATCCACTTGAGACTTCAGTCTGTCTTGAAAAAGAATTTCTTCAACCTCTTTAGATATTGCTTCTTTCATGGCGGTTGAAAGCTCGACAGCTGAGTCCGTTTGAGTTGCAAAATCAACATGACTGGGTTTGTTTGCCTCGAGCTCGACCAGTGCGCGAGTGTCATCGGCAATTGGACTTGGTGGGACTGCTGCCTCTGGTTCAGCTGTTGCATCAGCTGTTTCTTCAATGATCATCACCTCAGCTGTGTCATCTGGTACAGCGTCCTTGGTAATCTCAGCTGTGACTTCTTTGGACATAACATCTTCACAAGATGTCTCCCATCCCGCTGCTGTTAGAAGCTTGTTGGCTGATTCCCAGACGTCTGCTGGGTGCGGCTTGGGGTATTGCTGAGATACTTCGATAATTCCTCTGATGAGATCATTTTGATGTAAGTAAGCATCTTCCAGACTTCCAAAGCCAAACGTGTGCTGGAGGCATGCTTCATCCGTCTTCAATTTCTCATACGAGAAGGTCTCGATCAGCTGCTCATTCTGGTACCATGTCGCCATCTTGGTGGCCAGATAGAATTTGAGATCTGCAACTTTGACGAGGGCAATTGGCAGGTGCGCCAAGATGGGATACTGAGTTAGAACACTCTTGATCCCTGCGATGCGTAGCTCCTCGTACATAGCTTCCATGAAGGCTGAGCCAGAAGAGTTGAATGATGTAGAAGCAGTAGAATCACTCTCTTCTGATTCTGTGGAGATTTGAGCTTTGGGTGATGGTTGTTTTGGGGGTGAGCTGGGATTAGAGGGTTCAGTTTGGTCATCAGCTGGCTGTGAAGGAGCTTCAGCCAGTTGAATATTTCCCTGTACGTTTACAAGAGATGAATCTCTTGCTGGGGAGCTGGGTGGAGGAGAAGGTTGTTTGGGCGGAGAGTTGTGAGGCGGTGAGAGCTGGGATGAGCTGGGAAGAGTTGTCTGACTCTTTAAAATGTCCAGCTCGTCCTCTGGACTAGATGATGAAACATCATTCAATCCCATATCAGCCAAGACATTTGATCCGTATTGATTGAAGGCCGACACTGGCTGTGGGGAGAGAATCACCATTGCTTGACTTGGAGTTTCTTCAGAGGAAGGTTTCGCCTTTGTTGGTGGAATGACAGCTGTCTTCTTTTTCTTCTCAGCTGGACCTCCAGCTGGTTTGGGGTCAGCTGTCTTCCCTTTTCTCTGAATCTTCTTAGCTGGGACATCTGTCTTTGTTTTTTCCAGCTGCTTCTTGTCTTTGCTCACAGCAGGCTGTTTCTTCAGAAGATCATTGATTTGACTTATTCTCTGGAAGAGGATCTTCGTTTCTGGAAATGGTTCTGAATCAGCCCACTTTACTGTGTGCCCTTTCACAGCTTGCTCTATCAAGAAAGAGATCTTAGAGCATAGATACAGTGGCTCTGAGGTTGAATACGTCGTCCTGGTGGAGTTGAACTTGATCTTTTCTGACTCCTTGACTAATCTGTTGAGTAAGAAATCAAACCAGTTGACGTTTGCGCCTTTGATCATAGTAATCATCGGCTTGAGCTTTGGAATACTTATCTCTCCTTGAGATCCAGCTATTCCTAAGATGCATTTTTGTGTGATATCCAGCAGCAGCCTGTATTTTGGTTTGAGAAGGAGCTTTGACATGCTTGCTCTGTACGGTTCTGGGGTGATAAGCATCTCTTGGCTAAGAAATTCATCCACTTCTTCACGGCTGTAATCGTTTGGGATGAATTCTCCTTCTCTGGATAGGTTGAACACCTTTCGTAGCATCTTGTTGAGCTTGATGTTGATGGTTGCTGAATCAAACTTTCCGTCTGTGCATTTGACGATCATGTCAAATGAAGATGAGTAGAATCCGTCTTCATCAATGATGTTGAGGTAGAAGAGGGCAGCATCTCTCTTCAGCATAAGTTTAGGCATGGAGGTTGCCCATAGCAAGAGACCGGAGTCCGAAACTAGATCCACCATCTCTTTTAGTTCTGAAACTGGAAGGTTGGTGGTTGAAAGACAACTTTCAAATGATAATTTTATCATCAGAACTTCGAACTGGTTCATCCCTACGGTTGATTTCTTGGGAGCCATCTTTGCAATCTGTTGATTTTGATCGAGCGAGGAATTTGTAGAGGATAGATAGATGACTTGAAGATTTGAAATTCGCAGAGATAAAGATGGAAGAATTCTCCGTATCTTTTCCATGTATATCAACTACCATAATTGATCATCGGTTGAGATTTAGACAGCTGGTATTCTGATCAACGGCTGGGAGAGATTCACTCATCACGTTCTAACGTGTTTACGGCGAGTGTATTACAACCGCGCGTGAGGCAGTTCAAACGCTTGACATTCTGCCTCGATCATGCCGTGCTTCAGTACTCAGCAGTCTTTATAATTAATGCGATGGGAATGGAAACTTATCAAGCAATTTTAACTAAGGAACATATGTCCGCTTAACATTGGAATTTAAAATAATTGGACTTAAATAGTATATTCCTTAGAAAAATAAATGCATGAGACACATTCCTATCAGCTTGGGCCAAAAAGTCAGCTGATGTCGCGGATGTCTTTTCTTTTGCTTGACTGAGTTTCTCCCTTCAGCTGAGTGAATTTTCTGCTTTGGGATCCAGCTGGGTATTTCCTGCTGGATGCTTTTCTTGATGATTCTACTGGACTTATGATGAGACCAATTGATGAGATCCAATTGTTGGTGAATCTGCTGAACTGAGTTCCCCCTCAGCTAGATTCTTCTTCTGGATTCTGCGATCCACGTTTGATCCAGCTTTGTTTGATATCCTGAGGATGATATTTGAAAGTTCAGCTGGATTTTTCTCTTGATTCTCCACTTGAATCTTGTACTGGATTGACTTTGTCCTCAGCTGATATCACAGCTGTGTCGATTTCCAGCTCGGTGGAGTTCCCCCTGAATTTGATAGTAGGTGGCTGTCTTTTCTCAGCTGATTCCTACTTCACTTGAGCCAGTGATTTTCTCAACAATTACGTTCATCTGTCAACTTGATATCTGATCTTGAGAAGACAGTCAGATGTTCCATGATCAGCTGAGTTCACTGCTGCTTTGCGGGGTATAGTCTTTGATTTCCTGCTCTTTGCATTGCATTCCTTGATGTCTGTGCTGGATGACATTGCTATCTTTAACTGATTCCAGTCAGCTGGATTTGTCTGCCTCCTTTGAGCTTTGTGTCCAGCTGAGATCCGCTGCTTCTCTTTGTCTTTGAGTTGCCGATCAGTTTTCTTTTCTGATCAGACTGAGCTTGGAGAGCTGGCTTGATTGAGTACGACCTCTTAGATACCTCGATGGTTAGGTTCCAGCTGTGTAAGCATTGGCTGGAGCCATTCTTTGATTTGATACCGCTTAGGCCATCTTCAAACTCCTGACCATTAAGTCTTCTGCTTAACTTTCTGAGTTTATGATGATGGGTCCGTTAAAGATAACATCCCACATCATGTCGTGAAGAGCACTCAGAAAGCTGTTGAGTTGGAACTTCCAGATCTGATAATCATCGACATAGAATGTCGGATGTTTCCTGCACAAGGAAGATTCCATGACAATATGCAATATAATGATTTTAAAATTGAAGCGATGAAGGATCTGTTCAGGTGACCACTATCAGCAATGAAATGCTGACTTGACAGATACAGTGATCTTTTGAACCACTGCTCTGATACCAATTGTTGGTCCCAAGACGGATACCTTGGTGTAGAGGGGGGAGTGAATACACCAAGGTTTAAAAACTTTTCCAGGTTAAAACTCTTTACAGAGAGCTAGCTGTGTTCGATCCAGCTGGATGGAAGCTTGATCAACACAGCTGGCTGTGTGTGTGCGGAATGTGGTGGATTTGGAAAGTCCGTCTGTTGCTTCAAGTATATTGCAAAGCTCTGTTTCACTTTTCAGTTAGTCAGTTTATACAGATTGAAATGTATGCTCATGAAGGTTAGTAACATGCATAAAACAAAGCAATAAATAACAGAGCATTTTTAACGTGGTTCGGAGTAACCCCTCCTACGTCCACGACCAGATTCACTGGTAATTCACTACCACTTGGTTTCCAAGTACCAAGCAACTTCACAACTCTAACCCGAGCTGTGTTCCAACAGTTTGCGGTCACTGTCAAGCCTACACCTTCAGTTTCTGGGTACTGAAGAACCTAACCACTCGAATTACACGCTTCGAGCAAGCGTACCTTTACCTAACCTTTCTGGGTTTGGGTTTGGGTATGTTTTCCAACTATGAACGAGTTCTTACAATGAAGAACAATGAGTATGATGAACTCGTTCAAACTAGGCTTAAGATATTTATTCTGATCTATTCTGTCTATGACTGAATATGTGAACAACTAAGAACACAGCTGACTGGCTGGGTGTTCTTGAAAGATTTGGCTTTGTAGATTGTTGTTCATTTTTCTGTTTTCTTCTATTTTTTCAGTCGACTTGCCAGCCTCTCCTCTTCAATGGTGGAGGAGAGATATATATAGGATGAGATCCAAACTAGCCGTTGGAAGAGAGCCGTTTGAATCTTACCTACTCTTGTTGACTACTGGCCTTTACATACGAAGTAGGTCTGCATCTGCAGAAGCTAGTTCTTCTCTGATCTGACTGCGTCAGATAAGATCTTCTGACATCGGGATCTTGTCTTTGAAAAGGTCTTCATCTTCGAGCTGCTAAGCGTCTCTACTGTATCTTCAGCGTTTTGGACTCTGCTGTGTCTTGATTCTGAGCTGTCTTAGACCTGTGCTGTATCATCAACCTGAGCTGTGGCTTTAACCTGAGCTGTGTCACTGACCTGAGCTGTGTTTTAATACTGAGTTGTGTCATCGACACAAAGCTTTGTCTTTTTACACTGAGCTGGGTTTCCGTCACTGAGCTGGGTGTTGATACTACAAGATCTTTGACTTTGCTTGGTCTTGCTCTGCTGAGTTCTTAAGCTGTCTGCTTAGCTGTGTCTTCTGCTATCTTCAGCGAATCTACCTGTAAACTAAGAAACTCTATAAGCTCAAACAGGTGAGCTGAAAAACGCTTAGGCTTGTGCGATCATCTACTCGGTTGGGGTCAGCTGGGTTTTGGTATCCAATCAAAACTCTATTAATTTTCCCAACAGGTTGGTTCGTGGAAGGGATCGTGTTCGTTGATGTTGTTCCCTTGGATAACTTTGATGTCATTCTTGGTATCAGTTCCTCATGTTGGCTAAATTAAGGTGGTTGTGATGCCACACTTGAGCAGAATAATGATTTGTGATGAGAGTTGCCCCTCATTTGTTAATGGTGTGTTTCCAAGCGAGAATAAACCTGAAGAAAAAAAAAAGATTGAGATGATTTCGGCGATTCAATTGAAGGCTGGATTAAAGCGTGGGGAGCCTACATTTCTTGCTACCCTAGTTGAGATCAAACCCAATGTTAGTCAAGAAGTGTCCGATGATGTTGCAAATTTATTGAAAGAGTTCGAGGATGTGATGCCTCCGGAACTTCCGAAGGAATTACCTCCGAGGCGTACCACCGATCATAAGATCAAGTTGGAGCTGGGTACGAAGCCGCCTGCTCAAGCCCCTTACCGTATGCCGCCTTCGGAGTTGGCGGAGTTGAGAAAGCAATTGGATGAGCTACAGAGTACCGAGATGGTGATACCTTTTAAAGCACCATACGGTTCACCGGTAATATTCCTAAAGAAGACGAATGGCACATTGCGGTTTTGGTAGACTATCGGGCATTGAATAAGGTTACTATCAAAATCAAGTACCCTATTCTAAATGCCTTGGACTTATTCGACAAGTTGTCGAGAGCCCGATACTATACAAAGATTGATTTACGGTCTGGATATTGGCAAGTGGGAATTGCTCCGGGTGATGAGTCGAAAATGACTATTGCAACAAGGTACAGTTCATTTGAGTTTTTGGTGATGCCTTTTGGTTTAACCAATGCCCCTGCTAAATTTTGTAACTTAATGAACGATGTACTCTATGATTTTCTTGACCGCTTTGGAGTAGTATATCTTGATGACATAGTGATTTATTCTGAGACATTGGATGATCATTTGTCATATTTTGGAACTATGTTCATGAAATTGAGAGAGAACAAGCTTTATGCGAAAAAGGATGAGTGTGAATTTTGTTGTGAGCAAATCACGTTCCTCGTTCACGTGATTGGTCGGAGACAGATTATGATGGATAGAAAGAAGGTTTAGGCCGTGTTGGATTGGACGGAACCATGCAAAGTAGCATAATTGAGATCGTTCCTTGGTTTGGCAAATTACTATCGGAGATTCATTAAGGGCTACTCCAAAATTATTAGTCCCTTAACGGATCTGCTGAAGAAAGATTCAAAGAGGGAGTGGACGGATGCTTGTCAAGAGGTATTTGATTGGTTAAGGGAGTTGCTGTCTACCGAGTCAGTGTTAAAGCTGCCCATTTTTTATGAACCATTTGAGGTGCAGGTGGATGCCTTAGACAAAACTATTGGTGGTGTCTTAGTCCAAAATAAGCACTCATGAGAAAGACATGACTGTTGTTGGTCCCAAGACGGATACCTTGGTGTAGAGGGGGGGTGAATACACCAAGGTTTAAAAAACTTTTCCAAGTTAAAACTCTTTTCAGAGAGCTGGCTGTGTTCGATCCAGCTGGATGGCAGCTTGATCGACACAGCTGGCTGTGTGTGTGTGTGCGGAATGTGGTGGATTTGGAAAGTCCGTCTGTTGCTTCAAATATATTGCAAAGCTCTGTTTCACTTTTCAGTTAGTCAGTTTATGCAGATTGAAATGTATGCTCATGAAGGTTAGTAACATGTATAAATCAAAGCGATAAATAACAGAGCAATTTTAACGTGGTTCGGAGTAACACCTTCTACGTCCACGACCAGATTCACTGGTAATTCACTACCACTTGGTTTCCATGTACCAAGCAACTTTACAACTCTAACCCGAGCTGTGTTCCAACAGTTTGCGGGCACTGTCAAGCCTATACCTTCAGTTTCCGGGTACTGAAGAACCTAACCACTCGAATTACACGCTTCGAGCAAGCGTACCTTTACCTAACCTTTCTGGGTTTGGGTTTGGGTATGGTTTTCCAACTATGAACGAGTTCTTACAATGAAGAACAAGGAGTATGATGAACTCGTTCAAACTAGGCTTAGGAAATTTATTCTGATCTATTCTGCCTAAGACTGAATATGTGAACAACTAAGAACACAGCTGACTGGCTGGGTGTTCTTGAAAGATTTGGCTTTGAAGATCGTTGTTCATTTTTCTGTTTTCTTCTATTTCTTCAGTCGTCTTGCCAGCCTCTCCTCTTCAATGATGGAGGAGAGATATATATAGGTGGAGATTCAAACTAGCCGTTGGAAGAGAGCCGTTTGAATCTTACCTACTCTTGTTGACTTCTGTTCTTTACCTACGAAGTAGGTCTGTATTTGCAGAAGCTAGTTCTTCTCTGATCTGACTACGTCAGATAAGATCTTCTGATATCGGGATCTTGTCTTTGAGAAGGTCTTCGTCTTCAAGCTGCTAAGCGTCTCTGCTGTATCTTTAGCTGCTTTGACTCTTCTGTGTCTTGATTCTGAGCTGTCTTTAGACCTGTGCTGTATCATCAACCTGAGCTGTGTCTTCAACCTGAGTTGTGTCACTGACCTGAGCTGTGTTTTAGACCTGAGCTGTGTTATTGACACAAAGCTGGGTCTTTTACACTGAGCTGGGTCTTTGACACTAAGCTGGGTTTCCGTCACTGAGCTGGGTCTTGATACTGTAAGATCTTTGACTCTGCTTGGTCTTGCTCTGCTGAGTCTGCTCTAATGAGTTCTTAAGTTGTCTGCTTAGCTGTGTCTTCTGCTGTCTTCAGTTGTCTTCAGCGAATCTACCTGTAAACTAAGAAACTCTATAAGCTCAAACAGGTGAGCTGAAAAGCGCTAAGGCTTGTTCGTTCATCTACTCGGTTGGGGTCAGCTGGGTTTTGGTATCCAATCAAAACTCTATTAATTTTCCCAACAACTGTCGTGATCCATTGTTTGAAGTATGGAAGCACTACTTATTGGAAAACTAATTTAGTGTGGCTAGCACTTATTCAAAACTTAAAAGAAGCTATCGCCCAAGCAAGCAAGATGACAAGAATATCTGGGAGAATTTGACTTTGATTGGGTGCACCATTCCGGAAAGCATAATGATGTTGGTGATGCTTTGAGCCGGAAGGTGGTGGAAGAGTTTGCTACAGCCTGACCCTTTTGGAGGTGGATTTCCTGGAGAAAATCTGAGAATTTTCTAAAACTGACCCTTCTTATGTTAAAATTCTTGAACAGGTAAAGGCGGGCGAGTTGCAAAAATATTGGCTAGAGAATGATCTCTTGTTCGCTCGTACAAACAAAGCATATGTACCTGCCGGAGTCTTGAGGCGGGAGCTTTTAAGGGAAACAAATGATCCCTTATGGGCTGGACACCCGGTGTGGAACGGATGTATGTGTTGCTATGCCGGCGATACTATTGGCCAAAGATGGAAGATGACGTTGAGGCGTATGTCAAGACTTGTTTAGTTTTCCAACTAGACAAGCTTGAGAGGAAGAACGAAACGGGTTTGCTGCAGCCGTTGCCTATTCCGGAGAAGCCATTTCAGTCGGTATCTATGGATTTCATTTATAGTTTTCCTAAGGTTGATGGCATGGCTTCTATTTTTTGTTGTTATGGACAGATTTTACAAGTATGGAATTTTTTTTTGCTTGCCCAAATGCATGTCCCACTGAAGTTGTCGCTAGTTTGTTCTTGAAGAATGTTGTGAAGTATTTTGGTATTCCCGGAGGAAATAATCAGTGATCGTGACACACGATTCACGGGACAGTTTTGGACCTCATTGTTCAATATGTTGGGAACGGAGCTGAAATTTTCGACGGCTAACAATCCCCATACTAATGGTCAAACGGAGAGAATGAACCAACTTTTGGAGGAGTACTTGAGAAACTACGTATCGGCAAGCCAAAAAGATTGGGTTGGATTGTTGGATACGAAGTAGTTTCGCTATAATCTGTACTTGTCTTCAGCGACAGGGAAGAGCCCCTTTGAAATTGTTGATGGGCAGCAACCGTTGAAATTGTTGATGGGCAGCAACCGTTGGCACCACACAAAATTGTGGTACAAAGAAGTGGGGAAAATTGTCCAGCAGCGTACCGATTTGCTCGTGAGAAATAGGAGTTGTTGGACAAAGCGAGAGATAGTTTATTGAAAGCTCAGCGTCGAATCAAGAAATATGCTAACAAGCACCGACATGATGTTGAGTATGAGGTGAGGGAGCAAGTGTTGCTGAAACTTACTCCCCATATTTCGAAGAAAATCTCTTCCATGGTTGTGCATCGAGGGTTGGTTCCTAAGTACGATGGACTGTTTGAAGTTGTGAAAAAAGTGGGAAGAATTTCTTATCGGTTGAAGTTTTCGGATCGATTTAAAATTCATCCCATGTTCCATGTGTCTTTCTTGAAGAAATTCAGTGAAGATGTACTTGATGCTTCGAGAAGGCATGCGAGGTGTACGCCGCCCTTTATAATGCAGTAGTTCACGGAGAAGATTATGAAAATCCTTGATCATTAGACCCAACGACAAAATAAAAAGAATAGAAGAACAAACTACTTAGTTTAGTGGGAAGGTGAATCAGTAGAAGATGATTCGTGGGAAAATGCTGTGTCTTTGTGGCAGTTGGAGAAAGAAATAGCTGAGTATTGGGAGGTCAAAGAGAGTCATACACCACCAATGACAAGGGCGTCGTCGAGCTTTGGTGGGGGAGATTTGTTACACCCATAAGTCGGCTAAGTGTCATGGTGCACGAGCCATCAGTGCATCATGATACGGTGGCATCGGGTCGTCTCGAGTTTTGGGACGACACGACTGGATTTTAAGGATGGCATGTTCGGATGAGCAGGATATTAAAGTTGGCATGGCAAAGTGTGGGTTTGGAAGACTTTGGCTCGGTTGGTTTATTGTTGTCTCGAGGATGACTCGACTAATGTGTCGGGAGCGAGTCACCCGACAGGACGTGAGCATGTCAGCCAACATGGCGAGGAGCGGGGATCCGAGCGTGTCACCTGACATAGTGTTGATACTATGCGATAGTGTCACCCAGGGGCGCTGACACAGGTAATGGACACTATACGAGCAAGGTTACCCAACGACACACGGACACGAGCTGACTGTACTGCGTGTCAGCCTGTGCAAGCGAGGCAGTTATGCTGCTGAGCACAACGGTTAGTGACAATTACAAGGAAGTGGACGCTGGTTACTAGAGTGGTTTTGGGAGAGGCAAAATTGCTCGTAACTGCCGTGTGCATGGGACAGGCTGGAGATCGTGCAATGTGGCACATTGACCTGATCCGACAACACGATTTAATTGTCCTAGTGATGGGGGATTGTCCATCACATAAATTAGGCTTGAGAGCCTTGAGTTGCACAGAATTGAGTGTGTGCAAGACTTGGCATTAATCGGGCGTGCGTGTCCGGTGCCACACGAGGCGAAAAATTCAGATTCAAAGAATAACCTTGTGACACTAAGCTATGTGCTCGTGGTTGACTTTTTGTTCTGTTTTGTGTTCACATTATCTTCAAAAATAAAATAAAATAACAATTTGTCTATGTAAAAAGAATCTTGTTTATAAAATTTGATTTGTCTATTATTTCTACTAGCAAAGATTAAATGCATTCACGTAAAAGACTTATTCTAATAAATATAAAAACTGATGAATGCATTTTACATTTCATTTCATTTGTATAGTATACTTTGTTTTTTATTTTCATTACGTTTTCTAAATAATTTGTTGGAAAACATCTCATAATTTTATATATCATCATTAATAAGTGCAAAAATAAAGAATAATCAAACTATTTAATTGTAAAAACATAATAATCTTGGTTTGTTTTGTATTACTAGCATGTCAAACGTGTGTTGCACATGTAACCAATTATTTTCCTCTTTAATGTATATCACTGCTTATAAATTTGATCGAAATATCTTGCTCTCAATATTTTTGAAAACTTACATAAATAATATATGTAATTAATTTGTTCCCAATGTTCACTAAAATTCTCTGAAAATGGTAGGAATTGGTTCCTATCTATACCTATTATAAAAGAGCGGATTCTTACAAAATTTGATTTGCCTAATATATCCCTCTTATTATATTTATTTTAAGGGCAATAGTGTAAAATATTATTAACAATAATTTGTGCCCAACGAAATAGATGAACTAAAGCTACGAAATAGATAAACTAAAGCTTTAAGAATCCTAATTATATTTGCCGATGAGGCCTAGCTCAATTGGCTAGCTGAGGCACCACAAGACTCTCCTTAGCGAGAGGTCTTGGGTTCAATCCCGCCTGCGTGCGGTGTAGTATATTTCCCACCTTATTTGGTGGTGTAGTGGTCCCACCCTACGTGGTGGTGTAGTGGCCCCATATTTATGTGGTGTAGAGGTCCCGCCTATATGGTGGTGTAGTGCTTGATTAGATTATATATATATACCTTGTAATTCTCAAAAAAAGAATCCTAATTATATTAGGATTGTAAAAGTAATATGAGAAAAATAATTATATATGAGAAAAATAATTATATACTATGTACGTGGACAAATTCAAGGCAAGTCAGTGCAAACAACAGCCAATTAATTAATCAATTTCATTATAGCTAAAAGGCAAAATCAAGACTCTCATTGGACTCTTCTTCCCCGGACATTGGCCCTTCCAAACAAACAGGGGATTTCAAGAAAGAACATCCGAAAGAGAAAGGAACACCTTTTCGTCTCCTTGATTTCCTGACAGCGTCGTTTCCGTCTTTCAGTCGTCGACGTCTGTCGTTCTTCCCAAGGTACGGCCAATCCCCTGATTTTCTGATTTCATTGTGATATTGAAATAGATTTGTTTATTTATCCCTTTTACAAAACTCTTCTATTACATTTCAATAGGCATACTACGAATTTGATGCACCTACTAACATGATGTTAAACAAAATATGGAATATAATAATTTGTGGATTAATGTTACAAATCAAGATCGATATACTTCGTTTTAGGGATGATATATTTATAAATCGATTTTGTAGTAATTTTAGCTGTTAATAATTCTACATGTTAAAAGTGATTTTTAGGAGCTCTAATCTCTAGATTTCATAAATCGATTTTGTGAATATATTAGGAATATTGCATCCTAACCATGATACAGATGATCTGGCAATTCTAACCAAAATCTCAATAAGCCTATTGATAGGCCCATTTTTTCCTAATTTTATGTTTTCTTTTTTTATTTCAAAGGAGATTATCAACAACAACATTAAATCAAGTAGTCAGTGAAGTTGTTGCATTTAAACCACTTCCAAGAGGAGAAAAAAGAGGTCATATTTATTATTGCACCAAGGTACTCATTGACTTCTTTTATATCTTCACTAAACAAGTATAAAATATATGATATAATAAATTAGTGATAAATTAATACTTGAGCTTCATATTAATTCATCTATAAAAAAAAGTTGTGTAATAATTTTTCATGTATACTTATGTATATTGTATTCATTTGTATATTGATAAGATGTTTATGGAACTCTTGCACAAGTTGGAGAAAGTAAATTGGTAGCAGTGAACGGCCCAACAAATTTAAAAAATGTGAGGGACATAACTATAGTGAACAAGTAAGTCATTTTTTATTTTCTGATGATATTATTTAACGAATGATCTTATTTTAAATTAAATGTCAAATTTCCCATATTTTATTCTTAAACAAATTTAATCAATTTAATTTCTTATATTTATACAGTTCTATGTTTATGGTCGTTTCTCTTTGGGATGATATGGCCATACATGAAGGGGATAAGCTGGAAAAACTCGTAACACAAAATCCAATTGTTACTATTTCAAATGTCACTCCAAAAAAAGTATTGGGTAAGGCATGCATAATTATATATTTATTTTCATGAAAAATATATATAACAATGTTATTAATTACTACACTTTATTACCAGGTCAATGGCAGTTACAAAGTACATTCAAATCCATATTACATATCTCGCCAGAATTGCAAGAGATGTTCATGGTGCAAAGGTATGGAATGAAAAGTGAAAATTAATTCTTTTATCTTTATTTAATTTGCATAAAATATATATTTTATCAACTTAAATATGTTATTTTATGTTATATACAGTCCATTTGAAAATTATGCTCCATTGAAAATTGCTGAGTCAATAATGATCCAGAATATAACACAAGCATAGGAAGTGACTTTGAAAGATCTTACAGAAAATCAGCATAAACTATCAAATGTACTATCACTATTCATTAACTTCTGCTTCAACGTTTTGCATACAAAGAGGTGATAATTTATATTGGGATAGGCTTTTTGCAAGTAATTTCCTCACTACCGTCCAAGGCCAAATTAGTAGATTGGGAAAATCAGATACTCTACTTTTCTAATTCTAAATTAAAATTAAATTTATAATATTATATGTATAATAATGATGTTTATACGTAATGTATGTTAAATGTTAAATGAAATATAGTTCAGAGTCTTCAGACATAATGATTTTCATCTATATACATAATACTTTTCAATATATATATATATATATAATTATACTTTTGGATACAAATACAACTCAACATATATAATTTGTTCAAATTCTTATTTTATTCTAAAAGTGTATATTTTATTATGAGGGAACTCATGATATGGCATTATCCTTCTAAAAAATACAATATTTGTCATAAAGTTGAAAAAACACAAAATATAGCACTTTTGAGAAAATTCGGACCATTATACCCCTACTACATGTGAAAGGTCAAAATCACTTTTTACCCATTTTCATTTTCATTTTCTCTCTCTGCTGAAATGGCTCCTCACATTCTTCTCTTTCCTCTCTTCTTCTCTCTCTCTCACACCCGACCCCTCACATTCTCTACCAAAAAACTTCGCCGCCCCGCTGCACCGCCGCCCCAAGCCACCGCAAAACTCCACCGCTCACTATCAGTCGCAGCACTGCAACCGCCGCCTCCATCAACTGTTGACCAAGCCACCACGACGCGATAATCGTTGTCCAACTCAAACCGCCGCCTGCAAAAAAACAACCACCACCACAACTCAACTTTTCACCGGAAACAATGGCGACGTAGGAGCATTCAGGCGGCAACTCACCCGCTCGGTCTGATGCCGGTGATGTTGACCACCGCAATCAACAGGAACCGGAAATCAGCGACCCGTACGGTGAAATGCTAGTGAGTTTTCATCGATTCCTTGTAGATTTGTTGTAGATCTCTTCATCATTTTTTTTTGAATTTCTGGATTTCGCGGGTTTGATACGATTTATTTATGGTATTTTGTATGATTTCATACTTTGCATGTGTTCGTGCTTGATTTATGTATCAATAGGTAACATTTTGGGCGATTTGCTTGGTTTGGGATTTTTCGTGCTTGGTTACCGGTACGATTTGTAAAAATCATACTCGCATGCCTTGATATTGGGATTTCTGTATGCATATGTAAGATTTAGGCATTTAGACATTTTATTAAGATTACTTAGTTAAATGCTTGATCTAGGGTTTTATGTGCTTGGTTATCAGTACGATTTGTGCTAATTAGGTACGAAATAACTATTTCGTACCTAATTTTAATGAGTTTACTTGGTGAAATGCATGATCTGGGGTTTTCTATGCTTGGTAATCGGTACGATTTGTGCTATGAGGTACGGAATAACTATTTCGTACCTAATTTTAATGAGTTTATATACTTGATGAAATGCTTGATCTGGGGTTTTCTGTGTTTGGTTATCAGTACGATTTGTGCTAATTAGGTACGAAATAACTATTTCGTATCTAATTTTAATGAGTTTACTTGGTGAAATGTTTGATCTGGGGTTTTCTAAGCTTGGTAATCGGTACGATTTGTGGTAATTAGGTACGAAATAACTATTTCGTACCTAATTTTAATGAGTTTACTTGATGAAATGCTTGATCTGGGGTTTTCTAAGCTTGGTAATCGGTACGATTTGTGGTAATTAGGTACGAAATAACTATTTCGTACCAGTGTAACCTTCCTCCATGGTACGAAATTTGACATTTCGAACCATTCGTACTGTTTTTTGCTCTGTGACATATACTGATATGTCTATTCTTTGTTTAAGGTTGCTTGGACGTACAAGAGGAAGGGTCTGGCTGACAAAAAAAAAAGGTAATGACTACTGGATACGAATCCATAATTGGTGATATACGAGCAGTTTTGGATACATTTGGTCGTTCTGCTCTTAAGGATGTCAAGGGATCAGTTCTTGGCAGCTTCATGAGCCTACCGGACTACAACACCCGGTCAGGCAAGGCGCTGCACTACATGATCTGTCACCAGGTTGAATCGAAGCCAGATCCTGACCCGACTGCACTTTGGTTTAAGGTGCACGATAAGGTTTTGCGTTTTTCACGAGTTGAGTACGCCTTGGTTAGTGGACTTCGTTTCGGGCCAGCGGCGTTCAATCCATACACAACGCATGATATCCCTGAGGATTCCGTGTACACGAGGCTCTTCGGCAACAAAGATCCCTGCACCCCGCCGACGTACGCAATCCGTTCATAAATAAAAGATTTGAGATTGACGATCAGGTGGTACGAGCAAGTGAAGCGGACTACGTGAAGTTGTCCAAGTTGTTGCTTGCCACGTCTTATGTTCTCGGCTATGAACAAGCCAAGAATAAAATTCCAACATGGCTCTGGGTATTGTTAGAGGATGAAGAAGCTTGGGAGCAATTTCCATGGGGGAGTATATCATACCAGATAACCTGTGAATCCATCAGGAAGGTCCTGAAGGCGGCTAGAAATGCTACCAAAGTAAGCTATCATCTAAAAGGAAACACAATTGTTTTTTTGGTAAGTTTTCACCTTCCAGTACTCGGTGCTTTTGGTATGAAATATATCTATATTCATACCAGTGTTGTACGAAATTGTTAATTTAACTTTGTGTTTTTACAGGCTTGGATACATTGTGTTGTGCCAGCTGTTGGTAGGAGCATTGGAGAGAGGATGCCGTAGAGAAAGAGGCCTCGATTTTTGAGGTATAGATATTCCAAAGACAATGACTTCCCGGCAGACATAGATAGAAAGGTAACTATGACTGTTATCTTTAGAATGCAATAGTAAATTCGTGACATAAAATATCGGTACGAATTTATGAAATCGTACCACATGTGGTACGAATTTATGAAAATCGTACCACATGTTGTACGATTTCTTGAAATCGTATAAGATTTTTGGTACGAAATTGAACTTCGTACTGTGTCACTCTATACGCCGGGTACGAATTATATTATTTCGTACCATGCGTACTAATAAAATTAATCCATCTAATTCAATTCTGCCGTAGGAAATTACCCCTGTGCTAGCACCATAGAACAAGGAATTAAGCAAGGAGTACTGGAGCTCACTTCTGGAAGATCCGGAAGGCATGCCCTTCGCCTTCCAGTATGATCCAAATGATACGAAGAAGAAGCGGAAGAGAGATGAGTGTGTGGCCCCTACTGCTGCCATTATTTTCGCTGCTGCAAATACTGCCACAACAGCACTTGTCGCTGCTGCCAATACTGCCACTTGTGCCACTACTTTTAGAGCCCCCAGTACTTCTGCCACTGCTACCAACATCCTGTCTGCTGAAGAAAGAGAAAGGGCATCCCTTTTGAAGGAGATAGAGGGTCTTCTCCAAATTCATCACAAGAAGCTCGTCCAGGATGTTGGAGACTATGTTTTGAACAAGCTCGTAGAAGCCGATGTGCACATGGATGCGCACCACATGGTGTTTGACCAGAGAGAGCAACAGGCAGCAGGAGCAGCAGCAACACCGCTTCCAATGCAGCCCGATCTTGTGGAGGACATGACCCCAGCATCAGCAACAGCAACAGCATCAGCAGCAGTAGCAGGAGCAACAGCAGCAACCGCACAAGAACCAGTAGCATCAACAGCAGCAGCAACAACAGCAGATCACCCCGAGCATCAATCACCGAGAGATATTGTTGATTTCGTCCTCCAGAGCATTAATAATGATAAGGTACTGCAAGGCATTCATGAGGAGGATTAGGCATACATTGGTATGCATTCGTGTGCATGCAGGCATGCATTTGGTGTTTGGGGATCTTGTGTATCAAACAATTATTTATGTTTTTAGTTTCGATGACTTTTTTATAAACAATTTTATATTATTGTCTTATCCTAATTTATGCATTTGGTGTTTGGGGATATTGTTATTTTAATACATTTTGCATTATGAAAGGTTACTAAATAATATTACATACCATTCATACCTCTGATGCATATGGTACGAATAATAGTAAATCGTACCACGCGTACCGTTTTTCTGTGCGACTAGCGCATTGTTACTACGAAGTGTTTGGTGTATTTCGTACCACGAGCACCGACGTTAGGTTCTGTGCGAATACATTATATTCGTAAAAAAAAGGTTTCGGGTACTCGTGGTACGAATACATTCAATTCGTACCAGACAATGGGTACTCGTGGTACGAATACATACAATTCGTACCAGATATAGATGTTACCCTGTGTACGAAAATGCTAATTCGTGTCATTACTACTGATCAGGCCATTGCAACAAATCCCCCACTACATATGTGCTAGAACTATACTGGACGCAAGGAACCCTCGAGGCTGAGTGTGGTGGTGGAACGCAGTCTTGGAGCACGCAACCGGAATCTACGTGTACACCAGCGAACCAATCAATGAAGGCGGCTGTAAACGAAAATGCAAATCTGAATGTCAATGACAGGCCGGTAAGGATGAGGTATCCTGCACCATCGTGTCGGAGTCCATACCTCCATAACGACATCAGGGCAGGGCGCGATAACTTCGATATTTTTATGGCAGCAGACAACCCAAGATTGTAAGTTCAACTCATTTTCCTATCTATAAATTATATAATAACACAAAATTGATGCAAAATTCCTTTATAATATGTTTTGTAGAAGGAACGTTGGTATTCCGTGGGCTGTCGGTAAAGATTTTTTTGATGAAATAATTGATGTTACAAAACAAATCTGCAACGAACACATAGATGCCTACCTCAGCATACTAGAAACCCGCCCCACTGATGTTGGTTTGGAAGAGGTTGACAAAACTATTGTTGCGACGGGAACTATGTTCATGGTAATTCTCTAATCCCAATAATATTTTAATTCACGAAATATGTTGATCGTAATTTTTGTGGTTTATTATATATTATTAGGATGCAATTGATGATGTATGGACCTCGTTGCATGGAAAGTATCAACAAGGAGACATATTTGACCCCTCAGCCGAGGAGATTGTTCTGCATGACGACCTTGAAAGGTTGAGCAAGTTTGCCGTGGGGCTCCTGCCAGAGTGGGGATAAAACGTGAAGAAGTGGAATTACTGCACCAGGGTATGAATTAGTGTTTGTTCGTACATGTTTTTCTAGATTGCTCTGGTACGCTTGGTACGAATACATACAATTCGTACCTATTGCACCTTATGTGTTCGTACCGGAGTACCACTCTAAACTGGTACAATTGGTACGAAAATCAGAAATTCGTACCCACTAACCAATCCAATACGGGGTACGCATGGAGCGAAATTTTGCATTTCGTGCCATTCGTACCATCTATAAGTTCTATGCTGGTTATCTTTTGCTTAATACTTCATTACTGTAGGTGGTCATGGTTTGCAATTTCAGTGAGCATTGGGCAACGTTTCTCGTCAATCTGAAGAATGAGGACATAGGCATTTACGACTCAAAAGCCTGGACATTCGATGACCATCACAGAGCTAACAGACTCCATGTATTTCGGCCCGTTGCACGTATATTCCCACAAATCATGAAGAATATTGGATACTATGAGCATAATGCAATAGCTAACCCAAGGTACACGGAGTGGAAGATGTGGTTTCCAGCAGTTAAGGGAGCACATGCCATGAAACAGAAGGATTCCGTAACCTGTGGACTGCATGCATTGAGATGTGTGGAGCGCCTAATATCCTTGAATAGTAAGGTGGTGACCGCACTAACCACGAAGCCACAACTTAAAGGTATCGTGAACACATCGCTAAAAGTATCTATGGTCACAGCACAGATGAAGACACCCTCCTCTCAATACCCATGGACCTAGGACATGCTCAGTGAACAATTATTATGGGTAAATATGGTAGTACATATATTATTAGTACATATGCTAAGGTCTTAGTGCAGTCAGTATTTGCTACAGTATATATATTTTGTTAGTATTTGCTCAATATTTAGTATTGAGTTTGCCACATCAATATATTTTGTACCAAAACTTAGCAATATTATGTCGTATATTTTGCCAAATATATGTCTGTATCACAAGATACATAAATTCGTACCTTCGTACCACTACGTTGGGTACGAATTGTACCAATTCGTGCTAAGCGTACCTCAAATGCATCTTAAAAATAATAAAAAGAACATAAATACTCCAATACGAATTGTTTCATAACAAACGTGTTAACAAGAAATATTATCAGTTTTTGTTTAAAAAAAAAAACAACAAATATTATCAAGCAAACCTATGTGGGTCTTGACATGTTGCACGAGTATGACCCGCCACACCACAAATACCACATTTCTTCACGTTGCGAGGTACATTCATACATGGTTGGTTGCTGCTCACTTCTACATCAGGAGTAATCAGTACAGCTGCAGTGCATGTATTCAAATAATGACCCCTCTGATGGCATTGGGAACAAACACGGCTTCGTTTTGTATGAGTTCCAGACGGAATTCTCTTTGTACGCGGTCGTCCAGCTTGTCTAGGATTATCGGGCGTACAAACAACCCTTGAAGCAATATGGAAAGAGACACACCAATCAACTTCACCCGGGATTGGCATCACATCATCAGCATAGATCTCCCGCAGCGTCTCAGTCGTATAATAATGATGCACATATGACAATGGGACTGCCTTACATGACTGAAAAAATAAACATGGTTATCAACATAGTCAGTCATACCTCTAAAAAAAGAAGGGTACGATGTGTACGAACTAATCATTTCGCACCCACGTAACAAATTGTAACACAGTGGCACGCGGTACGAACATCTAAATTTCGTACCGAAAACCCATACAAATAAAGTGATACGCGGTACAAAATATAAATTGCGTACCGGATTACCCATGTTATAACTTACAGATCCAGTACGCATACACACATTTCGTACCAGCGTACCACGTTATCAAGGGATACTGGTTACGAAATAAGACATATTCGTACCAAAAGTATAAACAAATAAACTTCACCTTA
Organism: Agastache rugosa; assembly: GCA_031470985.1. Lineage (NCBI taxonomy): Eukaryota > Viridiplantae > Streptophyta > Magnoliopsida > Lamiales > Lamiaceae > Agastache > Agastache rugosa. The sequence continues at coordinate 24,932,797 of CM062608.1, forward strand.
TAGCTGCTGCAGCATGAGAACAAGGTATCAAGTCAAGATCGAAGACGAGACATGAGCACTTCCTAGAAGCAATGTCCACAATATTGCTCTTGACTCCGAAAATTACATTAAACATCGTATCAGTAATGGGTTCAACTTTCATAGCCCGACCTGCCTCGATAGCATTCCCTAAGCTCAAAGTTGCATAATCCGATAACTCTTGAGTTCTTGCTCCAGCTTTGGTACGCCGCTTAAAAAACCATTCTTGAATCATATTACGAACACACTCCAGGAGGGGACAAATTGGTAATTTTCTACACCATCGTAGACGAGAATTCAAAACCTCAACAGAGTTGGAAGTCCCAAAACCATATCGCCGCACAGGGCACTGAGAACGGGCCCATCTACGAGGATCAATGCTCATAAGCTTCTCATATGCGCGAGGTGCAGCCTCCTTCAAATTTTGTATATGCTCCATGAAGTCTTGTGGCCTATAAACATTTGCAACAAACTGAAATATCTCGATTACACCTGAACCCCACTTTTTGAGGTTGCCCTGATTATGAAACGAGCAAAGTCCGTGAAGAGTCCCAGGGTACACATGATCCACTGCATTCTTGATGCTAAGATGCTGGTCAGAAACAATCAAGAGCTCTTCTGTGCACTCGAATGTCTGTCGCACGTGTTGGAGGAACCAAGTCCACGATGAATCATTTTCTTTGTCACCAATCCCAAAAGCTAACGGAACTATCTGTTCGTTACCATCATTTGTAGCTGTAACAAACAAAATGCCTTTGTATTTCCCTTTCAAATGTATACCGTCAATAACAATCACGGGGCGACATGCACGAATGCTCTTACACAAGCAGCAATAGCAAAATAACAATTTTGAAAACAACCGTCTCGACTTGTCTGTAATTCCACGATGGAGCCCGGGTTTGAATGCTGTGACATGTAAAGGTACTTGGGCAGCAACTGAAAATACAACTACAACATAAAAAAAATACGATGCAATCATATAAAAACGTTTGGTACGCTTAGTACGAATATACGAATTTAAAAGCTCAAGCAATGTAGCTGCAGTTGGGAGATAACCTGGAATGATTTGTCAGCATCGCCATATGTGATGTTCAGTGCATGATTCCTCCCAGCCAAAGTAGTTGAATATTTTACATTGACTCCGAATTCCCTTAACATCTGTCCCTGAATATCCCTCGGCCTAGTCAAGTGCGCAACATTTGATCAAAACGGAAAGCTCACTCTTATAGCCAATGCAATCCACAAGATATAATCCAGTCCTATCAATGAAGAAATTTCAATTGCACCAATTCAAGAACCCCAAACATATAAGGGAAGAGAAAAGAAAAAAATCAAACAAAGGGACCGAGCCAACTAAAGTGGAGAAAAAGAAAAAAATCAAAGAAAAGTGTCATGCCAACACAAATGGAAGAAAAGACTCAATTAAATATAGAGTTGCAACTTAATGAAGTGCAAGGCAGGAAAAGAAGAATCCCAAAAAAGTTTCAAGATCACAAAGCAAAGATTGAAGATTGCATTGACATCCTAAGCGATAATGACGATGATCTACCATTGGGAAAATTAATATCAAAAAGCAAAAAGAAGAAGGAATGCTCTCTATCCATCAAGATCAAACAAGAAAATATTTGAATAAATATTCACACTTTATTTTAGTTTTTACACTTTTGTTAGTTTTTTTTAGAATATTTACACATTCATTAGTAAAAATATTATTCACACTTGAGTTTTAGTTTTAATCTTTACACCTTAATTTATTACTTAATACATATTGCAACATTCTATACATATTTTCACACGTATTAAAAAAACATATTACCATCTATTTAAAATATCATTAAAATATATAATAGTTGATATAAAAAAAAGGTATTCACGTGCAACGCACGTGTTCTCCTACTAGTACTTGAAATAAGGATTAAAATTGTTAATGCTTCGTTCTGAAGCATATTGTGCAATTTTGAGAGCAAGGATAATCATGTATCATGCATTATTATTTAGCAAATTAAGAAATCAAGTGCAAAGTTTTTTTTTTAAATATGAAGACGTAATCTGATTATTTGTTAGAATGCTATTTTCAAATTTGAACTACACTGTAACATAAAGCTTAAATAATCCTAATTAAAATTGAATTTGATATTACCTTTCTTTTCCTGATAGTCCCGTCTCCCTCAAGATCATTTCATTAAAAGAATCCCGAAATTGAAAAGAGTACTTAATTGAAACTATAAATTAACGAAAAATATTTTAAATTAAGAATTATAAGTATAAAAGCAGAGCGTATAAAAACTAAAATAATTAAAATATGTGTTGGGAAAATTATAAGGTTTAGATTTGATACCAAAACCCTACTGATTCTCCAACCGAATAGATGATCGCGTCAACCTAAATAGTGTTTTCCAGCTCGCCTGTTTGAGCTTTAGATTTTCTAGGTTTACAGGTTAAGGAAGCGGAAGACAGCAGTCGACCCAGCTGTGTCTACAACCCAGCTGTGTCTACAACAGGAGTCAGCTAGCGGAAGACAACAGACGTTCCAGCTGTGTCTACAGCAGGAGTCAACCTTCAGCTGAGTCCTCCCGCAGAGCATGATCAAGCTGAAGAGAATTCGAGCTGAGTTCAAAACACAGCCGGTCCAGCTGTACAGAACAAAGGGAACTAACTCTGAAGACATCACTTCAAGTCAGTTTGCCCAATCCAGCTCTGAATTCAGAAGCCAGCTCCAAAGGCAGAAGATCCCGGTGTCAGAGGAAGTCAACATGCCTCGACCAATGAGGGATTGCCGAATAAACATCCTAGACTTCAGGACCTAGGATGTGACACAAATAAAGACACGTGCAGAATCGCCCAACGGCAGATCTAGAATTTAAGAAGAGTAGGTAAGATTCAAACGGCTCCTCCAACGGCTAATCTTGAATCTCTACCTATATAAACCCGTCTTCAACCTCAAGATCAAATACGAAAAACTCTCTACAAGCTTTCATTCTCTGAAATCATCAATCTTTCTAAAGCTCTCAAGCAGTTCTACATAGTTCAAAGAACACTTTATCTTAAAGTGTTTCTAGTTCAGAAACTGCTTAGTTTTTCGTCTGATCCCTAGGCCAAAATCTTTGTATATCTTAAGCCTAGATTTCGAACGAGTTCATCACACTCTAAAGTTCTTAATTGTAAGAACTCGTTCATAGTTGGAATCCCGAACCAAACCCCTCTTTACCCAGAAAGGTTAGGTCAAGGTAACGCTTGCTTGAAGCGGGAAATTTAAGTGTGTAAGGTTTTTTCAGTACCCGTAAACTGAAAGGTTAGGCTTGACAGTGCCCGCAAACTGTTGGAACACAGCTCGGGTTAGAGTTGTGAAGTTGCTTGGTACTTGGAAACCAAGTGGTAGTGAATTACCAGTGAACCAGGTCGTGGATGTAGGAGGTGTTACTCCGAACCACGGAAAAATTCGTGTGCTCTTTACTTTCTCTTTAAATTGAGTTTTGTACTAACTCTTTCATAACATTGCATATTTGATCAAAACTGCATACGCAGCTGCTCTCCAAAGACAGCTGTGTCTTTCTGAAAATTGCACAATTTGACTAAGCTGAAAACATAAAGCTAATCTTTTCAAGCTGAGTTTTTCTAAGTAACCGAGCTAAGTTTTCAAACCACCACATTCCACACCGCCAGCTGAGTTATTTACCCAGCTGACCCTCCTCAGCTGGATCAATAACTGAGCTCACCAACTCTGTTATTTAACTTGAAAAAGTTTTCAGAAATCTATTTGGCGTATTCACCCCCCCTCTACACCAAACACCTAGCTCAGGGACCATCAATATGATAATAAGGGTGAATGCCTGTAAATTCCTCAACTTTGAGCAAATTCTGAGTTTGCTCACCAACTAAAGATTCTACCTCTAAGTAACCCAAATTTTTTATTCTTTCTGATTTTGTGACCGAATTCGAATTCTTTCAAAATTGATGCTGATGTGGTTTTTCGAAAAGTCTGAGGTGGCCAAATTTAATGACGAACAAAATGATATTCCACGCTATAGGAAACAATGTTGTTCCAGATTTTTTATATAATTGGCAATGTTTGCTGGCTGCTGGCTGCTGGTGGTGTAGTAAAAAAAAGAGAAGAGAGGTGAGAGAGGTAAAAAGGTTGTGAAGGACAACCATAAATCTTGACTATGCATGGCTGCTCCTTCTCAACATCAAATCGGAGAAAGTTAAGATATGGAAATGCATAGCTGCACCTCTTCGTCAGAAGCATCAACTAGAGATGGAAGTGGTGGTGGGGTTTGACTCTTCGGCGGCAGCAGAAGAGGTGGTGGGTTTATGTTCAACAAGTAGGAAGAAAGCAAGAGAGAACAAGGGTGAGGGGTGGGGATGACATGGAAGAAATAGCCATGCTGGTTAAAAACTACAACAGACTCAACACCAGCAAGGGCAAATACAAGAAGTTCGCAAGAACTTATAGAGACAAGTACGCATCAGCTGATGAGAAGTCAGCTGACAAACGAACAGAAGAAGGTTGCTTCAACTGTAAGGAACCAGGACACTACCGGCTAGATTGTCCAAAGCTGTCCAAGAAAGATAAAGACCAACTGAAAGCTAAGGCAGCTGATAGAAGGAGAGCTTACATCACCGATGAGGAATCAGAGTGCAACAAAATGGATGACAACATGCCATTTTCAGACTCGGAAGAAGAAGTACTGATGGCCCATGATGAACCTGATTGGGATACATGCTTCATGGGACAAACCGACGGCATCGATGAAGATGAGGTAATGTCTCGAACTCAAAATCTATCTAACCTCTCACCATCACACGAACACTCTACACAGGTTTCAGAATCAGGGCTACCAGATTGGAGTCTAGTAGAGAAAGTAATGAATAATTCCAAGGAGCTTCAAGAGATCCTTGACGTCATTATGTGTGAGAATGCCGAGCTGAAAACGGAACTGGAAAAGACAAAGGTATCAGAAGCAGCTGATACAACACAGCTCCAACAGGAAGTTGTTTCACTAAAAGACAAAATAGTGAAGCAAGATCAGCTGATGAAGGAATTCTACTATGAGAAGAAACAGCTGATGGAAGATTTGGAAAAGGTCACAGCTGAATCGGAAAAGAAGTCAGCTGAGATCATTGACGAGATCAACAATGGACGAGATCATTAGTGCACAACGTCCAGCAGCGCTCAAAGCGGGACTGGGATACAATGAATCAAAGGATGCCTCAAACATTGCCTCCACAAGTGGAACAAAGGTAATGTTTGTACGAGCAAAAGAACATCCAATCCCAGCAACTCAGCATCAACAGTTGAGGACACAGCAGGCGTCAGGAAGACCAGCTGTGAAACATCCTCAAGCTCCGTAAAGGACACAGCAGGCATCAAAAAGGTCAGCTATGAGACAACCTCAAGCCCAACTCAGACAGCAACGTACTCAACCTCAACGAAGACAACATGCTGGATTTTACAGATACCAGCAACAGCAACAGCACATTGAACGGTATCAAACGAGATATCAGAGATACCCAGCTGGATATCACTCATATGAGTACCAGTTGGATAATCATTTCCAGCCACAGCATCACATGAGACAACAGAGACAAAGGAACGTCTCAGCTAGGAACACAGCTGGAAACCGAAAGAAATCAAGACATCAAGACAGGAAGACACTGAGATCAAGACCCCGCCAGCAACAACCGAAGAACACAAAGAATGTGTATATCGACTCAGCTGGGAGAATTATCAGATCAAATGACCCAATTGGAGTCATCAAGCAGATCTGGATCGTCAAAGGATCTCTGTCTAACCCACAAGGACCCAATTAAAACTGGGTACCTAAATTTTGATCTTTTGTATAGGTTGCAAGTAATCGACGCATCACTGAGGAGTCGATGAGAACGCTATGGTACTTGGACAGTGGATACTCCAAGTACATGACACACTTAAAGCATCTACTTCAGGAGTATATCGAGCGTCCAGGCCCACAAGTAACATTTGGTGACAACTCCAAAGGCATAACCAAAGGTTATGGTACATTTAAAACTAAAAATGTTATAATCCCAAATGTTTCTTATGTACAAGGATTGCAACACAACTTGCTTTCCATTAGCCAATTCTGCGACAACGGTTTTTCTGTCAAGTTTGATGCACAGGGATGCACAGTGAAGAACAGGGAAACCAAGCAGATACTCCTAAGAGGGAAAAGAGAAGGAAATATGTATTTTGCTGACTTGAACAGCAGCCCTCCGGAGACTTGTCTTGTATCGAAAAGCAGCAATTAAGTCAGCTGGCTGTGGCACAGACGGCTGAATCATCTCAACTTCAAGACAATCAACAAACTGGCTAGGAACCAGCTCGCCAATGGAATTCCAGATCAAGTATATGACAAAAGTCATATGTGCAGCGCGTGTCAACAAGAAAAGCAGACAAGAATTTCATTCTCCTCAAGCCAGTTCAGTCAACTGACCGAGTACTTCAACTCCTTCACATGGATCTTTTTGGTCCAGTTACTCCAGCAAGCTTCAATGGCAGAAAATATACTCTGGTCGTAGTGGATGATTTCTCAAGATTCACATGGGTATCATTCATGTACCAGAAGAGCGAAACCAGGACTAAGCTGCCTATCCTGCTGGAAAGATTGTCAACACAGCAAGAGTGCAAGATAATGTCAATAAGATCAGATCGAGGAACAGAGTTTCTAAATGAAACTATTTATGATTACTGCGAGAAGAACGGAGTTCAACACCAAACATCTGTAGCGCGCACACCTTAGCAGAATGGTGTAGCAGAGAGAAGAAACAGAACACTCAAAGAAGCAACTACCTCAATGCTAGCCAGCTCTGCCATTCCAAAGAAGTTCTGGGCCGAAGCAATCAACACAGCTTGCTTAACCCAGAATCGCTCCCTACTCACATCAAGGCAAGGAAAGACACCGTATGAGCTATGGAACAACAGAATACCATATATTGGATATTTCAAGGTATTCGGATCCAAGTGTCATATCCTAAACAATGGAAAGACACAGCTCAAGACGTTCGACGAGAAGACAGACCGAAGAGTATTCCTTGGTTATTCTGCTGTGAGTAAAGTATACAGAGTCTTCAACAGAAGAACTCAAACAGTCGAAGTAACTCCACATGTTATCTTTGATGAATCATCTTTCGAATATAGAGATTCGATCAAACGAAGAAACGAAGGTGAATCTTCAAGACAGATTCAGACAAGAGCTCAAGAAAATTGAATCAGGAATCTGGCCGAACCATTAATTTGGGATGATGAGCCAGAGGAGGAACTTCAAATCAACCAGGAAGCTCCACCAGCTGGAAATCGAGAAGAACTTTCAACGTCAAATCAAGGGGGAACGCCATCAGCTGGAATCCGGACACAGCTGAATCCCTAGCTCCATCTCCAGCAGAGCCTCTACAGAAGTCACCTCAAAATCCAAATCAAGGAGGATCAATCTCTCAAGACTTAACTCCAGAGCAACTCCAAGACAGACGAAATTTAGCCACTTCAAGCATCAATCAATTGGAAGAAGAAATTCGTAAAAGGAGAAGATGGATTGAAGATCATCCATCATCAGCAATCATTGGAGAACCATCTGACCAAGTCAAAACCAGAAGCTCAGCTGCTCAAGCTTCATCGGATCATCAAGAAGCAGCTGACACAACTCAACTCTCAGTAGAGCTAGAACTGACGGTCTATGATGAAGATACAGCTCTAATGGCGTGTTACGTAGCTCAAGTGCCAGAGCCTCAATCAATTCTCGAAGCTTTGAAGAGCGTGCCTTGGACTAACGCCATGCAAGAAGAGCTGAACGAATTCCTCAGAAATTGTGTCTGGGAATTGGTCGACAGACCTGAAGAAGTCAAAGTCATAGGACTCAAATGGATATTCAAGAACAAATTGGATACCCTGGGAGTCATCATCAGAAACAAAGCTCGACTGGTTGCCAAGGGCTACACTCAGCAGGAAGGAATTGACTTCGAAGAATCATTTGCTCCAGTAGCGCGATTGGAAGCAATCAGACTCTTTCTCGCTTATGCAGCACATCACAAATTCAAGGTCTATCAAATGGATGTGAAGTGTGCATTCTTAAATGGAGAAATCAAAGAAGATGTCTACGTTGAACAACCTCCAGGATTTGAAGTAGAAGGAAATAAAGTCTACAAGCTAAAGAAGGCGCTTTATGGATTGAAGCAAGCACCTCGAGCTTGGTATGACACTCTATCAAATTTACTTGTATCCAAAGGATTCAAGAAGGGCTCAGTAGACAGAACTCTCTTCACCATCAAGTCAGGAGAAGACATCCTGGTTGTTCAAATTTATGTAGACGACATCATCTTTGGATCAAGATCAAATTTCTTATGCCAAAGATTAGGAGAGATGATGTCAGAGCAGTTCCAAATGTCCATGATGGGAGAAATGAGTTTCTTCCTAGGACTTCAGGTCAAGCAATCAGCAGAAGGGATTTTCATAAATCAATCCAAATACGTGGAAGACTTGATCGCCAAGTATGGAGTTCAATCCAGCAGAACTGTAAAGATTCCGATGAACACCAACTGGAAGATTGAACCAGGAACTGAAGTTAAGTAAGTTGATTCCAGCAAATACAGAGGGATAATAGGTTCCCTGCTGTATCTAATAGCAAGTCGTCCAGACATCTCTTTCGCAGTCGGAGTGTGTGCCAGATTTCAAGTTGATCCAAAGAAAGCACACATGCAAGCAGCCAAGAACATTCTCAAATATCTCAAAGGAACTCATAATGTTGGGCTGTGGTACCCAGCTGAAGACAATCTACAGCTGACTGGATATTCAGACTCAGACTTCGCTGGAGATCGGTTGGACAGAAAATCAACTTCAGGAACTTGTCAGTTCTTAGGAAGTAAGTTGATTTCATGGTTTTCATAAAAGCAAACGTACGTCGCAACTTCCACAACAAAAGCAGAATGTATGGCCGCTGGAAGCTGCTGCTCACAAATTCTCTGGCTGAAACATCACCTGGATGACTATGAAGTGAAAACTGGACAAGTTCCAATTTTCTGTGATAGATCAAGTGCGATTGTTATTTCAGAGAATGCAGTACTTCACACAAGATGCAAGCATGTGGACGTACGCCATCACTTCATCAGAGAACACGTGGAAAAGAAGGATATGATTGTTGAGAAAATTCACACAGACATACAGCGAGCTGACATACTCACAAAGCCACTGATAGAAGCAAGATTCAAAATGTTGTGCGGATTACTTGGATTACTCAACCCAGACGATGCTTCACCCAGCTGAATGGAAGCAGACCCAGCTGAATGGAAGCAGACCCAGCTGAATGGAAACAGACCCAGTTGAATGGATGCAGACCCAACTAAATGGAAGCGGACAGCTGGAATTCAGAATCGACGTCACTGGTATCAGCTGAGACAGAATCCAGCTAAACCAGACGCTGAAATTGAAGGATTATTCAGCTGAGGGGAAACCAGCTGGAACAATGATCACCCAGCACACCCACTCAACTGAGGTATCAGCTGACTACAATGATCAGCTGAGAGGTTTGCAACAACATTAACTACACCTACTCAATCTGTTTTCAGTCAAATCATATCTTGTCATATCTAATCAAATTTAATTAAAAGTCTGCAAAGAACTGAATCGTGGGAGTTTCGAGGCAAAAGTCAAAGTTCCCCAACCGTCCTCTCTCACGCATTAACTCGTAATTTCTGAACAAGAAATTGACATGACACAAGAATCACTCCCAGTCGTAGATCTTCTTATCAATAGATAAATCTTGATCGTCCATTCATCAAGAAAGCTATATAAATATGATAGAAGATATACGTAAAGCATTGCATCAACCCTAAAAAGTTTTTCGGCATTCTTTCTTATTTCCATCAATTTGTATTATTTGTTTCTACTAACAAAAGTTGCAGAAAAAGAACATGGAATCTAGAAAGATATCTCCCGAAGCCGATCAAACTTGAAGAATTTGTCAAAGCTTCAAGATAAGAGTTGCTTAACTCTCAGGAACCCCAAGAAAATGGAGTTTCAGGAGAAGGTGAAGCCCATCGACAGATCCGGTCCAACGCAGTGAGAGACTGCAAAGCTCAAGAACGTCATTCACCAGGAAGGTGCAGAAATCTTCATGGGAATGTCAAAGGAAAAAGACCTCCTCCGCCCCACTGTTTCTCTCAAAATAAAAGAGAGAACGGGACATACAACTCTCTGGGATGCAAAAATCAACGTCAACAGACCTGGACCAGATGTTGATAAAGCCGGAGTATTCTGCTACAACGATAGGCTCCATTCCGGCAAACGGGACACCTTCAGAGAAGTCAGCAGTCCCTCACCTTAGGAGACCGCTGACCGTTTAGGCAAACGGGACACTTCAGAGAAGTCAACGGTCGCTCATCTTAGGAGACCGCTGACCGTTCCGCCAAACGGGACACTTCAGAGAACTCAGCGGTCTCTCACTCTAGGAGACCGCTGAGTCCAGCGCCTCACCAATACAGGGCCAGAAGTCAGCAGTCTCTCAACCTAGGAGACCGCTGAGTTCCGCGCTCAAGTTGATTCAACGCTGAGTTCGGACGTTTAGCGGGTTTAATAAAGTGCGCTCAGCGGTCTCTGAGGCTAGGAGACCGCTGAGCGCAATTAATTCACCGTATGTATAAATACCGAGCGAGGGTTTTTCAGATTATTCTCTCCAGTTCCAGACGATATTTTTCTCAGTATTTTTCAGAGTTTCTCTTAGGTTTTATCTTCTAGTTTTCTTCGAATATTTTAGTGTAGTCATTTCAATTATCGTAATTCTCATTTCGGATTGGAGACTTCAGTCGGTGTAATTTGTCAGATTCAATTCCAGTTTATCTTCGATTTCGATTACAATAGTGAGTTTACTATTTCAGCTCTTTATTTAGGCTTTATAATTTCTCCTGCAGATTGCTCTCTAAAATTAATGTTAGAAAAGATTAATACTTTTGATAGATTAAATTTTGATTCCTGCCTAGGGTTTACTTTATGCATTTTAGTTCTTGCCTAGGGATTAATTTATGTTTAATTATTCTTTCCGCCTAGTTATAAACAACAACCCATTTAATTTACTGCTTCCTGTTTATTTTCTTTTCGCAATACAATAATCTCACTGCTAAGTTTTCCTTGTGAGACGATACTTGGGGTGGCTTGCTTAATCTACTGTGATCTCGTTCAATTGTGAGCGACTTTAGGATTAATTTAGTCGAAACAAATTTGGCGCCGTTGCCGGGGAAAACTTTAGGCGATTATTTGTGTCGCTTTGTATTTGAGTTTATTTTATGTTTATTCCTTTTATTCTTTTGGTACTCGGTTATTTTTCTTCCTCTGGTGCGTGTTATCGGTTTGTTAAGTGTTGTGTATGCGAGGTCGCAGAAGCTTGAAAAGGAATCTGGCACCTTAATTTGACAACATCAATCAACCACGCAAGATTTTGATAAGTTTGCAGGAAGAAGCCGAGTCCAGTTTTACCGATGTTAACGAACCTTGTTTTGAAGAAGAAGCTATTGTGCATTCAGAAGAATTCGGGGGTGATTTGCCAGACGAACCAATTGTATTGGAAGAAATGGCCAACAATCCTCGATACATGGGAGATTTTGCCCGACCAACATTTGGAACCACGGCATCAGCTATTGTTTTACCGACTGAAGTGAGAAATTATGACTTGAAGCAGATTCATCTGAATCTATTGCCTTCTTATCACGGGATGGCCAATGAAGATGCTTTGCAATTCGTTCGTGAATTCTGCACGGTGGTCCAGTCTTTTCCTTTGCTAGCTCTGACTGAGGACCAATTAAAGTTGAAATGTTTCCCATATACACTGAAGGACAAAGCCAAAATGTGGTACTTATCACTTCCACCTAACTCGCTCACTACATGGACGGCCGTGTGTGAGAAATTCATGCTGAAGTACTATCCCAATCATAAAACTCAGGAAGTACGCACAAAAATCATGAATTTCACTCAAGCCGGAGATGAACCATTCCATGAGGCTTGGGAGAGATTCAGTGAGTTACTCCAACAGTGTCCACATCATCAGATGGCACCAGAAATGTTGTGGCAGTTCTTCTATGATGGATTAGTGCAGACAGCTCAGTTTATGGTAGATAGTACCGCCGGTGGAAATATTACGGTAAAGACAGCCGATGAATTGAAGGAAATATTTGAAACCCTTGCAGCTAGTTCGCAGCAGAAATCTACTCGTACTCGACGTGTTGAAGTGAGTGCAGTTGTTGAAAGTCCGGACATGAAAAAGCAGCTGGCCAACATGATGAGAGAGCTGCATGAATTGAAGATAAGCAAGTCTGTTGTTTCTCCACCTCGACAGACACCTACTAGACAAGAGATTTTTACTGAGCCATGTGGCATTTGTGGAGAGCAATGGCACAATCCTGAAGAGTGTCAAAGAATGGGAGAGCCGACATATGAAGGAGGAGCAGAAGTCTATGCTGCTCAGGGGTAGCCTCCACGTCAGCAGTTGGATCAAGGCCAAAGTTTCAATCAGAATCAACGACAGCAGAGCTCGGGATGGCAGAATCAGTCCAGTTATGGGTGGAGGAACCAGAATCAAGGACAAGGCTTAGGACAGAATTATCAATTTCACCCTTCCCAACAACAACAGCCTATTCAGCAGTATCCCCCTCAGCAGCAGTGGTACCCTCAGCAACAGCAGTTTTCCCAACAATTTCAGCCTCCTCAAAAGACTTCCATGGAGGACAGCTTGAGCGCTTTCATGCAGGAAAGCAAGCGAGCAAGGGAAGCTCAAGATGCCACTATCAAGCGTCTTGAAACAGCTGTGGGACAGATATTTGGCACTATGAATCAGATACAGCAGCAACAGCAGACTGGGAAGATACCGAGTCAAGGACAACAACCTCATCAGGCACATGCTGTTTCTATCATTAGAGAAGTTGCCAATTTGACCGATTCGTTACCTTACCAAGCCTCACGAGGACGAGCACCACAAGGAAATCAAGCCTCACAAGGACGAGCACCAATTTGACCGATTCGTTACCTTACCAAGTAGACTAAGAGAAGGACCGGTATACACCCTTAATACGAGGGACACCACAGAGAAGTGGAGAAGCAAAACCGTGAGTACAATCAAAGCTTCCCAGCTGCCAGATGAACCTATACCACTAGATGCAGCTGAACCACAGCAGCTACTACCTAAGCAGGATGATCCAGGTAGTTTTATCATAAGCATGGACTTGGGTATTAGCGACGAGGTCTCAGGAATGCTAGATTTAGGTGCAGCAATTAACCTGATGCCTTTTAATATTTTTGAGAAATTGGGTAATTGTGAATTTAAGCATACGGACATGAAAATAGAATTAGTTGATGGTTCTATTAGTTACCCTCATGGGATGGTTGAGGATGTTGTGGTAACTGTGAGTGATATTAGAGTTCCGTGGATTTTGTTGTGCTGGAGACCGGCAAGGGGATAAGGAGTGAGAATGGTCACCTTGTTTTGCTAGGCAGGCCTTTTATGGCCATAGCTAATACTCGTATTGACGTCAGGTCGGGAACTTTGAGTATGTCGGGATCAGGGCGATCAGTGACTTTCTCTGTGTTCAGTAAGAAGTCAGTAGCTCGTGACCCTTTAGTGCAAAATTGCTCCTACGTCAAGATGTTTGACTTGGTGGATGAGGATGATATTGTGCACGAATACTTGGCTAATCTGCACAATGAGGATGATATCATTCAGGAATTCTTGGCTAATCTGGAAAATGAGGATGACATAGTGCATAATTTCCTGGGTGACCTGCAAAGTGAGGAGGAAATTGAACCGGACATTCAAGTCCGAGTGAAGGGAAGAACAACACATGCAATGGGTGTTAAGTACCCGAGATTGAAATCATCAGCTGCAACCATAAATGATGTGATAATACAAATGGAAAGGCAGCTGAAGCTTCAGTCAGATTTTGGTTAATGGGTGGTTTCTCATTCTTTCCCTTTGTTGTATTTGTTTTGCTTTCTTTTGTTTTGTTTTGTTTTGTGTTGTTTTGTTTTTGTTTTGTCTTTGTGTTTTTGTTTCAGGTTGCTGGATAATGCTGCTTGAATGATTTCTCACTTGGAGCTGTCGTACCCTCAGTGAAGCCTCATTTTCTCTCTTCTTTTATTGTCACAATGAGGGCATTGTTTTCTTTTCTTGTGTGGGGGGGAGGTACCCTTTTGTTTTGTTTGTTGTCTTGTCCTCATCAGTCTTGATTTGATTCCAACTGTGAAAGTATGTGGATTGAACATGATGTATTATGCTTTGATTGAATTGATAGTCTGAGGATATTTTTCATCATTTTCTTTAAGCATTGTGTTCATTTTCTGTATTTGAATAATTGAGGTGAAATTCTTGAATGAGAGAAAAAAGTGGGAAATTTTCTTTATGCGTGGAAATTTGTGATTGGTGCTTTTTGTTGTTAAAGTGTAAGTTGAGTCGGGAGGTCTCTGCTCTTCTGGGAACCATGAGCATGGGAAACCACATGAGGATACTTTAGATGAACTCTAAATGTTTCCACCTCATGAATATTGACCTTATAACTCAACTCTCTTGCTGCTTGTGTAAAGAAAATTGTTGTTTGGCTTAATGTATGATCCGAGGGGCTCTACCCCGCTCTCTCCACTTCTTTGTTGAAATGCTTAGGAGAGATGGGTATGGGAAACCACTCTAGGAGACCTGGAATACTCCGGAGGATTTACCTAGTGAATTTTGCCCCGGAGATTATGTAAAAATAATTGAATGATGAAAAGGAAATTTGAAGTATTAAGCGTGTTAGCGCGATTCATTTCTTGTCTCCTTTTCTCGCATATTGGTTTTGAGCCGATTGGGTTTATATGCAGAGGGGCAACTCGTCAATTATGGGCTGAATTGCATTTGGTTAAAGAATATTGAGAATATTCTTGTACTGGATATGACGTTGAAGCATGATTTGTCATTTTCGATATACGTCTTTCTTGTTGTGTTTTTAATTAAGATTTGCTTGAGGACAAGCAAGGTTTTGTGTGTGGAGGGTTTGTTGCGTTAGTTTTTTGTTGCATTTTCAGATGTTTTGCATGTGCGTTTTTTATGACATTTGTTTTGTTTCGCATTGTTTTAAAGTTAAAATGCGCTAATGATGTTATGTCGAGCTATCAGGTTGAAAATGTAGATTTTGCTCGAGAATGACGAAGGCAACCACAGCTTGCTCAACTTCCGCCGCCGCTGTAAGTTTTTTGCTGCAACGATAGGCTCCGTTTAAGCAAACGGGACACCTTCAAAGAAGTCAGCGGTCCCTCACCTTAGGAGACCGCTGACCATTTCGGCAAACGGGACACTTCAGAGAAGTCAGCGGTCGCTCATCATAGGAGATCGCTGACCGTTTGGACAAACGGGACACTTCAGAGAACTCAGCGGTCTCTCACTCTAGGAGACCGCTGAGTCCAGCGCCTCACTAATACAGGGCCAGAAGTCAGCGGTCTCTCAACCTAGGAGACCGCTGAGTTCCGCGCTCAAGTTGATTCAAGGAAGAGAACTCAGCGCTCGCTCACACTAGGAGATCGCTGAGTTCGGGCATTTAGCGAGTTTAATAAAGTTCGCTCAGCGGTCGCTGAGGCTAGGAGACAGCTGAACGCAATTAATTCACCGTATGTATAAATACCGAGCGAGGGTTTTTCAGATTATTCTCTCCAGTTCCAGACGATATTTTTCTCAGTATTTATCAGAGTTTCTCTTAGGTTTTGTCTTCTAGTTTTCTTCGAATATTTTAGTGTAGTCATTTCAATTATCGTAATTCTTATTTTGGATTGGAGACTTCAGTCGGTGTAATTTGTCAGATTCAATTCCAGTTTATCTTCGATTTCGATTACAATAGTGAGTTTACTATTTCAGCTCTTTATTTATGCTTTATAACTTCTCCTGCAGATTGCTCTCTAGAATTAATGTTAGAAAAGATTAATACTTTTGATAGATTAAATTTATGTTCCTGCCTAGGGTTAACTTTATGTATTTTAGTTCTTGCCTAGGGATTAATTTATGTTTAATTATTCTTTCCGCCTAGTTATAAACAACAACCCATTTGATTTACTGCTTCCTGTTTATTTTCTTTTCGCAATACAATAATCTCCCTGCTAAGTTTTCCTTGTGAGACGATACTTGGGTTGGCTTGCTTAATCTACTGTGATCTCGTTCAATTGCGAGCGACTTTAGGATTAATTTAGTCGAAACAGATAGCATCCAGCTGGCTTGAGAAGGTTGACAATTTTTCATCCAGCGGAATTTGGAGTCTTGAAACAATCTCTGGTACTCTCTTTTTAAGATGAATGGATTGATCGATCTTTTGAGAGACGAGAGAATGTCTGAGATCTTGATCTGTGCTTTCTTGTAGATTCTGGGCAAATCGATGTACATCATAGATTGATTGGCCTTGCCAGTCGACTTGCCTTTCTACAGCTGAGATTCGCAGAAGAATCTCTTCTACATTCTTGGCGATCTCATCATTTATTGCGGCTGAAAGCACTTGGGTTGAATTCATTTGTCTCCCGGATTCTGAAGTACTAGGTTTAGATGTCTCGATTTTGACCAGAGTGCGAGTGTCATTGGCAGTTGGACTTGGTGGCTCAGCTATTGCATTAGCTGGCTCTTCATGAATAGTCGTTGCCTCAGTTGTGATTGCAGGCACAGCTTCCTTGGCAGTTTCAACTGGAGCAGTCCAGCTGAGTGCTTGGAGGTATGAGTTGGCCCTTGAGATGACGTCTTCTGAGGGTGGCACAACATCATTCCTTGATTTTTGAATCAGATTTTGGATTAGCTCGTCTTGATGCATGAATGCATCCTGGAGACTTTCAAATTTAAAAATCTCTTGCAGTTGAACTTCTTCAGACTTCAGATGGTCGAATGAGTAGGTCTGAATAAGCTCTTCAGTTGCGTACCAGGTGCTCATCTTGGTAGCAATATAGAACTTGAAGTCGCTAACAGTGACTAATGCGGCTGGGAGCGAAGCTAGCTCCGGATATTGTTGCAGTGCGCTTGTGACTCCTTCGAGCATGAGGTCATCGTACCTTGAGATGAAGGCGTCACGTGCAACTTTTGAGGGACTTAAGTATTCCACTTCCTCAGATGAAGTGGGGGTATGGGGTTCAGCTCTGTTTTCATCATCCAACTGCAAATGAGCGTCAGCTGGACGGGGCTTTTTATGTGAGCTTGGTGCAGGGGTTTGAGCTCCAACTTCTTCATTTTTATTATGAAGTTGGTGTCCCTGTCGAGCTAAAGGAAATTGAGAAGAAAGGGGTTGAAGTATTCCATCTGATCTAAGGTTTAAGTTTAGTTGATCATCTGGAATAGGGAGATGAAGTGGTGGTGATGGTGATGTCCACGCTGGCACGTGAACTTCTTCTCCACCGTAAGAAACCACAGCTTATGGCCCTTCTGCTCCTGGGAGAGTTATTACGAATTTTCTCTCGATATCAGCAGGCTTCTCAGCTGACTGGCTGGGCACCTTGAATTTGAGTCTTCTATTTGAAGATGGTGCTTCAGCTTGTTTTGTCTCCTCGCGTTGTTTCCTCTTCCCTGCTTGGAAGAGAATAGATGCCTGCTACTTTGTCTCCTGCATCTTTTTCTTTTCTTCAAGTGCTACTTTTTTCAGCAAGTCAATCAGCTAACTTGGCTTCTCAAAGAGTATCCTTTGAGATTGGAAACTCTTCCAGATTATGCCACCTGATGTTGCGCGATCTGGCAATCATTTCTATGATGCAAGCGGCTTTGGAGCACAAGTAGATTGTCTCCTTGCAGCTGTACCGAGTGTATTCTTTATCCTTGAACCGGATTTTCTTTGATTCTTTCTCCAACTTGTCCAAGAAGTAGGAGAACCAATCCACAGGGTCACTTCTGAAGATGGCTATCATTGGCTTCAACTTGGGTATGCTGATCTCTCCTTGAGATCCAGCCATACTGAGAATGCTCTTCTGAGTGATGTCCAGAAGTAGTCGGTACTTGGGGCGAAGCAAGAGCTTTGACATGCTTGCTCTGAATGGCTCCGGCTTTATCAGCATCTTGTCCAGTTCTGACTGGACTTCCTCTCTGATGTATCTCTCAGGGAAGAGATTCCCGAATGTCTTCAGGTTGAACTCCTATGCCAGAATCCTGTTGACATTGATTTCCACATCCCAGGGAGTTGTGTATCCCGTTTTCTCCTTTATCTTGATAGAAACATTGGTGCAGAGGCGGTCCTTTTCCTTTGACATTTCCAGGAAGAATTCTGCTACTTCCTGACGAATAGTATTCTTGGGTCTTGCAGTCGCCCACTGCGTTAGACCGGCGCTGTCGATGAGTTTCATTATCTCCTGAAACTCCGACTTCTTGTGATTCCTAAGAGTTAAGCAACTCTCAAAGTGAAGCTTTGACAGTAAGCCTTCATGCTGATCGGCTCCTAGAAGTGGCTTCTTAGATGCCATGTTTTTCTTCTATAAGAACTTGTTAGTAGAACGAGTAATATATATAGAAGAAGAAGAAGAAGAAGAAGAAGAAGAAGAAGAAGAAGAAGAAGAAGAAGAAGAAGAAGAAGAAGAAGAAGAAGAAGAAGAAGAAGAAGAAGAAGAAGAAGAAGAAGAAGAAGAAGAAGAAGAAGAAGAAGAAGAAGAAGAAGAAGAAGAAGAAGAAGAAGAAGAAGAAGAAGAAGAAGAAGATATGCCGATTTCAAAAACTTTTTAGAGATAAGTATGACGAGGATTTGCGTATCTCTGATATATATATATCAACTATCTTGTTGGATGAACGGTCAAGATTGTGGTAGTTTGATATGAGGATTTACGGCTGGGAGTGATTCACGCATCACATCAGGCTATCGTTCGTACAGGACGTGTGACGTCAAGTTATCGTTTGTACAGGACGTGAGATTAATGCGCGCGTGAGGTAGATGAAGCGTTTTGACTTCTGCCTTGGAACTCCCATGCTTCAGAACTTTGCAGACTTTTAATTAAATTTGATTTGATACGATGTGACTGAAGCCTTTATTCATTATCTTTTCTGAGATATGCAGAATAAAGATATATATATATATATATATATATCTTAAAGAATAAGGTTTAGATATCACAAACCTCTCAGCTGATCATAGTAGTCAGTTGATACCTCGGTTGTGAGTTGATGTGTTGAGTGAGTTCTTTTTCAGCTGGGTTTAGATATGAGTTCCCCCTCAGCTGAGTAACCCTTCAACTTTGATGTTCAGCTAAGTTTGGTTCCTCCTCAGCTGGGTTCTCCTCAACTTTGAAATCCAGCTGGGTCTACTTCCTTTCAGCTGAATGTAGCTTCTTCGTCTGGGTTGAGTAATCCGAGTAATCCGAGTAATCCACACAATATTTTGAATCTTGTTTCCACCAGCGGCTTTGTAAGAATATCAGCACGCTGTATATCTGTGTGAATTTTCTCAACAATGACATCCTTCTTTTCCACGTGATCTCTGATAAAGTGATGACACACATCCACGTGTTTGCTTCTTGTGTGATATACTGGATTTTCTGAAATCGCAATAGCACTTGAGCTATCCCAGAAAATTGGAACTTGTCCAGTCTTTACTTCATAGTCATCCAGCTGATGTTTCAGCCAGAGAATTTGAGAGCAGCAGCTTCTAGCTGCCATATATTCTGCTTCTGTTGTGGAAGTTGCGACGCACGTTTACTTCTTTGAAAACCATGATATCAACTTGCTTCCTAGGAACTGACATGTTCCTGAAGTTTACTTCCTATCCAGTCGATCTCCAGCGAAGTCTGAGTCTGAGTATCCAGTCAGCTGTAGGTTGTCTTCAACTGGATACCACAGCCCAACATTTTGAGTTCCTTTGAGATATTTGAGAATGTTCTTGGCTGCTTGACTCCGATGACCTTGACTCCTTCAGGTCTGTCGACCAATCCCCAAACACAATTTCTGAGGAATTCATTTAGCTCTTCTTGCATGGCATTTGTCCAGGGCACGCTCTTTAAAGCTTCTAGAATTGATTGAGGTTCTGGAACTTGAGCTACATAGCATGCCATTAGAGCTGTGTCTTCATCATAGACTGTCAGTTCTAGCTCTACTGAAAGTTGAGCTTTCTCAGCTGCTTCTTGATGATTTGATGTTGTAGCTTGAGCGGCGGAGCTTCTGGTTCTGACTCAGTCTGATGGTTCTCCAATGATGGCAGATGATGGATGATCTTCGATCCATCTTCTTCTTCTACGAATTTCTTCTTCCAGCTGATTGATGCTAGAAGTAGCTAGATCTCGTTTGACTTGGAGTTGTTTTGGAGTTAAGTCTTGAGATTGAGACTCTACTTGAATTGGAATTGAATTTGATCCTCCTTGTGGTGACATTTGTATGAGTTCGGCTGGAAAGGGTGCTGGGGAATCAGATGTGTCTGGATTACCAGCTGATGGCATTCCCCCTTGATTAGGCGTTGGAGGTTCCTCTTGATTTCCAGTTGGTAGAACTTCTACTTGGTTGATTTGAAGTTCTTCTTCTGGCTCATCATCCCATATTAATGGTTCGGCCAGATTCCTGATTCGAGTCTCTTGAGCTCTTGTCTGAATTTTTCTTGAAGATTCTCCTTCATTTCTTCATTTGATTAAATCTCTGAATTCAAATGAGGATTCGTCAAAAGTAACATGGGGAGTTACTTCGACTGTTTGGGTTCTTCTGTTGAAGACTCTGTAAGCTTTGCTTACTGCTGAGTAACCAAAGAATACTCATCGGTCTGTCTTTGCATCGAATGTCTTTAGCTGGGTTTTTCCATTGTTTAAGATGTGACACTTGGATCTGAAAACCTTGAAGTATCCGATGTAAGGTTTTCTGTTATTCCATAGCTCGTACATCGTTTTTTCTTGCCTTGAAGTGAGTAGGGAGCGATTCTGAGTGAAGCATGTTGTGTCGATTGCCTCGGCCTAGAACTTCTTTGGAATGGCAGAGCTGGCTAAAATTGATATAACCATTTCTTTAAGTGTTCTGTTTCTCCTCTCTGCTACACCATTCTGCTGGGGTGTGCGTACAGCTGAGGTTTGATTTTGAACTCCATTATTTTCGCAATATTTATAGATCGTTTCATTTAGAAACTCCGTTCCTTGATCTGATCTGATTGACATTATTTTGCACTCCTTTTGAGTTGTGAGCCTTTTCAGCAGGATTGGCAGCTTGGTTCTTGTTTCACTTTTTCTGGTACAGGAATGACACCCATGTGAATCTTGAGAAGTCATGCACTACGACCAAGGTATATTTTCTGCCGTTGAAACTTGTTGGAGTAACTGGACCAAAGAGATCCATTTGTAGGAGTTGAAGAACGCGATCTGTTGATGGCATTGGCATGAGTGAGAATGAAATTCTGGTTTGTTTCCCTTGTTGACACGTGCTGCACATATGACTTTTGTCATATACTTGATCTGAAATTCCATTAGTTGAGCTGGTTTCTAGCCAGTTTGTTGATTGTCTTGAAGTTGAGGTGATTCAGCCGTCTGTGCCACAGCCAGCTGACTTCATTGCTGCTTTTAGATACAAGACAAGTTTCTGGAGGGCTGTTGTTCCAGTCAACAAATGTAGTATCCAGCCTTTTCATAATTAATCATAGTAAATAATTAAGATAATTATTTAGAATATTTAAAATGTGAGAATTTAATACGAAGTTAAGTTTCGGCAGCCCTAATTTGCCGAATTTTGATAATTTAAGTTTTATTTTCGTTTCGGTTAATCCGAAATGAAAATAAAAAGGTGTTTATGATTATGTGCTATTATATATGCATTATATGAGAAATATGTGCCATTTTTGAAGTATTTGATTTTCTAGGGAATTATGAATTTTCTCTGGCAATTTATTTAATTTTCGGATATTAATTCCGGAAATTTTTAGAGAAAGTTATTTTAGGGTTTGACAATCCGTAATAAATTTTTATAGATCGAGAGCTTTTTAATTAAAGCCTCTATGATTAATTATTTGATAATTGATTAATTAATTAGAGAATTAATTGATCGATTAAGATGAGATTTCTATGCTTAATGTTTAATTAATTAATTAGATATTTAATTAATTAATTAAGCTAAGATATTAAGCGTAATTTTTCCTAGGAAATAAAGCTTATATTCTAAGCTTAATTATTATTTCCTAGATAAATCTTGATTATCAATATCTAATGATTATTTTAATCACTAATCTAAGGTTAATAATTAAATTAGAACATGTGTTAGTAGTTAACACTAACACTTATTATTTAATTAATAAATTAGGGACACCTAGGTTTGTCTCCCAACACAATGATGAGAAATGTTGGGTGACTAAGCACTAGTTAGCAAGATTCAATGTATTTTTGTTAGATAAGTTAGTATTTAATTAATGCATCTCTCTTCTCTCTCAACTCTCATCTCTCACACAACACACACACACACACACACGATACACACACACATTACAGAGCACACACACATCTAATTAAAGAGAAAGAATCAAGCTTGGTTGATCAAAGAAGATAGTGTTAGAATCATCTCAAAAGGTGAGATCCTCTATTAGTTAATCATATAACTCAAGATTTAGCATCAAATCCATATTTCCTATTTTTTTAAAAATTTTGAAAATTATATATATGTTGCAGGATGGATTTGATCTTCAAGTGTGATGATTAATGAGTGATTTAGATTATATTTCTATTATTTAATCATTGAGAAATTAATTCTATCCTAATTTCTATTTTTTCGAAATTTATGGCATAAAATTGAAAATTTTATTCTTTGATCCTATGATTGAATGATGATTATTATGAGCTTATATTATGATTATAAGCATGATGGATAATTGGATAGATTAAGATTTAATTAATTGTGTTTTTTTTTAGTAATGATCGAAATTTTGGGCTAAAATAAAAGTATTTGATTTTGATGTTCTATACTTGAAATGATGATCAATGTAGGTTTAAATGATATTATGTATTGAGTTAATTGATTGAAGCATAATTATTCCAGTTATGCGAATTGTTGGGAAAATTATAAAGTTTTGATTTAATACCAAAACCCAACTGTCCTCCAACCGAGTAGATGATCGCATTAGCCTAAGTAGTGTTATCCAGCTCGCCTGTTTGAGCTCTAGATTTTCTAAGTTTACAGGTTCAGAAAGCGGAACACATCAGAAGCTCAAGACAGCAGAAGATCCAGCTGTGTTTACAGCAGGAGTCAACTATCAGCTGAGTTTTCCAGCTGAGCTGAGTTCAAAACTGAGCAGGATCAAGCTGAAGATAAATCGAGCTGAGTTCAAGACACAGCTGGTCAGTATGCGGAACAAAGGGAACTAACTCTGAAGACGTCACTTCAAGTCAGTTTACCCAATCCAGCTCTAAATTCAAAAATCAGCTCCAAAGGCAGAGATCCCGGTGTCAGAGGAAGTCATTATACCTCGACCAATGAGGGATTGCCAAATCAACATCCTAGACTTCAGAACCTAGGATGTCACACTAATGAAGACAGGTGCAGAAATGCCCAACGGCAGATTTCAAATTTAAGAAGAGTAGGTAAGATTCAAACGGCTCCTCCAACGGCTAGTCTTGAATCTCTACCTATATAAACCCGTCTTCAACCTCAGGATCAGATACGAAAAACTCTCTACAAGCTTTCATTCTCTGAATTTATCAAGCCTTCAAAAGCTCATAAGCAGTTCTAAATAGTTCAAAGAACACTTTATCTTAAAGTGTTTCTAGTCCAGAAACTGCCCAGTTTTTCGTCTGATTCCTAGGCAGAAATCATTGTATATCTTAAGCCTAGATTTCGAACGAGTTCATCTAACTCTAAAGTTCTTCATTGTAAGAACTCGTTCATAGTTGGAACCCCAAACCAAACCCCTCTTTACCCAGAAAGGTTAGGTCAAGGTTACGCTTGCTTGAAGCGCGAAATTCAAGTGGTTGTAAGGTTTTTTCAGTACCTGTAAACTGAAAGGTTAGGCTTGACAGTGCCCGTAAACTGTTGGAACACAGCTCGGGTTAGAGTTGTGAAGTTGCTTGGTACTTGGAAACCAAGTGGTAGTGAATTACCAGTGAATCTGATCGTGGACGTAGGAGGTATTACTCCGAACCACGTAAAATTTCGTGTTATTTAGTTTCTCGTTATTTTCAGATATTGTACTAATTCCATTTGCATATTGCATCTTTATCAAATCTGCATACTCAGCTGCTCCCCAAAGACAGCTGTGTTTTGTTTATAAACTTGCACAACTTGACTAAGTCGAAAACGTAAAGAATGTTTTCAAGCTGAGTTTTTCTAAGCAATCGAGCTAAGTTTTAAAACCACCACTTTCCGCACCGCCAGCTGAGTTATTAGTCCAGCTGACCTTCCTCAGCTGGATTCATAAATGAGCTGACAAACTCTGTTTTAATCTTGAAAAACTTTTCAGAAATATATATTTGGTGTATTCACCCCCCCCTCTACACCAAAGACCCAGCTCAGGGACCATCAATTGGTATCAGAGCAGTGGTTCAAAAGACCGTTGTTTCTGAATCAAGAGATTTGTCTTGAAAATCTATCAGTGGTCAATTGAACAGATCCTCTTTTGGAAAAACTCATATTATTTCATACTGTGCATATCTCCATGGATTCTTATCTTAACAGGAACCTTCCCACCTTTTCGGTCGACGATTATGCAATCTGGAAGTTCAGATTAAAAAGCTTTCTTTGTGCGTATCATGACATGATGTGGGACGTCATCAGAGACGGACCCATCATCATTTACAAACAAGGAAACCAGCTTGTTCCAGGTCAAGATGGTGGACAGCCAACGTATCAGCTCATTCCCAAGCCAAAGAATTAACATACCTCAGAAGAAATGAAGCAAGCTGGATTAGACAGCTTCGCGAGGAACACCATTTCGTCAACAGTCTCCAACGCCTACCTCAGCAAGATCATCAATTGCAACACCGCTACCTCAGCAAGATCATCAATTGCAACACCGCAAAGGAGATGTGGGAAACCCTAGCCAAGCTATGCGAAGGGTCGGAGAAGATAAAAGAAAAAAATTCACAATCGCTTGCCAAAAGTTTGATAACTTCAAGCAGCTTGTCAACGAGTCCATCGAAGGGATGGAACTCAGATTCTCAAATATCGTGGTAGAAATTGAAACCATCAGAACTGGGAAATACACCCAGCGTTCACAGCTGAATGGAACACATACAAGGTGGTACACCAAAGTCGAAGTGACTTGGGTGACTTTTCAACTGAAAGATTATTCTCCCTGCTTTAAAGCCAACGAATACAACTTGAAGATTACCATGAAAGAATCTTCAAGCAATCAGAATGATGGAGAGCTGACACCTGCGCCAAACGAGATTGCGTTCAGAGCTAACTCTGAAAAATCCACATACATGCAGTCAGCTGAGTCATCAAAGAATGACAAGAAGGACATGAGCAAGGAAGAGCTACTTGAAGAGATAGTCAACACCAGCAAGGGCAAGTACAAGAAGGTCGCAAGAACTTACAGAGACAAGTACGCAGCAGCTGATGAGAAGTCAGCTGACAAACGAACAGACGAAGGATGCTTCAACTGCAAGGAACCGGGACACTACAGGCTAGACTGTCCTAAGCTATCCAAGAAAGATAAAGACCAACTGAAAGCTAAAGCAGCTGACAGAAGGAGAGCCTACATCACCGACGAGGAGTCGGAGTGCAACAAAATGGAGGATAACATGCCATTTTCAGACTCAGAAGAAGAAGCACTGATGGCTCATGATGAACCTGAATTTGATACATGCTTCATGGGACAGACAGACGGAATTGATGAAGATGAGGTAATGTCAAGAACTCAAAATCTATCTAACTCCTCACCATCACACGAACACTCTACACAGGTTTCAGAATCAGGGCTACCTGATTGGAATTTAGTAGAGAAGGTTATGAACGATTCCAAGAAGCTTCAAGAGATTCTTGACATCATAATGTGTGAGAATGCCGAGCTAAAAGACAAAATAGTGAAACAAGTTGATACAACACAGCTCCAAGAGGAAGTTATTTCACTAAAAGACAAAATAGTTAAACAAGATCAGCTGATGAAAGACTTCTACTACAAAAAGAAACAGCTGATGGAAGAATTGGAAAAGGCCACAGCTGAATCAGAAAAGAAGTCAGCTGAGATTATAAAGCTGAAAAGTTCCGAAGAGGTACTATCTAAGAAGATGGTAGCTCTCATCAAAGCTACAACAACAATGGACGAAATCATAAGTGCACAACGTCCAGCAGCACTCAAAGCAGGACTGGGTTACAATGAATTGAAGGATGCCACAAACATTACTTTCACTAGTGGAACAAAGGTAATGTTTGTAAGAGCAAAAGAAAACCCAATTCCAGCAACTCAGTAACGACCGTTGAGGACACAGCAGGCATCAAAAAGGCCAGCTGTGAGACAACCTCAAGCACAGATCAGACAGCAACGTGCTCAAACTCAACAAACACAGCAGACTGGACAGTTCAGATACCAGCAACATCAACAACACGTCGAAAGATATCAACCGAGATATCAAAGGAGATACCCAGCTGGATATCACTCATATGATCACCAGCTGGAGCACCAATTCCAGCCGAGGTATCACAAGAGACAACAGAGAAAAAGAAACGTCTCAGCTGGGTACTCAGCTGGATAGCGAAAAAGACCACGACATCAACAAAGAAATCAAGCTGGGAAGATACTGAGATCAAGACCCCACCAGCAACAACAGAAGAACACAAAGAATGTGTATATCGACTCAGCTGGAAGGATCATCAGATCAAATGACCCAATTCGAGTCATCAAGCAGATCTGGGTCGTAAAAGGATATATGTCTAACCCACAAGGACCCAATTAAAACTGGGTATCTAAATTTTGATCTTTTTTATAGGTTGCAAGGGAACGACGCATCATTGAGGAGTCGATGAGAATGCTATGGTACTTGGACAGTGGATGTTCCAAGCACATGACGCACTTAAAGCATCTACTCCAGGAGTATATCGAGCATCCAGGCCCACAAGTAACATTTGGTGACAACTCCAAAGGTCTAACCAAAGGTTATGGTACATTTAAAACTAAAAATGTTATAATCCCCAATGTTTCATATGTACAAGGACTGCAACATAACTTACTTTCCATTAGCCAATTCTACGACAACGGTTTTTCTGTAAAGTTTGATGCACAGGGATGCACAGTGAAGCACAGGGAAACCAAGCAGATACTACTAAGAGGGAAAAGAGAAGGAAATATGTATTTCGCTGACTGGAACAGCAGCCCTCCTGAGACTTGTCTTGTATCCAAAAGCAGCAATGAAGTCAGCTGGTTGTGGCACAGACGGCTGAATCATCTTAACTTCAAGACAATCAACAAACTGGCTAGGAACCAGCTCGCTAATGGAATTCCAGATCAAGTATATGACAAAAGTCATATGTGCAGCGCATGTCAACAAGGAAAACAAACAAGAATTTCATTCTCTCTCAAGCCAGTTCAGTCAACTGATCGAGTTCTTCAACTCCTTCACATGGATCTTTTTGGTCCAGTAATACCAGCGAGCTTCAACGGTAGGAAATACACTCTGGTCGTAGTGGATGACTTCTCCAGATTCACATGGGTTTCATTCCTGTACCAGAAAAGCGAAACAAGATCCAAGCAGATGGTAATGCTGGAAAGGTTGACAACTCAGAAGGAGTGCAAGATAATGTCAATAAGATCAGATCGAGGAACGGAGTTTCTGAATGAAACTATTTATGAATACTGCGAGAAGAACGGAGTTCAACACCAAACCTCAGCAGCACGCACACCTCAGCAGAATCGTGTAGCAGAGAGAAGAAACAGAACACTCAAAGAAGCGGCTACCTCAATGCTAGCCAGCTCTGCCATTCCAAAGAAGTTCTGGGCCGAGGCAATCAACACAGCATGCGTCACTCAGAATAGCTCTCTACTCACATCAAGGCAAGGAAAGACGTCGTATGAGCTATGGAATAACAAAATACCATACATTGGATATTTCAAGGTCTTCGGATCCAAATGTCATATCCTAAACAATGGAAAAACACAGCTCAAGACGTTCGACGCAAAGACTGACCGAGGAGTATTCCTTGGTTACTCTGCTGTGAGTAAAGCATACAGAGTCTTCAACAGAAGAACTCAAACGGTCGAAGTAACTCCACATGTTACCTTTGACGAATCATCATTCGAATATAGAGATTCTATCAAACGAAGAAATGAAGAAGAATCTTCAAGGCAGATTCAGACAAGAGCTCAAGAGAATCGAATCAAGAATCTGGCCGAACCATTAATATGGGATGATGAGCTAGAGGAGGAACCTCAAATCAATCGGGAAGTTTTACCAGCTGGAAATCAAGAGGAACCTCCAACGCCAAATCAAGGGGGAATGCCATCAGCTGGAAATCCAGACACAGCTGAATCCCCAGCACTATCTTCAGTAGAGCTTCTACAGAAGTCAACACAAAACTCAATCCAAGGAAAGTCTCTTTCTCAAGACTTAACTCCAGAGCAACTCCAAGCCAGACGAAATCTAGCCACTTCTAGCATCAATCAGTTGGAAGAAGAAATTCGTAAAAGAAAAAGATGGATTGAAGATCATCCATCATCAACAATCATTGGAGAACCATCTGACCAAGTCAAAACCAGAAGCTCAGCTGCTCAAGCTACATCGGATCATCAAGAAGCAGCCGACACAGCTCAACTCTCAGTAGAGCAAGAACTGAATGTCTATGATGAAGACACATCTCTAATAGCGTGTTATGTAGCTCAAGTTCTAGAGCCTCAAACAATTCTAGAAGCCTTAAAAAGTGTACCCTGGACGAACGCCATGCAGGAAGAGCTAAATGAATTCCTCAGAAATTGTGTCTGGGAATTGGTCGACAGACATGAAGGAGTCAAAGTCATAGGACTCAAATGGATCTTCAAGAACAAACTGGATACCCTTGGAGTCATCATCAGAAACAAAGCTCGACTAGTTGCCAAGGGCTACACACAGCAAGAAGGAATTGACTTCGAAGAATCATTTGCTCCAGTAGCACGATTGGAAGCAATCAAACTTTTTCTCGCTTATGCAGCACATCACAAATTCAAGGTCTATCAAATGGATGTAAAGTGTGCATTTTTAAATGGAGAAATCAAAGAAGATGTCTATGTTGAGCAACCTCCAGGATTTGAAGTAGAAGGAAATAAAGTCTACAAGCTAAAGAAGGCGCTTTATGGATTGAAACAAGCACCTCGAGCTTGGTATGATACTCTATCAAATTTCCTTGTATCCAAAGGATTCAAGAAGGGCTCAGTAGACAGAACACTCTTCACCATCAAGTTGGGAGAAGACATCCTGGTTGTTCAAATCTATATAGACGACATCATCTTCGGATCAAGATCAACATTCTTATGCCAAAGATTTGGAGAGATGATGTCAGAACAGTTCCAAATGTCTATGATGGGAGAAATGAGCTTCTTCCTAGGACTTCAAGTCAAGCAATCAGCAGAAGGGATTTTTATAAATCAATCCAAGTACGTGAAAGACTTGATCGCCAAGTATGGAGTTCAATCCAGCAGAACAGTAAAGATTCCGATGAACACCAACTGGAAGATTGAACCTGGAACTGAAGGGAAGTCAGTTGATTCCAGTAAATACAGAGGAATAATAGATTCCCTGCTGTATCTAACAGCTAGTCGTCCAGACATCTCTTTCACAGTCGGAGTGTGTGCCAGATTTCAAGTTGATCCAAAGGAAGCACACATGCAAGCAGCGAAGAAACTTCTCAAATATCTCAAAGGAACTCAGAATGTTGGACTGTGGTACCCAGCTGAAGACACTCTACAGCTAACTGGATACTCAGACTCAGACTTCGCTGGAGATCGGTTGGACAGAAAATCAACTTCAGGAACATGTCAGTTCCTAGGAAGCAAGTTGATCTCGTGGTTTTCAAAGAAGCAAACATGCGTCGCAACCTCCACAACAGAAGCAGAATATATGGCAGCTGAAAGCTGCTGCTCAGAAATTCTCTGGCTGAAACATCAGCTGGATGACTATGAAGTGAAAACTGGACAAGTTCCAATTTTTTGTGATAGTTCAAGTGCGATTGCTATATCAGAAAATCCAGTACATCACACAAGATGCAAACATGTGGACGTACGTCATCACTTCATCAGAGATCACGTGGAAAAGAAGGATGTGATTGTTAAGAAAATTCACACAGACATACAGCGGGCTGATATACTCACAAAGCCGCTGATAGAAGCAAGATTCAAGATACTGTGAAGATTACTTGGATTACTCAACCCAGACGAAGCTACATTCAGCTGAATGGAAGTAGACCCAGTTGGAATTCAGAACCAACCTCAAAGAACCTAGCTGAGAAAGAATCAAGCTCAGCCAGACGTCTAAGTTGAAGGATTATTCAGTTGAGGGGGAACCAGCTGGAAAAACGATCACTCAACACAGCTATTCATAACCGAGGTATCAGTTGACTACGATGATCAGCTGAGAGGTTTGCAACATCATTACATTCACCTACTCATTCTGTTTTAGACAGACATCAGTCAAATCATATCTTGTCATATCTAATCAAATTTGTTGGAAAAATTAATAGAGTTTTGATTTGATACCAAAACCCAGCTGACCCCAACCGAGTAGATGATCGCACAAGCCTAAGCGTTTTTCAGCTCACCTGTTTGAGCTTATAGAGTTTCTTAGTTTACAGATAGAATCGCTGAAGACAGCAGAAGACACAGCTAAGCAGACAGCTTAAGAACTCAGCAGAGCAGACTCAGCAGAGCAAGACCAAGCAGAGTCAAATATCCTACAGTATCAAAACCCAGCTCAGTGACGGAAACTCAGGTCAGTGTCAAAGATCCAGCTCAGTGTAAAAGACCCAGCTCAGTGTCGATGACACAGCTCAGGTCTAAAACACAGCTCAGGTCAGTGACACAGCTCAGGTTGAAGACACAGCTCAGGTTGATAATACAGCACAGGTCTAAGACACAGCTCAGAGTCAAGACACAGTAGAGTCCAAAATGCTGAAGACACAGCAGAGACGCTTAGCAGCTCGAAGACGAAGACCTTCTCAAAGACAAGATCCCGATGTCAGAAGATCTTATCTGACGCAGACAGATCAGAGAAGAAATGGCTTCTGCAGATGCAGACCTACTTCGTAGGTAAAGGCCAGAAGTCAACAAAAGTATGTAAGATTCAAACGGCTCTCTTCCAACGGCTAGTTTGGATCTCCACCTATATATATCTCTCCTCCATCATTAAAGAGAGTGACTGGTGGTAAGACTGGTGAGAAAAAGAGAAGACTGAAGTTATAGAAGTGCAAACAGAAAAATGAACAACAATCTTCAAAGCCAAATCTTTCAAGAACACCCAGCCAGTCAGCTGTGTTCTTAGTTGTTCACATATTCAGTCTTAGGCAGAATAGATCAGAATATAAATATCTTAAGCCTAGTTTGAACGAGTTCATCATACTTCTTGTTCTTATTTGAAAGAACTGGTTCATAGTTGGAAAACCCATACCCAAACCCAAACCCAGAAAGGTTAGGTAAAGGTACGCTTGCTCGAAGCGTGTAATTCGAGTGGTTAGGTTCTTCAGTACCCGGAAACTGAAGGTGTAGGCTTGACAGTGCCCGCAAACTATTGGAACACAGCTCGGGTTAGAGTTGTGAAGTTGCTTGGTACTTGGAAACCAAGTGGTAGTGAATTACCAGTGAACCTGGTCGTGGACGTAGGAGGTGTTACTCCGAACCACGTTAAAAATGCTTTGTTATTTATCGCTTTGTTTTATGCATGTTACTAACCCTCATGAGCATATATTTCAAGCTGCATAAACTGACTAACTGAAAAGTGAAACAGAGCTTTGCAATATAATTTGAAGCAACAGACGGACTTTCCAATTCCACCACATTCCGCACACATACACAGCCAGCTGTGTCGATCAAGCTGCCATCCAGCTGGATCGAACACAACCAGCTCTCTGAAAAGAGTTTTAACTTGGAAAAGTTTTTAAACCTTGGTGTATTCACCCCCCCTCTACACCAAGGTATCCGTCTTGGGACCAACAAAATTTAATTAAAAGTCTGCAAAGAACTGAATCATGGGAGTTTCGAGGCAAAGGTCAAAACGCCTCAACCACCCTCTCTCGCGCATTAACTCGTATTTTCTAAACAAGAAACTGACATGACGCGAGAATAACTCCCAATCGTAGATCTTCTTATCAAACTATAAATCTTGATCGTCTATTCATCAAGAAAGTTGATATAAATATGCTAGAAGAGATACGCAAACATTGCATTAACCCTAAAAAGTTTTTCGGCACTCTTTCTTCTTCCTCTCCTTTGTATTATTTGTTCTACTAACAAAAAGTTGCAGAAGAAGAACATGGAATCTAGAAAGATATCTCCAGAAGCCGATCAACATGAAGAGTCTGTCAAAGCTTCACTATGAGAGTTGCTTAACTCTCATG
Source organism: Agastache rugosa (assembly GCA_031470985.1). Classification (NCBI taxonomy): domain Eukaryota; kingdom Viridiplantae; phylum Streptophyta; class Magnoliopsida; order Lamiales; family Lamiaceae; genus Agastache; species Agastache rugosa. Next base: position 24,965,232 of record CM062608.1, read on the forward strand.
AACCACAAGAAGACGGAGTTCCAGGAGAAAATGAAGCTCATCGACAGATCCGGTCTAACGCAGTGGGTGACTGCAAAGCTCAAGAACATCATTCACCAGGAAGTTGCAGAATTCTTCCTAGGAATGTCAAAGGAAAAAGACCTCATCCGCCCCACTGTGCTCTCAAAATAAAAGAGAGAACGGGACACACAACTCCCTGGGATGCGGAAATCAATGTCAACAAGATTCTGACAAAGGAATTCAACCTGAGAGGAAACCCAGTTAGAACTGGACGAGATGTTGATAAAGCCGGAGTCTTTAAGAGCAGACATGTCAAAGCTCTTGCTCCGCCACAGGAGGCACAGAAAAAGAAGAGGAAACAACTTAAGGAGACAAAACAAGCTGAAGCACCGTCTTCAAAGAGAAGACTCAAGTTAAAGGTGTTCAGTCAGTCAGCCGGGAAGCCAGCTGACATTGAGAGAGAATTCGTAACTACTATCCGAGGAGCAGAAGGTCCACAAGCGGTGGTTTCATACGGTGGAGAAGAAGTTCATGTGTCAGCGTGAACATCATCATCGCCATCACCACAACGACGTATTCCAGCTGATCAACTAAGCTTAGACCCCAATCAACTAAGCTTAAACCTCACAGCAGATGGAATACTTCAACCGTTTTCTCCTCAATTTTCTTCAGCTCAACAGGGACACCAACTTCAAGATCAACTTATGGAAGTTGGAGCTCAAGCCCCTGCACCAAGCTCAAGTGGAAAGCATCATCCAGCCGATGATCACTTGCAGCTGGATGATGAAAACATGAGCTGAACCCCATACCAACCACTTCAGAAGTGGAAGGGGAATACTTAAGTCCCTCAAGAGTTGCACGTGACGCCTCCATCTCAAGGTTTGAAGACCTCATGCTTAAAGGAGTCACAAGCGCAACTGAAGTGCTGAATCAGACTTTCTCATTCAATCTAATGAAGTCTGAAGAAGCCAAATTGCAAGGAATGAAGTTGTGCCCTACTCAGAAGATGTCATCTCAAGTGCCAACTCATACCTCCAACCACTCAGCTGGACCGCCCCAGCTGAAACTGGCCAAGGAAGCTGTGTCTGCAATCACAGCTGAGGCTAATGCTATTGAAGAAGAGCCAGCCAATGCAACAACTGAGCCACCAAGACTCCAAACCTCGCTGCTCAGAGCTGACAACCACAGCATAGCCAATCTAAACATCGCAACATCTGATAATACAGCGAAGATCGCTGATGCAATTCAGGAAATTGCACATCTCAATAAGACGATGGTGTGTCTCTCCCGCCTTGTTGATTATGCCAAAAAGGGGGAAGATAATGAGACAAAGAAGAGGCAAACTGCTGAGCTAGAGGAACCAACTAAATCAGCTGAAAGAGAAACGAGAGTCAAAAGAAAGAAGCAGCGGATGCAGAAGAGAAGACCCAGCCAGCTGGGATTGAAGATTGAAGAATTGAAGAATTTTTTTTCTTTTCTTTCTTTTTCTCTTTTTATGCTGTAATTTCTTACATTAATAAAACACAATTTTCTTTGCTGCTCAAAGCTCACCCTGATGACAATTACTTTTTGTCTAGGCTCTGAACTCTGAACTCTTATCTGCTGATTTATTTTTTACCCTCTTAAATCGTAGGGGGGAGCTAAGGGGTAGCTTCATAAGTTGTCTCAGTTAGGTTTTGGCATCATCAAAAAGGGGGAAATTGTTGGGAAAATTATAAAGTTTTGATTTAATACCAAAACCCAACTGTTCTCCAACCGAGTAGATGATCGCATCAACCTAAGTAGTATTTTTCAGCTCGCCTGTTTGAGCTCTAGATTTTCTAAGTTTACAGGTTCAGGAAGGGGAAGACAGCAGAAGCTCAAGACAGCCGAAGATCCAGCTGTGTTTACAGCAGGAGTCAACTATCAGCTGAGTTTTCCAGCTGAGCTGAGTTTTTCAGCTGAGCTGAGTTCAAAACTGAGCAGGATCAAGCTGAAGATAAATCGAGCTGAGTTCAAGACACAGCTGGTCCAGCTGTATAGAACAAAGGGAACTAACTCTGAAGACGTCACTTCAAGTCAGTTTACCCAATCCAGCTCTAAATTCAAAAATCAGCTCCAAAGGCAGAGATCCCGATGTCAGAGGAAGTCATTATACCTCGACCAATGAGGGATTGCCAAATCAACATCCTAGACTTCAGAACCTAGGATATGACACTAATGAAGATAGGTGCAGAAACGCCCAAGGGCAGATTTCGAATTTAAGAATAGTAGGTAAGATTCAAACGGCTCCTCCAACGGCTAGTCTTGAATCTCTACCTATATAAACCCGTCTTCAACCTCAGGATCAGATACGAAAAACTCTCTAGAAGCTTTCATTCTCTGAATTTATCAAGCCTTCAAAAGCTCATAAGCAGTTCTAAATAGTTCAAAGAACACTTTATCTTAAAGTGTTTCTAGTCCAGAAACTGCCCAGTTCTTTGTCTGATTCCTAGGCAGAAATCATTGTATATCTTAAGCCTAGATTTCGAACGAGTTCATCTAACTCTAAAGTTCTTCATTGTAAGAACTCGTTCATAGTTGGAACCCCAAACCAAACCCCTCTTTACCCAGAAAGGTTAGGTCAAGGTTACGCTTGCTTGAAGCCCGAAATTCAAGTGGTTGTAAGGTTTTTTCAGTACCCGTAAACTGAAAGGTTAGACTTGACAGTGCCTGTAAACGGTTGGAACACAGCTCGGGTTAGAGTTGTGAAGTTGCTTGGTACTTGGAAACCAAGTGGTAGTGAATTACCAGTGAATCTGGTCGTGGACGCAGGAGGTGTTACTCCGAACCACGTAAAATCTCGTGTTATTTACTTTCTCGTTATTTTCAGATATTGTACTAATTCCATTTGCATATTGCATCTTTATCAAATCTGCATACTCAGCTGCTCCCCAAAGACAGCTGTGTTTTGTTTATAAACTTGCACAACTTGACTAAGTCGAAAACGTAAAGAATATTTTCAAGCTAAGTTTTTCTAAGCAATCGAGCTAAATTTTAAAACCACCACTTTCCGTACCGCCAGCTGAGTTATTAGCCCAGCTCACCTTCCTCAGCTGGATTCATAACTGAGCTCACAAACTCCTTATTCTGCTCACCCTAGAGGCACCAAAATGTATCAAGATTTGAAACAGAAATTTTGGTGGGAATGAATGAAGCGAGATATAGCTTCTTTTGTGGAATGATGTCTAACCTGTCAGCAAGTGAAGGCATTCCATCAAAGGCCATATGGGAAGCTACAACCTTTAGAGATTCCAGAGTGGAAATGAGATGACATTACAATGGATTTTGTAACTGGTCTACCCAAATCCAAAAGAGGAAATACGGCAATATGGGTGATAGTGGATAGATTGACAAAATCTGCACACTTCATACCTATTCCGATAACTTATGGCGCAGATAAGTTAGCTCAGCTGTACATTCGAGAGATTGTGCGTTTGCACGGAATACCTAAATTGATCACTTCGGATCGAGATTCTAAGTTTACTTCTTATTTTTTGAGAAGTATGCAAGAAGAATTAGGTACCAAATTAAATTTCAGTACAGCCTTCCATCCTCAGACAAATGGTCAATCAGAAAGAACCATTCAGATCTTAGAAGATATGTTGAGAACTGTTGTTTTAGATCGAGGAAGTCAATGGGAGCAAATTTTACCTCTTGTTGAATTTGCTTACAACAACAGTTATCAAATGACGATAGGCATGGCGCCCTATGAAGCTCTTTATGGAAAGAAATGTCGATCTCCGCTCCATTGGGATGATGTGGGTGAAAGAAAAATGTTAGGACCCGATGTAGTAAAGGAGATGATAAAGATTGTACGCCAAATCAAGCAAAGAATCAAAGAAGCACAAGATCGTCAGAAATCTTATGCTGATTCAAGAAGATCAGAATTAGAGTTTGCAGTTGGCGATAAAGTTTTCTTGAAGGTTTCGCCTTCAAGGGAATTCATAGGTTTGGTGTTAAAGGAAAGCTTAAGCCTCGCTACATAGGACCATATGAAATTCTGGAAAGAATAGGTCAAGTAGCATATAAGCTAGATTTACTGCCAAGTTTTGGAAGTTCGCATAACGTGTTCTATATATCTCAATTGTGAAGATATATGTTTGACCCTAAGCACGTTATTCATCAAGAAGAAGTAGTCCTTGAACCAGATGTTAGTTATGAAGAGGAACCGGAAGCGATTTTGGATCGAAAGGTCCAGTAGCTTAGAAATAAATCGATCGTGTCAGTAAAGGTCAAATGGAGATATCATGGAATAGAAGAAGCAACGTGGGAGTTAGAAAGCAAGATGAGAGAAAAGTATCCCAAACTCTTTCAGGAGGTAAGCAAATTTCGGGACGAAATTTATTTTTAGGGGGAGAGAATGTGATATCTCGTCTTTCTTGCGTACTAAAATTAATTAATTTAGTAAGAAAGATAAGATTTCAGTGAAAGAAACATTTTCATTTCAGAAAATTTTATCCGGCAGATATATTTTGCCGTAAAAATGAGTTTTAATTAAGAATGATCATCTCGATTAATCCGAAACGAAGAAGTTTCTATATTTATCATTAAATGATAAATGTTTGGTCATAAATTGGCTGAAAGAATAATTTAATTTAATTACGTGGATTTCTACGTGATTTATCATTTAAAATTTTAGTTTCGGTCGAATTGAAAATATTTTGAATCTCCGATTCTTTCTGTGAGATTTTTATCTAAGGTTCGTGAAACCCTAAAATTAATTACTATGTTGAGAAATTAGAAGTTTAATTAAGGAGTTCTTCGTTATTAATTAATTGAATTAATTAAGAATTTAATTAATTAACTAAACTTACTATTCATCCTAAATATCTAAGATATTTAAATTAGAAAGTTTTAATCCTATCTATATATATATATATATATGTGTGTGTGTGTGTGTATTCATCATCCTCATCCCTTCATCTCTCTCTCTTGATCGACACACACACACTTAAACACACACTCCATTGTTGTGTTCTTCCAAGCTTCAAGTTCAAGATCCAAGTTAGCAAATCATCTCCAATCAATTAAGTAAGATTAGATCTCTACTCTTCCAAGTTCTTGATTCATTTTCATGGTTGAATCATCCTATCTCTTCATATATATATATATATGATCGAAATTTTTGAGAAAAATGGAGAAATGATTGGATGATCTTGATCTCTTAATATGATGCTTATTTCATGTTTAGATGATCAAATATGTGATTAAATTGAGCATGAGAAAACCCTAACCCTAAGATGTAATTTTCGAAAATTATGAAATTTTAGGGGTTTTTTATTCATTTGTTTTATGATTAAATTGATGTTATAATTGAACTTAGTTAATTATTCTAAGCATGTTTCATGTTGAAAGTAAGCATGAATTCCCAACCTATCTCATTTTATTAATTAATGTCGAAAATTAGAGTTTTAATTAGGGTTTTGAAGATTTGATGAAGAAAGATGTAATTGATGGATAATTTGATGTTATATGATGTTAATGGTAATTATTGAATCAAGAGTTAGTGAATTAAAAGAATAATTAACCCTAGAAACCCTAAAAAGTGAAATTAGGGTTCTTAAATTTTGGTTTATTAGTTTAATAGTTAATTGAATGAAATTGATGAAATAATTAAGCTTATAATATTTAATTAAGTATATTAGAAATGAAAAAGAAGAGAAAAGAATTCTAGAAATCCTAAAATAAAAATAACCGAAAATTAGTTAAATAAATAAATAATTATTTGATTTTTAATTAATAAACTAATTGCATTTATGAACTTCTTAATAAAAATTAAGTATTGCGTGATTTTCTGGAATTTTAATTCAAAGTATTAAAACTTTTCTATTTTTAGTTGATTTTCCCGATTTGGAAGTCTATATGTTAATTGGATCAAATGTGTGAAATAAATGTGTGATTATGTTTGTTATGATAAAATAAGTATATGGATTTAATTTTAGAATTTTCTGAATCCGTTAGACGGATTAAAAATCGACAAAGTCGATTTCTGTGAATAGTAAATTATGTATGTTGATTAAGTGTGAATTGTTTGATGTTTGGAGATTAATGATAGTTTTAGTTAGTTAAAAAGCATTTAAGAGGTTAAGTTAGAAATTCTTGAGTTTCGTCGTAGAAATTCGAAGCGAATTAGGAATTTAGATTATCGAAGTCGTTTATTAGATAGGCGTTATTCTCGTTCTGAAGTTCGCTATTCCATTTCGATTAAAGGAGCAAGTGGAAGTGGAAGCGGAAGCGTGAAGTAGAAGTTGATCGAGCGTTAAAGTTAAAGTAAAGCTTAAGTTTATCAGGTGGGCTTTCTTAACTATATAACGTGAAAAGTATGATATTATAATTTTTCAAAAGCTTTGATACTTGCCAAAATGTTTTTAATGTTAAGTATGTTACCATCTACTTAAGAAGGACGAATTCGGTCTCGCGCAAGGTGGGATTTGTGTACACATATGTAATCGTGCGCATTTCTTTGATAGGCCGATTATACGTAATCGTAAGTCTTTCCTTGATATGTCGGTTACAAGTGATTGAGAAAGAGGCCTCTTTCCCATCACTATTATTTATCGTAGATATGGTTCATACTGTTAATATGTCTGCAGACAAATGTTTTTCAAGAAAAGAAAATGTGTTTAACATTGCACAAGTTATTTTTAGAAAATCCTTGTGCTATGTTTTTCGGCAAGTTTTCAAAATATAGCTGTATTCAGCAAATTTCATATGTTTTCGGCATGTGTTCACTGAGTACGTAGTACTCAGCCCTGCATGTTATTTCTAAAACGTGCAGGTTAGCAGAGATGGTGATGACGAGTGCTGGATGGGCAATTGTTGTTAATGTTTTGATAAGAGTTGACCTAGAATATATATTTTCATATATATATTCTCTCGTTTTCAGCTGCAATATTAAGAGGTTTTGTTTTGAGAAAGATTGTGAAGTATTTTATATAAGTTGTTAAAGTTGTAAAAATTCTGAAGTCTTGATCGAACTATGTTCGATAGTTATTTCGTTATCATACTTCTTATATAAATATATTAGTTGTTTGTTGTTTTGAAAAGTTTTGTCGATCTTAAAATCATTTTTCTTTATCTTTCTTTCTTGATTCTGAAATCGTTTTTCTTCGTCTTCTCATTTATTGTCGATAATTTGGTTGATCAGGTCTATTGATTTCTGAGTTGATTGAGTTCAAATTGTTGATATGCATGTTGTTGTCAAAATCAGTTGATCGTCTTATTAAACTCAAGTCATGCATATCCTAATTGTCATAAGTTTGATGATTTGTTGAGTATGAGATGTCCTTTGTTGTTCAATGATAGTCGGGTCGCTATCTTAATCCTTTTGTTAACCATAAATTGTGTAAGTCATGGGACCTACTGGCTTTGATATCTAATTTCGGGGTCGGGCTGCGACAACACTCCTCGTCTTGCAGATGCGAGCTCTTTATCCAACCTTACACTTAATGAAGTAAATGAGAATATGGAATTGTATGAACAAATATTTCTGTTGGATTCGAGCTAGTAGCTCAATTGGTATTGGTAAGTTTATGTAGAAGTAAAATTGACTAAAGTGTTTGAGTTGTGCGAGAACAAAGACTGACATATGAGCTTCAGTCTGAGCTAGTATATTATGGAACATAATGGAACATAATAAAGGATTTTTTTCCATATTTACTTGCGGATTTTACGGAGATATTTTCCTTACCCTTGTTTGACGCGGAAAATATATTATATTGGTGATATACTTAATTGTTCTACAAGGCTTATTTTCAAGGAAGGTTTCCTACTTTTAGGAAACGTATCTTGCAAAAGACGGTGGAGATTATTTACTAGGGTTTTCAAGTGGTCCTATAAATACATCTACACAATACATTGAAGATAGTCGTCCATGATGTAATTCTTTCATATATGGGGACGTGAGTTTTTTGAGAGCATACTCTAGAGAGAGTATTTTTATTGTTTTCATACACTTGTGAGGATTTGTTACTCCTTGTTCTTGAGAGTTATATGTTGAACGTGGTTCAAATCTAGGTTGTAGGTAGTTCATTCACAATCAATAATTCACGCTAGATTAGAAAGGGTGTAAGCGAAAGAGTAGCAAAAGATAGGAGATCTGTTTCTGTAAGACCTCTGTAGTCACAACTTCTAATAGTGGATTATTTCTCTCTTGGGCGTGCCCCCAACCGTAGGTTGATTAACCGAACTGGATTACCATTTTGTGTATCGTTTACTTAGCTCAGTTATTATATTCTGTATCATATTACGTGCTAAGTTTTGTTGTGACAGATTTGTACTTTATATGCAAAAAGTGCTGGCCCATGAAAATTTCAATTTCTTCGGAAATTAATAGCCTCTTGTGATTCAGATGTAAACAATTCATACAAACTTATTTGTAACTTCAGAAAATGAAAGTCTAACTTTTCCATTATCACAACAAAAGGTGGGAAGTTCGTACTCAAATCTCACAACACCACAGTAAATACAATTAGACACTTTTTTAAGTTCATGTAGCATTGAACCTACAAGAAAAAATAACATTGTTGAGTCTAATAAACTATGGTTTACCAAAACAACTTAAAAATAACTTTAAATCTTGATGTTTGAAATACTTTACCAATTTCGGTTCGGATCATGTGTCCTACAACTAAATTTATTATTTTAATAACATTGACTCATCTCCTTGTCTATATTACGTGGATTCATTAGACACAATTATTGTGTGGGATGATGTCCTGTTTCTCTTTCCTACTCTTCTCATTTCACCTATTAAACCAAATTTTCGAATCATGCCTTTTCACCTTTGATTTCACCTTCTTCCCTTCTATTCTTGTTTCTCTCGGTTTCTTTTAAGGTCCTTCAGGCATTATTAAATTGGTAAGAATCTTGATCTATACATTAGTTATGTTACTTTGCTTGTAATAACTTTTTTTTCGATCTTGATTCATGCTTCATATAATCATGTTTAGTTTTTCTCTTCCAAAATCATAACAAAAACTACAGATTCATGTGCCTATTCAATGCGAAGATTTGGTGGATGATATTGCGTGTTGAAAGATCAACTAGTGAGATTCCTATGGAGACTCAGATGCTGCTGTTGGAAGCTGATGAAGAAAATGCTCTTAGTAGTTAGGACAACTCTACAAGGGACTAAATTGAATGAGTTCCACTTCTGCTATGAAAGATGTAATTGGTGTTTTGGTGATCATGGATCAGCTATATATATAGATATATATATTTACCTTCTTATTTCTGGGAACAATTCTTTTGATCTTCTCAAGGATTCAATAAAGTATGTTTGCTATAAAATGGTTATGAAATCTAAGATTTCTTGACATTAGTAATCTGATTTTCATTCTTGAACTTCCTCTATTGTTTTCAGTAGCATTTTGGCAAAAGCACAAGGCACATTTATCACCTTGAAAATAAGAAGGTAAATATATATATCTATATATATAGCTGATCCATGATCACCAAAACACCAACTAAGTGTGTGTAATTTTCTTGAAATCTAAGGTATATTTGGTTTAAATTCAGTCTCTTGCTGACATAGATTGGTTTGGATGGTGCACTTAGGATGTTTTCCACACTAATATTCAGAGGGTCTCATATGCAATAAAAATTAAATTTGGATAAAATGAAGAAACATTAAAATCTATTGTTCTAAAATTCTTATATCATATATATACAGTTTCAAAGAAGATGGGATCTCTCTGAAGTATCTGATCATGAATGACGGATGGCAAGAAACAGAAAATGAATTTAAGAAGGAAGACGAGCTTATCATTGAAGAACACAGTAAGTCTTGCATTTCTAGCATGATTCTGAATTTCTGATCATACAGATTTGCCATCGGATTAACAGATACTCCCTCCATCCACGATAAGTGTATCACATTGGATTTGGCACGGGTTTTAATAAATGGTTGGTTGATTATTTTTTAGTGGAGAAATGATCCACCATAATGAATTGTTGTGAAGTTTAAAATAAGGAATCCGTGTGAGTTATTGTCTCAAAAGGGAAAGTGATACACTCTTTGTGGATGTACGCAAAAGAAAATTGTGATACACTTATCGTAGATGGAGGGAGTATTAAAGAAAATAACAAATTCAAGATCTTAGAATCAGACGGTTCGAACACACATAACAAAGAGTTGTACCATGACATTAAGGAGAAAACATTATATTTACTTATTATTCAAATCACATGATTTTTGTTGTTTTAAATAGCGTTTCCTTTTCATTTGTAGAAGTCTTATTTGTCAAATAGACCTTTGTAGATGTAGCTGTAACATTGTAGATACATAAATATTCAAATTAGCTTGTAGCAGATATAAACAATTTGATAAAAATATTATTCTAATGATTTAAGAATTAAAAATTCCTTGAAGACGAGCCGGACTTGGATAATGCACCGTTTCTCATATTTTATATCCAAGAAGTAAATTCTGCAATGAACTACGTGCTTGTAAGAAGTATGACCGGATAGTATACAGAAAAAAGAAATTAACATGAACAATTTTACAAATGAAATTGATAGTGATCACAACAATAAATAGAATCGTGATTAACCATGAATGGGAATAGAGAAAGAATTGGCGCCAAGTTGTGGTAAAAATATATCTTGTCATTTCCTTGATCGTTGTCAATTATTTAGTTGATCAGGTCTTTCAAATTCCTAGTTTATTCGAGTTATATTTATCATATGCAAAATGCATTCAAATTTAAGAGTAAGAGAAATAACACAAGAGATTACGTGTATGCTAAATCAAGAATCTCTTGGAAAGTTGAAGGCGAGCGGCTTTGAGTTGCAAAATTAAGTAAAGAAAAAAAAGCAAAATAACGTGAGAAAAATCACACATGGACTTGATAACAATATTTGTATAAAATATTAACAAGGTAAACGCATGATAGATATATCTATTAATATTAATAAGGTAAATTTGATGTCTAATAAATTAATATACTTCTTCCAAATCATAATATAAGGTGAATAATAAATTATCACTAAAGTAAGTTTGTATTTCTTGTAACTAATAATATATTATATTAATATTATATATTATATTATGCTATTGCCCTTAATTTTGATATATAGTAAGGATATTTTAGGTGATTCAAATTTTGTAAAGCAATGCTCTTTTTGTACAAGTATAGATTGATCTTCAGAAAATAGAATAAGTCTAAATAAATATAATATATTATTCATGTCCAAATTAGGTAACTAAAATATATATTTTAGTTTAATTATTTTTATGTATCCCAATAAAAGTAATTGTTGTGTTAGTTTTTTGTTGTATTTTTTGATATTTTGCGTGCGCATTTTCGATGTCATTTGCTAGATTTCGCATTGTTTTGAAGTTAAAATGCATTAATAATGTTGTGTCGAGCCATCGAGTTGAAAATATAGATTTTGCTAGAGAATAAAGAAGGCAACCACAGTTCGTTCAACTTCCGCCGCTGTGGAGAAGTGAAACTCAGCCATCCCTCACCTTAGGGGACGGTTGTGATTTGTTAAGAGGTGAAACTCAGTCGTCCCTCACCTTAGGGGACGGCTGTGATTTGTTGAGAGATGAAACTCAGCCGTCCCTCACCTTAGGGGACGGCTGTGATTTGTGGAGAAATGAAACTCAGCGGTCCCTCACTTTAGGAGACCGCGGAGTCCAAGTTTTTTTGCCAACGTCCAGTACAGGGCGAGAAGTCAGCGGTCCCTCAACCCCAGCGACCGCTGAGTCCAACGCCTAAAGCCAATAAAGGAAAGAAGTCAGCGGTCGCTCTATCTAGGAGACCGCTGAGCGTAATTAATTCAACGCATGTATAAATAGCGAGCGAGGGTTTTAAGAAACGGATCGACTGCTCCAGACGACTTTTTCCTGCACTTTTCAGAATTTCTTTAAGGTTTTTTCTCTCGCTTTCTTAGAACTCTATTAGTCTAGTTATCTCATTAATTATAATTTCATTCAGGATTGGAGGATACAGACAGTGCAATTTTCAGATTCAACTCCAGTTTATCGTCAATTTTATTTACGATTGTGAGTTCTTTTGATTTATGTTCTTTACTTATGTTTTATAATTTCTCCTGCGGATTGCTTAATTGAATTAATGTTAGGATTAGAAAAGATTAATGCGTTCGTTAGATTATATTTCAATTCTTACCTAGGGTTAATTTATGCTTAGTTATTCTTTCCACCTAGTTTTAAACAACAAACCCAATTGATTTACTGCTTTATTTTTCTTTTCTTTTCGCAATATAATAATTTCCCTGCTAAATTTTCCTTGAGAGACGATATTCGGGTTAGCTTATTTAATCTATTACGACCACGTTTAATTGCGTGCAACTGAGATTAATTAGGTTGAAATAAATTTGGCGCCGTTTCCGGGGAAAACTTTAGATGATTATTTGTGTTGCTTTGTAATTTAGTATATTTATGTTTATTTCTTTTATGCTATTGGTACTCGGTTATTTCTCTTTCCTCCGGTGCGCATAATCGGTTTATTGAGTGTTGTGTATGCAAGGTCGTAGAAGCTTGAAAAAGAATTTGGCACCTTATTTTGATAACATCGACCAACCGCGCAAGATTCTACAAAGTTTGCGGGAAGAAGCCGAGTCCAGCTTTAACGAGGTTGACGAACCTTGTTTTGAAGAAGAAGTTTTTGCACAGTCACAAGAATCCGGGGGTTACTTCCCAAACGAGACTATTATTTTGGCATAAATGGCTAACAATCCTAGATATATGGGTGATTTCGCCAGACCAACATTTGGAACCACTACTTCTGTTATAGTGTTGCCCACTGAAGTCAGGAATTATGATTTGAAGCAGAATCATCTGAATTTGCTACCCTCTTATCACGGGATGGCTAACGAAGATGCTCTGCAATTTGTTCGAGAGTTTTGCACGGTGGTTCAATCTTTTCCTTTTCTGGCTCTGACTGAGGACCTGCTAAAATTGAAATGCTTCCCATATACATTGAAGGATAGGGCTAAAACGTGGTACTTAGCACTTCCACCTAACTCGCTCACCACATGGACGGCTGTGTGCGAGAAATTCATGTTAAAGTACTATCCCAATCATAAGACTCAGGAAGTGCGCACAAAAATTATGAATTCACTCAAGCTGGAGATGAACCCTTCCATAGGGCTTGGAAAAGATTCCGGGAGTAACTTCACCAGTGTCCACATCACCAGATGGCACCAGAAATGTTGTGGCAATTCTTCTACGATGGATTGGTGCAGACAGCTCAGTTTATGGTGGATAGTACCCCCGGCAGAAACAATGCGGTGAAAATGGCTGATGAATTACAGGAGATATTCGAAACACTTGCAGCTAGTTCACAGCAGAAATCTACCCGCACACGACGTGCTGAAGTGAGTGCAGTTGCTGAAAGTCTGGACATGAAAAAGCAGCTGGCCAGCATGATGAGAGAGCTGCAGGAATTAAAGATGAGCAAGTCGGGTATTCCTCCACCTGAACAGGAACCTGCCAAACAAGAGATGTTCGTTGAGCCATGTGGAATTTGTGGGGAGCAAGGGCACAATCCAGAAGAGTGTCAGAGAATGGGAGAGCTGACATATGAAGGGGGAGCAAAAGTCTATGCTGCACAGGGATACCTTCCACGGCAGCAGTTTGATCAAGGTCAAAGGTTCAATCAGAATCAACGACAGCAGAACTCGGGATGGCAAAATCAGTCTAACTCTGGATGTAGAAATCAGAATCAAGGACAAGGATTAGGACAGAATTATCAATTTCACCCTTCCCGACAACAACAGCCTATTCAGCAGTATCCTCCTCAGCAGCAGTGGTATCCTCAGCAACAGCAGTTCTCCCAACAATTTCAGCCACCTCAAAAGACTTCCATAGAGGACAGTTTGAGCACTTTCATGCAGGAAAGCAAGCGAGCAAGGGAAGCTAAAGATGCCACTATCAAGCGTCTTGAAACAGCTGTGGGACAGATATCTGGGACTATGAATCAGATGCAGCAGCAACAACAGACTAGAAAGATACCGAGTCAAGGACAACAACCTCATCAGGCTCATGCTGTGTCTATCATTAGAGAAGTTTCTCCGAAATTCAAGGAGGAAATCAAGCCTCACAAGGGCGAGCAACAATTTGACCGATTTGTTGCCTTACCAAACAGACTGAGAGAAGGACCGGTACACACACTTAATAAGAGGGACACTACAGAGAAGTGGAGGAGCAAAACCGTGAGTTCAACCAAGGCTTCCCAGCTGCCAAAGGAACATATACCACTAGATGCAGTTGAATTACATCAGCTACTACCTAAGCAGCATGATCCAGGTAGTTTTATCATAAGCATGGACTTGGGTATTGGCGACGAGGTCTTAGGCATGCTAGATTTAGATGCAGCAATTAACCTGATGCCTTCTAGTATATTCGAGAAATTGGGTAATTGTGAATTGAAGCATACAGACATGAAAATAGAATTAGCTGATGGTTCTATTAGTTACCCTCGTGGGATAGTTGAAGATGTTGTGGTAACTGTGAGTGGTATTAGAGTTCCGGTGGATTTTGTTGTGCTGGATACTGGTAAGGGGATAAAGAGTGAGAATGGTCACCTTATTTTACTAGGCAGGCCTTTTATGGCTACAACTAATACTCGCATTGACGTTAGATCAGGAACGTTGAGCATGGCGGGATCAGGGCGATCTGTGACTTTCTCTGTGTTTAGTAAGAAAGCAGTAGTTCCTAAACCTTTGGTGCAAAATTGCTCCTACGTCAAGATGTTTGACTCGGTGGATGAGGATGATATTGTGCAGGAATTCCTGGCTAGTCTGCACAATGAGGATGATATTATACAGGAATTCTTGGATAATCTGTAAGATAAGGATGACATAGTGCATGACTTTCTTTTTTACCTGCAAAATGAGGAGAAAGTCGAACCGGACATTCAAGTCCGAGTGAATGGAAGAGCAACACATGCAATGGATGTTAAGTACCCGAGATTGAAATCGTCAGCTGCAACCATAAATGATGTGATAATACAGATGAAAAGACAACTGAAGCTTCGGTCAGATTTTGGTTAATGGGTGGTTTCTCGTTCTTTCCCTTTGTTGTATTTGTTTTGCTTTCTTTTGTTTTGTTTTGTTTTGTTTTGTCTGTGTTTTTGTTTGTTTTGTCTTTGTGTTTTTGTTTCAGGTTGCTGGATAATGCTGCTTGACTGATTTCTCGCTTAGAGCTGTCGTACCCTCAGTGAAGCCTCCTTTTCTCTCTTCTTTTATTATCACAATGAGGGCATTGTTTTCTTCTCTTGTGTGGGGGGGACTTTTGGTTTGTTTGTCTTGTCTTGTCCTGTACAGGGCGAGAAGTCAGCGGTCCCTCAACCCCAGCGACCGCTGAGTCCAATGCCTAAAGCCAATACAGGGCAAGAAGTCAGCGGTCGCTCTATCTAGGAGACCGCTGAGCGTAATTAATTCAACGCATGTATAAATAGCGAGTGAGGGTTTTAAGAAACGGATCGACTGCTCCAGACGACTTTTTCCTGCACTTTTCAGAATTTCTTTAAGGTTTTTTCTCTCGCTTTCTTAGAACTCTATTAGTCTAGTTATCTCATTAATTGTAATTTCATTCCAAATTGGAGGATACAGACAGTGCAATTTTCAGATTCAATTCCAGTTTATCGTCAATTTCATTTACGATTGTGAGTTCTTTTGATTTATGTTCTTTACTTATGTTTTATAATTTCTCCTGCGGATTGCTTAATTGAATTAATGTTAGGATTAGAAAAGATTAATGCGTTCGTTATATTAGATTTCAATTCTTGCCTAGGGTTAATTTATGCTTAGTTATTCTTTCCGCCTAGTTTTAAACAACAAATCCAATTGATTTACTGTTTTATTTTTCTTTTCTTTTCGCAATACAATAATTTCCTTGTTAAGTTTTCCTTGAGAGACGATATTCGGGTTAGCTTATTTAATCTATTACGACCACGTTTAATTGCGTGCAACTGAGATTAATTAGAATGTCATAAAATAAATTAGAATTGCAATACTCTAAAATAAATAAAACTTGAAATATTAGCAGTTTCTGAAATGAATTATTGTAATTCTTGGATACATATGATTGATTTCTGAAATGAATTATTGTAAATGTTAGAGAGTGTCTTGCACTAGTAGGAGTGAACTTCCGAGATAGATTTTGGCCAATTCTGGTGGTCGATCACGACCACGTATGATAAATTGAGGTTTTTAACCTTGTTATCAATTTCAAGTTCATCGATAAATTGATGGCCAATTCAACTATCGACGTGGAATCAAGGACATGAACCATAATTGAACATTTGCAAAGTTCAGGACATTTAAAAAATAAATAAACTTCAGGATATAATTTAAAAAAGACAAAATTCATCTATGGCTAGCCACACCATGTGATCAGATCCAACCCCACCGGCCCGCCTTTTTATTTTATTTTATTAATTTTTCCTTTTTTTGTTTTACATATTTTTAAATTTTTCTTTAATTCTTCCCCATTAGTGTTTATCAATCCACAATTACTGTTTATTAATATCCAATTAAGGTTTATTAATTCTCAATTAGAGTTTATTAATCTCCAATTAGGATTTAGGGTTTATTATCACACGTGCCAGCCTTGTTTATTTTTATTTTTTTTCAGTTTTGTTTTTGTTTTTTTAATTTTCTTTTTTCCTTAATTCTTACCCATTAAAATTTATTAATCCCCCATTAATCTCCAATTAAGGTTTATAAAATTAAAAAAAGTCAGGTCTGAACGTTGACCGATCGCACCAGAGTTTTCCTCTAATATATATATATATATATATATATATATATATATATTGTCTTCATAATTTCCATTATTTTTGGTGCATACGCACGTAATTTTTACTAGTATATGAAAGAAGAAGAAACATGAAATTTATTGATGAAAAGAATATGAGGATCATTGTTTATGTTTAAATATTGTGAATAAGTAATGTGACCAAGTGGTTTAAAAAAAATATTGTGAATAAGTGAAAATCGACCTACCAAACTATCCAATAATTCTGATTGAAATATGTAGCAGCATGACGAATATCCAAAATAGTCAAATAATAAAGAAACAGTAATAGATAGACATGTCATTATGATATTCAGTTTTTTTAATGTGAACATTATTGTATCAATCCGCGCAAAGGGTGCTGGGAAATCTCATTCATTTCTTCCTCTAATAACAGGCGCGAGAATATCGCAATCTAAGTTTGAAAAAGATAACAATTTTGTCCCAAGATAATTCAACTCAGCCATGTCTTTGTCTGCACTCTACACACGCTCCTTCCCACCTCCCGCAACCATCCAAAAACCCCATTAGAAAAAGGTATGTGCAAATGCAATTCAATTATACAATTGCAATATCAATATTCCCTTAAAAAGAAAAAAGAAAAAAGAAAAAAGAAAAAAAGAAGGCCCCTATATCAATATAATAAACCCAAAACCTGCAAATTCAAACTATTCTGTTTTGCTGCTTATCTCATACAATAATTTGAACATTCTTCGGCATCCCTTCTTGTTGTTTACTCTATTTTGTCAGTGTATTTCAGGTTCTTGCAAAGGTATCCTCCTTCTCTCTCTCCCTCTCTCTCTCTCTCTGCAGAGGTATTACTGTGCAGTACATTTTCTTTTCCTTTTTCCGTTTTTTTAAATTGGCTATGTAAAGAAAGCAAGAAAGGCGCCTTTTTTAATTTGGAGGTTTCATCTTTGCTGTATTTCTGTTTGTGGGTCGTGGTCGTCTAGTTTTTGGAAGATAAAGTGCATCATTTTTATGTGGGTCATGCTTATTTTTCCAGTCTTTTTCAGGGATATTTATAGAGACAGTACCCAAATTTTGAGTGTTATTACTGTTGTTCCCTTCATTTCTATGGGAATAACAAGTAGTTGGTAGTGGTGGGGGAATTGAAAGGTGCCCATCAGAGTAGTTGTCTCAAAGTTTTGTGATTTAAGTTTTGGATATGGACGGTTTTGTAGTTCAAAATGGGCTTATCCTTATTCTTGTTGTGTTACTCTTTCAGGTTCTTGCATACGTTTCAGCTTTTTATTTGAGGTTGGTTGGTTAAGGATTGGATTCTAAGTAAAGATTGACTGTTTACCAGAATTTTAATCCTATTTTTTATTTTGTCACTTTATCTAAGAGTTAGAATTTCATTTTCTAATGCACTTGTAGTGTTGAAATCTTTGAGTTAAACCTGTGTTGCTTCTGATTGATGTGTTGATTTATATATAAACGTTTTGGGCCATGAGATTGTGTTTTTTGATGGTTTGTATCTGATAAGCTATTGTTACTTGTGGCTCTTCAGGAGTGATTAGGAAGAGTAGGGATGCTGTTGGAGGCGTTGTGTGTTTAGGCTATCAAATGTGACTGATGTAAATATGGTGGGGATTTTGATTTATGGTGGCTAATTTAGATGTAAATAAGGTTAGTGTAAGAGGTGAAGAGTGCATTTAGTTTGTCTCTGTCCCATAGATGGACCGGAGGAGTTGGCTGTGGCGGCGAAAGTCTTCAGAAAAAAGTCCCAGTGGTGAAACAGAGAGCTCGGGGTCAGTGTCATCACACTCAGAAAGATTCTCTGATGATCAGGTTTGTTAGTCTTTGCTCGAGCCTCTCAGCTTTACGGTTCTCATTTTATTATCGTACTTATCCATGAAAATCACTAGATTGAGTCTTATAAACTATCAAATAATCTTGTTGTTATGATGTTTTATAATTGATCTTTTCTATCCTATACTGTTTCTGGCTATTCCACTCGAACTGGGTTGTTATGAACCGGCTAATTAGATAAAAAGCTTTTGTTGTTTGTATGAGCTTGGCTCGCCTTTCGGATCTGTGGTTCCTGCAACAAGTTTCTTCGAGGCTTGGGGTTCAGAATCTTGCACTGTTAATTAAATAATCAGTTTCTTGGAAAGATTACATGATAGAAGCTTTAGCTCTTTTCAGATTTTGCAAGTGATGTAGAATGGTGGCATTCCACTCACATGCTGGTTTATCTTCAATCAAGATGGACCACATTGTGTGGATATCCAGTGCAGTTGGACCACAACTGACAGCCTATTACTTTCCCACTCCAAAAAGCACTCTTTCCAGCTAAATTATACAAGTATCTGCCTCAAATTATTAGGAATGTGGGCTGATCCTCTCTCTCTTGGTCGCCAATATTTCCGTGCTTCAATATCCGCGAGCCGTATATATTCATTCCTCTCGTAGGCCCTAGGCGGCCCTTGGCTGGCCCCCGCTCATTCCCAAACTAGAACCTGCATAACGCCATGTAGGTCCTGCCTAACCTGCAGGTGCATGGCTAGCCCTAAGCCCTAGTGTGATGTCCACCGAGCACATTTTAAAATATTATTATTCGTTTTGTTTCTGGTAATTTTGTTAGAACTTAGAAGCATGCCCAAGCATTGAGTCTCCGAGCTTAAGATGAAAAAGATGACCGGGAAAGATTAAACAACGTACTATAATTTGGAGAAACGAAGAATGACTGCATGACTATTAGGTATTCATGAGGTTAAAAATGGTTGTTTCGTTTCTTCAGACTTTGTCGAATCATAATATTCAATCCCCTGAAGTCACATCTAAAGCTGCACCAGATGATGAACTTAATGATAGCGTCAAGACTCTCTCAGAGAAACTGTCGGATGCTCTTCAGAATATCGGTGCCAAGGAAGACTTGGTTAAGCAACATGCTAAAGTAGCAGAGGAAGCTGTCTCAGGTATTGATTGCTCTACATAATCGTTTTGTGATTTGTGAAGTGTGTGATTTTTTCTGTTAAGACGAGTTCTGTTAGCTTGTTCCTCTATATGTTTGGACGGATTGTTTGTTTTAGTTAAGACGAGTTCTGTTATTACTTTTGAAATGAATCTATTCTTGACCTCCAATGCTAGGATGGGAGAAGGCTGAGAACGAAGTGTTAGTTCTAAAGAAACAAAATGAAGGCTTAGCTCAAAAGAATTCGATCCTCGAGGAACGTGTTGGTCATCTTGATGGAGCCCTTAAGGAGTGTTTGAGACAACTTAGGCAAGCAAGAGAAGATCAAGAAGAGAAGATATACAGAGCCATTGTCGATAGAAATAGTGAATGGGAATCGAAGAAGTCTGAACTCGAAAACCAGCTATCTGAGCTGCATAATCAGCTTCAAAATGCTAAATCAGATGCAAATGTGCATGCTGATGTTCGCTCTAAACTTGAAGCTGCCGAGAAAGAGAATTCAGTCCTAAAGCTCAAGCTACTCTCAAAAGACGAAGAACTGGAACTAATGATCAGCGAGAGAGATTTGAGCACTTACGCTGCTGAGACTGCTAGCAAACATCATCTCGACAGCGTAAAAAAGGTGGCTAAGCTTGAAGCAGAATGTCGCCGGCTGAAGGCACTGGTCCGGAAAGCAACTATTACCAACGATCACCAATCAGTTACCACGTCATCAGTATATGTTGAATCTTTCACTGACAGTCAATCAGATAATGGAGAGAGAGTACTGTTTATGGAAAATGATAGCTGCAAAATAAGTGGATTGGAGTCAATTGATAATGAGCCCTGCTATCCCGACTCTCGAGCTAAGACGGAAAGAACTCTAGGAAGAAGTCTCATCGTTCCTTCAGTTGAGATTGATCTAATGGATGATTTTCTTGAGATGGAGAGGCTTGCGGCCCTACCCGAAACACAAACTGGAAGCAGATTTGGTTCGAGAATTGATAGCGAAGAAAGTCTATTGAGAAATGAATTGGATGCCACGATAAAACGTGCAACTGAACTCGAGGATAGTTTGAAGAAGATTACAGCAGAGAAAGTAAGTTTGGAGATTGCTCTTTATGAAAACCAAATTAAGCTCATGGCATCAGAAAATCAACTCAAGCAAACAGAGGTGACGTTAGCCGACCTTAAAGCACAGCTGGTTCTGGCTGATGAAGCTAAGAGAGACGCACATAAACAAGTCGAGTCTTCGTATGTGAAGCTCAAGAACTTAACGGAACTTTTAGATGAAGCAGAAGGGAAACTGAGTAAAGTTGAGGATAAGTTAAGTGGAGTAAATGAATTGAAGAGTGCACTCGAGTTGCAACTTGAAGATGCCAATTTAAAGAATGCCGAATCAGAGTCTAAGCTCAAGGTAATGGAAATCGAGTTAAAAACCTTGCGTTCAAGCATTAGTACCTTAGAGAAAGAAGTCGAGAAAGAAAGGATTCAGTCAAGGGAAGCTGTTGCTAAGTGCGATATACTGGAAGCCGAAATATCAGGAACAAAATCCAACTCTCAATTGCAGAGATCAGCAATCATTGAGGAGTTCAGAATTAATCAGGTCTGTTGGTAGATGTTACTTTCTTGGTTAATACTCCCTCCGTCCCGGAATAAGTGTCACAAGCTGCCAAAATGCGTATACCAAAACAGTAGACAAAATGAATCTTTTTACCCTTAATTATTGCATGGGAAACCGAAAAAGTAAATTTTCTACCTTGAGTAAAAGGGTAAATCTAGTAGTTTGGCATAATTTTGATATGACATTCCGGGAAAAGAATGTTGGCGGTTCTTGACACTTATTCTGGGATGGAGGGAGTACTAGATTTAACTAGCTTCTGCTCGTCTTTTATATGTTAGACTTGTGCATCATATTAATTTTCTGATGTTCTTTTGCCCAACTTCTTTTCCTATTTGTGGCTTCAACCTTGATGCAGGACAAAGAATTGGCAGTAGCTGCTAGTAAATTCTCCGAGTGTCAAAAGACGATTGCTTCCCTTGGTCGACAGCTGAAATCTCTGGCCACATTGGAAGATTTCTTGATCGACTCTGAAACAACACCACCAATCCCGTAGAAAAATACTTGTGCTCCAAGCTCGATGAGAGCCAGGGAAATTGCCTTCTCAGTACTGTCGACGGATGCTAGAGGGCGATATCGAGCTTCTGTAGCAGCCAATGAGTTATTCAGGCTGCTACAGATAGAAAAACTTGGAAGTGGAAAGCACTGAAGGTATAAACGACGCTGCAACTTCAGTTACCATTAATTCTTTATATTTGACACGAATAATTTAATTATTATATTATATTATCAAGTTTATATTATCAGCACATAGTACAGAAATATAGAATGATATATATGGCAAGTATTCAACTTGTTGATTTTGCCTTCCGTTTTGCACGGCACCATCTGTCTGTTGTATAAAAGCTCTATATATATCTTTGGAGGGGAAGTCTCACTATTCTTAGAGCAGTGCACCGCACACAAGGTTCTTTTATTTTTTTATTTTTTTTTAAATAATTAATATTTAATTAATCCTAATTGGGGCTTAATAAATCCTAATTGGAGCTCTATTAAGGCTTAATAAATCCTAATTGGGAATTAATAAATTCTAATTGAGATTAATAAACCCTAATCAGGAATTAATAAATCCTAATTGAGATTAATAAATACTAATTGATTATACCCTTGTGGTTGTGGGATTACATAATTGATTTGTGGATGAAAATCCGATCTCCTGCTTATCGAATTATCTGCTCTTTACAATGCATTTGTGCTCTTTTGTACTTCTCCAAGTAACCTATTGTTGAACAAAAGGAAATTAATCATGAATTCCAATACAATGCATTCAAATATACTCACTTTACGTGTACTGAAATCATGAATAAAAAATAGTGAACTCACGAATGAATATTTATATCAATTGTGAAATTACAGGGTTTAGTGGAAATCAATAAGAGGCCAATGTAATCACAAATAAAAAAGTATTGAACTTACAAATAAATATTCGTGAATACTGAATTAGTTCTTTATTGAAAGAAGGAAAAAAAAATCCTAAACTTTGAGTATCATAAGTTAATACTTTAAAGCTGGGCCTCGTTAAAACTCTTATAGGTAAAACTCTAGTGGGAAAACCCCATAAGGGAAAAAGAGTATCCGTATATTTTACAACAGTGCAAAAAAAAATGCATATCACGGTTGATAACAGTGATAATGCTTGGATGACCGTTAGGCCACCAACCATCTTCAATGTTAGGAGACGTCATCATATCAGCAACCGAATTCTCTTCTCTGTAAATATGTGTAACTTGAAAATGCATGCCATTTATCTGCTGCAAAGCACGAATCCACCGGGAACGGAGACGCCACGGGACCTCTAAAGAGCGAGCATTAAGTAGACTAACCACATAAGTTGAGTTTAATTGAACCACAAATGCAACCAACCTCTAGAATACGCAACATCAATAGCATGAATGACAGCAATAAGCTCAGCTTCGAAAGCAAAGCCAATCCCACCTGAGACATAAAACGAACCACAAACGAAAGCTCTATAAGTACGAAAAACATCACCTGAGTGAAGAATGCCCCGAGCTCCAATCACAGCGCCATCAGTATTCACTTTAATCCATCCCGGTGAAGGGGCCACCACACAACCT
The DNA here is from genome assembly GCA_031470985.1 of Agastache rugosa. NCBI lineage: Eukaryota > Viridiplantae > Streptophyta > Magnoliopsida > Lamiales > Lamiaceae > Agastache > Agastache rugosa. The sequence continues at coordinate 24,988,619 of CM062608.1, forward strand.
CAATGTAAGGAGAGGACGAACCACGCTAGTACATCCAATCCTGCTTAGTATTACACGCTCTGATATCGTGTTATGCATAGAACCAAGACAAAAGCTATTTGAAGACTCCAACAAAGCCGTCTTCACAATGCTAATAATTGCTTGAGTACTATGCTTCATCGAGTCATGAATCCAGCCAATACGAGAGCTTCCAAGAGCCCAAACTGTAGTGACTACAATAATTTTCCAAAGGCTAGCCACCTGCATGCTAAAATCAACATCCATAGCAGCAATTAGAAAAGGATTAAATCCATTATGACCTGAGACATGAAACGAACCACAGACGAAAGCTCTATAAGTACGAAAAACACCACCTGAGTGAAGAATGCCCCGAGCTCCAATCACAGCGCCATCAGTATTCACTTTAATCCATCCCGGTGAAGGGCCACCACACAACCTCAATGTAAGGAGAGGACGAACCACGCTAGTACATCCAATCCTGCTTAATATTACACGCTCTGATATCGTGTTATGCATAGAACCAAGACAAAAGCTATTTGAAGACTCAACAAAGCCGTCTTCACAATGCTAATAATTGCTTGAGTACTATGCTTCACCGAGTCATGAATCCAGCCATTACGAGAGCTTCAAAGAGCCCAAACTGTAGTGACTACAATAATTTTCCAAAGGCTAGCCACCTGCATGCTAAAATCAATATCCATAGCAGCAATTAGAAAAGGATTAAATCCATTATGAACCTACCAGGTAAAGGAAAACCATCCACAAACGATATTCCATATCGATCTGGCAGCTCCAAAAAAGATGATCCACTGTTTCCGCAGCAGACATACACATCATGCACATGTTTACCCCCATCAAACCATGTTTGAAGATACGATCATAGGTAGGGAGGCGATTAAGGATCACACGCCAAATAGTAAAAGATCGACATGAAGGAATATACGAAGCCCATATCCAAGATCCCCATTTAACAGCAGGAAACCGAGCCATAAGATTCCACGAGGAAATTTTTGAAGAAATATCGCCAAAAGCAGAGCCGGTCCAAAGTCTTTAGTCATCATCATCAACAAAAAGAATACGCAGAATGCCATCAACAATATTTCATGAATAAATATCCCTCCGCCGACTCTCTACTGCAGCACCATCGTGGGAGCAGCACCTAAACCACCGGCCTTCATCTTCATCCCCTTCACCACCATCTTCACCGTTGCTTACTCCGCCGTAGTCCGACCACCGCAGCAGGAGCAGCTCCGACGTCAATCACCACCACACCGCGCCAACTCCAGCACAACCAGCCCGTCCGTTGTCTCTCTCACCACACCATCCCCAACTTCCGGTGGGGAATAGCAGCAGGGGCAGCCTACACCTAGCCGTCCGAACACCGCAACTGCAGCCACTCTGCCGTCGTATCATCCACCACCATTCCATCTCCATTGCAGCATAAACTCCACCACCGTTCATTATTTGCAGAAGCTATCCCAATTCTTTCCTCTAAAGGAGTTCCTTTAATTCCTTGCACAATAAAGCATTCTAACAATTGGCTCAAGAATCGTCAACAAGTGATAATGGCTGGCCTATCCGACGAGGGTGACGCCCCAAACATGTCTGGTATATATCGAGCTCCATTTCCCATTTATTCTCCTCATGAAGGCGAGTTGTTTGACAAGCTTCATGGTCGTTTATTTTCTAAACCGCGTACATTTGATTGGGATTTGATGAAAAGTTTGGGCTTATATGATCAAATTATGGTCTATTTGAAGACTTTGGGCTTAGATAAATTTGCGAAAATGACTTTTGATGCATATACTTCATTAAGTCTTGAATTCTTATGTACATTTAAATTTGAGAATGAAAGAAAGTCTATCAAATGTCGAATATTTGGTGATGAGCATCAAATAAGCTTGACTAAGATAAAGGCAGTTTTTGGTTTTCCTACTACTGGAGAAGGTTCCAAACCAAGGAGTTTTGATACACGAGCACGATGGATGGAACTGTGTGGTTTTGATAATTGGGACAGTGATGGCTTGTCTAGTGGGTTTATTCAAGATACGGCTCTTACCATGGTACATAAATTTTTAGTTTTTAATGTCTCGGTAAAAGAACAGGCCAATAAGGTTAATTCTACTGAAGTATTTCTATTGTGGAGTGCCAAGAATAAGCAGAAGATATGCCCTACTCACTTTATCTGGGCTCACTTTAAGGCTATCCAAAAGAGAAAGGGATCCAAGCCCGGCTTGTGCCAAATCATCACTGGCCTTGCCATGATATCTCATGATTAGCCTATCCGAGCTCCGGGGCGTTCCTTTTGCTTTTGATGAACACAGGCTTGTACCTTATGACCAACGTCATTGTGTACGAGATCATTTGAATGCCTTAGCTGCACATGAAAGAGCCCAAGGAGTTGGTCCTTCAGCAGCACCTCAACGATCCCCAGCCACAGAGGAGACCGGCGAACATGACTCCCATGCTTTGGAGTCCGGTCCACCAGTGACGATACCTGATGGATTTCAGTTGATTCGGGATGATTTGCAATCATTTCGGGAAGAGATGAACACCCATTTTGCTACCCATGGAGCTGCAACTAGCTACTTTCGCCAAGAGGTGAATTGAAGGTTTAACGAGTTATACCGCCGGTTTGATGCTCAAGAGTAGAGGATTTCTACATGGAGGCTCAATGGAGTGCTTGGACTTCAAACTATCCACCTCCACCGCCACAGTCGGACCAACAGTGATTATTCACTGTTACTAGGTACTTCTTTATTTTTAATTTGCATTTTGTGTGCGTTCGTGTCATTTTTGTATTATTCTGTTTTGTTGTGTTTTGTTTGTGTTTTGTCCCCTCGGGATTTTGGAAAAATGCATGAACCACTCGGATCTATACACCGTTGTCGGCTCACAATAAATTCAGGAAGTTGCCTCTATCCTTCTTCTCTTGTTTGTTAGCAGGAGCGTTGTCCTCAGTGCAAACAAACAAGGGAAGAAGGATAGAAGCAACTTCTTGAATTTATCGTGAGGAGGCAACGGTGTATAGATCCGAGTGGTGCATGCATTTTTTCAAAATCCTAAGAGGACAAAACACAAACAAAACACAAAACACAAACATAACAAAACAGAATAACACAATAATGACATAAACGCACACAAAATGCAAATTAAAAATAAAGAAGTACCTACAAACAGTGAATAATCACAATGACATTGGTCATAATGTACAAGTCTCTATTCATCAAAAGCAAAAGGAACGCCCCGGAACTCGGATAGGTCAATCATGAGATGCTTGATTACTTCTTGCGCGTCGGGTAGGTAGCCAGTAGGATTAATAAAACCATGGTGAATGACAAGGCTAGTGATGATTTGGCACAAGCCGGGTTTATATCCTTTTTTCTTTTGCATAGCCTCAAAGTGAGTCCAGATAAAGTGAGTAAGGCATATCTTCTGCTTATTCTTGGCACTCCGCAATAGAAATACTTCAGTAGAATTAACCTTATTGGCCTGTTCCTTTCCCTAGACATTAAAAGCTAAAATTTATACACCATGGCAAGAGCCGTATCTTGAATAAATCCACTAGACACGCCATCACTGTGCCAATTATCAAAACCACACAGTTCCATCCATCGAGCTCGTGTATCAAAACTCCTTGGTTTGGAACCTTCTACAGTAGTAGGGAAACCAAAAACCGCCTTTATCTTAGTCAAGCTTATTTGATTCTCATCACCAAACATTCGACATTTGATAGACTTTCTTTCATTGTCAAATTCAAATGGCACAAGAATTCAAAATTTAATGGAGTATATGCATTAAAAGTCATTTTCACAAATATATCTAAGCCCAAAATCTTCAAATAGACCATAATTTGATCATATAAGCCCAAACTTTTCATCAAATCCCAATCAAATGTACGCGGTTTAGAAAATAAATGACCATGAAGCTTGTTAAACAACTCGCCTTCATGAGGAGAATAAATGGGAAATGGAGCTTGATAAATACCCGACATGTTTGGGGCGTCACCCTCGTCTGATAGGCCGGCCATTATCACTGGTTGATGATTATTGAGCTAATTGTTGGACCACCCCATTGTGCAAGGAATTAAAGGGACTCCTGTAGGAAAGAATTGGGATAACATCTGCAAATAATGAACGGTGGTGGAGTTTCTGCTGCAATGGAGATGGAACGGTGGTGGATGATACGACGGCGGAGTGGCTGCAGTTGTGGTGTTCGGACGGCTAGGCATAGGCTGCCCCTGCTGCTATTCCCCACCGGAAGTTGGGGATGGTGCGATGAGAGAGACAAAAGACAGTGGCTGTGCTGGAGTTAGCGCGGTGTAGTGGTGGTTGACGTCGGAGTTGCTCCTGCTGCAGTGGTCGGACTACAGCGGCGTAAGCAACGGTGAAGATGGTGGTGAAGGGGATGAAGATGAAGGCCGGCGGTTGAGTTGCTGCTCCCACGTATGGGTGTAAATCAAATCAAATATTTTGAATCGATTCGTGATTCGTATTCGAATTTTGATATTCGTATTCGAAATTTTATGATTCGAATTCGAATTCAAATATTTTTTTTGATTCGATTAGTTTTCAAATACTTATTAGTAATTACGATATTCGATTCAATATTCGTAAAGATTCGATTAGATATTTAAATAATAATATAATTTTAATATATATTTATATAATATACTTTCTTAAGTTGATTATGGATTATATACTTAAATCTTTAAATATATGTTAAATGTGAGGTTAATTTGGCCCATCTCTAAGCCCATTCCAAAATAAGGTCAACATTTTCCTTAATGAATATGTATTGCATTAAATCTAATATCTTGAGTGGTATAGATGTTAGTCGCAATCTCTTTTTTTTTTCTTTATCTCTCCCTAGTTTACTTTGTCTCTCTATTCCATCGTTCTTACTATCGTTATTCATCACATTCCTTCACAAATTTCCGACGAGTCATTCTTCATCTCCTTCCTCTATTGATTCGAGTATTCGATTCGAATTCGTGGAATTATTAAAGTATTCGAATTCAAATCAAATTTAATATTCGACCACGATTCGAATTCGATTCGGATTCATAAATAGTAATTACAAATTCGATTCGATTAGAATGATATTCGATTTGATTAGATTCGTTTACACCCCTACTCCCACGGTGATGCTGGAGTATAGAGTCGGTGGTGGGACGGTGAAGGCAATATTGCGGCTGCGGTGGTTGATGACAGCAGAAAGAAACGCCGGATAGAGTGGTTGTGGCTAGAAACGGCGACGGTTCAGGCTGGAGCTTCGGTGGAGCGACTGTCGCTGCGCCTATGGTGGTCACACGGCGGGGGTGAGAGAAATGCGGTGGTGGTGGCCGGAAGTGATAGTGGGAGAGGAGGGAGATGGTGGAGAGAGTGGCGGCTGTGTGAAAGTGGGAGATAGAGAAGTAGGGCTGAGAAGTAGGTCTCCCGCTTTTTTGAACGCTGACCTTTTTTTTTTTAAATAAAGGGCAACCCGCTCTGGTGGGTTGTACCGCTGCGGCGAGGTACACGGGCTTGTCCATTTGTGGCCTACAGTGAGCTAGCCTGCCGCGGCGAGGTGCAATGGCCTGCCCTCCTGCTGTTTTTTTTTTTTAACTATCGTTGGTTGCCTCCTACTCAGTGCTCGGTTTTTCGTCGTGAGCTCGACAACTTCCCTCCTTAATCATAAAGAACTTCATCGAGTAACATGGACTCGGCCGTATTCTCTTGCTCTTTTTCTTCTTCGAAATAAGGTTTAACCCTTTCTCCATTTACTTGAAAAGTTCACCGGTTGTGTGATTAAGAAGACCAATCACACCATACGGGTGTACTTCTGTGATTGTAAACAGTCCACTCCAATGAGACTTGAGCTTGCCCGGAAAAAGTCTCAAATGTGAATTGAAAAGTAGGACATTCATCCTAACTTTTAATTCTTTGCTCCGAATTTTCCGATCATGAATTCTCTAGACTTTATCCTTGTCGATCTTGGCGTTGTCATATGCCTCATTCCTAATCTTATCGAGCTCGGAGAGTTGCAATGATCGATCTCTTCCCGCAGTTAGTAAATCCTAATTGGCCGATTTGATCGCCCAATAAGCTCGGTGCTCGACTTCAACTGGTAAATGACAAGCCTTGCCAAACACTAGCCGGTATGGACTCATTCCCAACACTCCATTATAGGCAATCCGATATGCCCATAGAGCATCATTTAGCTTTTCAGCCCAATCCTTCCGAGAAGGTTTTACCGTCTTCTCCAAGATACCATTGATTTGCTTATTGCTTGTTTCAGCTTGCCTCGATGTCTGAGAATGGTACGGTGTGGCTACCTTGTGTGAGATACCGTTCTTTGTCATCAACTTCTCTGACAATTTGTTGCAGAAGTGTTTAGCTCCATCACTGATGATAGCACGGGGGAAACCAAACCAGCATAAAATATTTTCCTGCACAAACTTGAGAACGACATGAGAATCACATGTCCGAGTGGGAATTGCTTCCACCACTTGGACACATAATCTACAACAAGAAGTATATACTCAAAACCACCCGATTTAGGAAAAGGGTGATAAATCAATACCCCATACATCAAAAAATTCAACAACTAAGAACACATTCAGAGGCATTTCATTTCACCTACTCAAATTCCCTACTCTTTGACATCTTTCACATTGAAGAACCTTGAAAGCTATCTTGTGACCGCCAAAATGTCCTCCACAGTGAGCTTGGTGATAGAGCTCGAGCACCTTTTTGTGCTCTTCATCTGGGACACATCGTCGGATCACCTCATCTTTACTCAAGACGGAAAAGATATGAATTGTCCCAAATAATCAAACCACATTCACGAGCTTTTAAATCTTTCTCTCTCTTGAGAAGAGAGGTTATGACGAAGTTCACCACAAGCAAGATAATTGACAATATCCGCAAACCAAGATATTGTGTGAAATTACATGAATAAATATTTGTGAAATTCATGTTTTTGGATTTTCACAAACAAGTATTTCTTGATTCACGAAATCCATATTTCGTATAATCGTGAACAACAATTATATTAAAATAGATATATTGTAGAGTAAAAACTCACAATAGTCATTCCTGAAACTAAAAGATAAATAATGGTCTTCAAAACTTAAAACACAAATTTTGGCCCTCAAAATAGTAAAATATCAATATTGCCCTTAATGAAACATTCTTACTTTCATATATAAATCTTCGTGTGTGTATAATATCATACTTGAAGTAACTTGTGTGCATACATGAAAAACAACAAATTTTCAGTGATGGCGGCGCGATCTCCGGCGGAAAATTCCTGCGACAAAGAAACCAAAATTTCATGTATGAATTTTCATGTGTGTACAACATAATACTTGAAGTAGCTTGTGTGTATGCATACATGAAAATAATATATATGAAGACAGTAATAGGACATACAAGAAGTACATAATAATGGGCCAGGAGGTTTTTCAAAATCATCGTCTGAATTTCAAATTCTCCGATCAATTTGTTGCTCGTCCATCTTATAGTTACCGAACTTTGTTGGTCGTCAGTGGAGTGACGGAGAAGAACGCCAGTCATTGGGAACTGGGAGACAGGAGCTTGTCAGGGGTGGAGAGTGGAGGTTGGCGGGGGTGGGAGGGTGAAAAATGCCGGTCATCGAGATCTGGGGTAGAGGTCGGCCGGTATGGGAGAGATGAATAGAGTTTGGAATGGTAAATGTAATTGGCAATTTTTGTGGGTAGGGTTATTTTGATTTTTTCAATTTATTTTGATTTTCTGATATTTGTTTATGAAAAAAAAATGTAACGAGGGATATAATAGTAACAAATTACAAGTATTTATCTTTTTTATGTTGGTGGTTAACTTTCATCTTTACTATAGCAAATAAGTTAGTATCACTTTGGCACCAAATCTATAATATCTCATCATACTTTGTAATTGCAAATGCCCCATCATATACAATGTAGTTATAAATGTATGTTGCTTATTTGATTTTGATAAGATAATGAGTTGCACTCCTGTGCAACATGATATATACCATACATCCAACCCGACCCGACCTGCCAACCCGACCCGACCCGCGACCCGCCCACCCCGATCAACGGTCAACATTTGACCGTTGACTTACATTTTTTTTCCTCTCCGCCTTCGGCTCCGATTTTAATTTATAGATAATGATTATGGCAATATTAATGTTTTTTAGCTCGCTCTGAGGCCTTCGGCTTCCCTCGCTCGACTCTTGAAAAAAAAATTAAAAAGTCAACGCAGTCAACGTCGACCATTGACCGGTCAACGTTGACCAGGCGGGTTGGCGGGTCGCAGGTCGGGTTGAACCGGATGTATAGTACATCATGATGTGCAGGAGTTTTTGCCTAAGATAAATTCATATCTATGCATGTATTACTGAAACTGTTTTACAATGCCATTCATGATCGTTAAGATTGATCATATAAGTTCTAATTATAAATTGTTCATATTAGCTCCAAAAATTAACTGTTCATATTGGATTATTTTTTAGTACAATCATATGATTTAACATGCGTTGCACGAGATCTCTTAGTATGCTTGAACACTCTTAATGAATAATTATTACATTAACCTCATACCTTCCAGAGCAACCAGAGAGAAGGCGAGAACCTCATATACGGTGTCATCTGCCTTCTACGACCCCGAAAGCATCTTCGTAATGGTATCTTGTACTAATGCTGTAGACTCTACAGCAGTTTTAGCTAGCCAACTGATACCTACTTTCACCCGATGCTCGTCTGTCGGTAATCTCAGTAGGTAAGCAAGTTTCCTAGCTGCAAGCGAATCAGATTTAGACTTGAGAAGGATATTGAACAGTTGCAGAAATAGATGCAAGGATATCAAGGGTGTGTCTATACCTGTGTGCCCGACCGGACCCTCCAACGTTAGGCCCTCGATGAAACTTGGTGAAATAGCAGCATCATATCTCCCAAGAGTCATCATCTCGCCAAGGTTTTGGAACCTAGAGCAACAAAACCAAAGTTAGGCTGCCATCATATGATTTTCTACAATTTCTGACATGAGGCATAGAGCACGATAAGGTAAACCAAATCAGAGATCATATATCATACATGGAAGATACTGGAAATCTGCAATCAGATCAGTAAGCCATCCTTCACTTAGAGAATATGATTATATTAAGGTACAGCTGAAACCCGGGAGTCTCAGATTAACATATATGAGCACTAGAATAACTATGTAATAATTGTGGCAACATCCTAATGATGTATTAAGAGACATTCCAGTTCTTTTAAAAGCTTTAATAAAAGCAAGTGATTTAGTCATGCCATTTGGATCCATAATGCTATGTGATGCAATTTTAAATATTCAGAATAGTTAGTCACACAAAAAGTGTTAGAGATAACAGGATAAAAATTACATAACGGCATATTTTCATGTTAGCAACTTATGCAACAGCAATGAATGTGTCTCCTGTAACGCATTTACAACAAACCTAAACGGTAGTAGAGGTCTGCCATTTATCGCAGCCCATAGATTCCAGCCTGCAAAATCTGCCTGCTGAAACGCCACCTGATAAAAAAAATATGGCAGCCAAAAGCCCAATCAGACGACTAAAGAACTTAAATGTTCCAAACAGGGGAAGTAAAGAATTTATGAGCTGAAAATAAAAGAATTAAATAGTACCTGAGCAGTGCCTGGAAGCAATTTTCCCTGTTTGTCCTTTACAGCAGATGAGTCGCCAATGGCAAATGTACGTGGATGACCCTTAACGCGAAGAGTTTCATCTGTTTCGGCTTGTCCCCTACCATTAAGAGGAAGACCAGTGGGTTTATCACTATGTTGCAATTCAGAAAGTAGAGGTTTAGACCCAACAGTCCACAAAACTAAATCTGCTTCAACAATTTTGCTTTCTATGCCCCTTTCGGCAGGCTGCAACTCCAGCATAAGCCTTTCATAATCATGCTCTGTATCATCATGAGCACCTTGAACATTAGCGAGCTCAGATGAGCTCCTGAGCTCAGCAGCTCTCCTCATACAACGGACAAAGTAACCCAACAAAAGCTCGACATTTCTTGATGAGAGAACCTACAAGAAAGGCTTTATGCTTCAATAACTAAGAGGGTGATTGGGGTTACCTTATAAGCTCTTTAAAATAACTTATAAGATGTTGAAGAGCTTATAAGCACATTCATTGTGTCTGGCAAACATTTTCAGAAACGAGTGTATTTGCTCCTAAAATATAATGTTATAAGCATATAAGCTCAACTAGAAAAGCAAGGGATCCCAACTCTTTTTAAAAGAGGCCTATATTTCAGAAAACTCCATATATTTTAGTCATTGTAATTACAACGCTGTTAGTAATAACATCTTACAAGCTTAATAATTTGAACGCTCTAAAACCTTATTATTAAAATAAGATCTAACATCTTATAAGATGTAGCTGCTTGAAGCTCTTTTTAATAAGCTTTAGACAAAACCCTCTAGAAAGAGACAGTTTATTGAAGTAAAACACAAACTGCAATATATAGCTATCAAGCTAAATGATATGTTCTTTGGCTGAAACAAAAATGCCATCTTCGAGGAAACAACTTCTGCATTCGCCCCGAAAGATAAGTATTGTCACATGAGAGCTACTGAAGATATGTCTGGTTATTCAGTTCTCTTACTAGCATCTGTGCACTAAATTCAGACAAGTAATCTAAACAGGTATCAATGTCAATTTTTTTATTCCCAAGACAAGTCAGATAAGATAAGAGTTATCTACTGATCTATTCTCATCAATCAGCATAAACAACATAATAATTGCATGACAGGTGCTCATAACATAAGACTTTACTACTTTCTCTGCATAAAACTTCTACTTTCATCAAACTCGTTGAAAAGGGACATGATTTTACATAAGGTCAGGAAAAAGAGAGAGAAGCACTTTCTTATAACTTTTCTTTCAGTCAATGACATAGTTGTATTGAGTTTATTCATAAAGAATGATATTGCCATTAGGTTTATCTTTACAGAACATAGAGGTATCACAAAGTGCCCCCTCCCCCCGCAACCCAAAAGAGAACTTGAAAAATTGCAAGTGGAAATGTGGAATACCTAGATTCAAAGAAAGCTTGAAAAATTACAAGTAGAATACACCTACTACACTCAAATAAAACTTGTGAAGTGTGACATAAATGACATTTCAGCTATCTACATACTATAATCAACAAATAAATAAGGCTCTATTGAATGTCACCATGGTGTTCATTTGTAAAACCAAACTAATTTTTATCCACAGAAAATTTGAAGTCCAAAATTCCTTAAAAATAACAAGATTAAGTTTGGTTCAGTTACTAGACAAATTCGTTAGTTTTCTCATTCAGTTATATAGTTAGCCAAGATTTGACAAAAAATATTGAATAGAGAAAATTCATAGAATAAAACATATAGCATTTCCTATTTATTCACTATTTCAATTTTTTTCAAAGGACAGAAAATAGTTAGTCTAGCTAAAAATATGTGTATAGAAATTCAAAATCTTCATGTGGGAAATTAATTTATTACATAATTGTCTGTCTTATCATAATTGTGGTTTCTCTGCTGCTAGGTGGAGCATTCGGAAACATTGTTAATTCAACATAGTTGCATTGAAAAGTTGAAAAGGCGCCAGTCTGTATGAAAGGCTGGCCCATGGAAACATGGGGCAGAACCAAAACAAGAAATGTCAAGGTACAAGAACATAGTGTCATGCAGTCATATTTTTAACCATACCAAATATCCAGGATGATGAAAGTGATCGCATAAGATATTAATTAACTTAACAAACAATGTAATGGTTATTATCCAATCACATAATTGTGCTTACTTTTAATGCAGATTCCCTGTTACTGGGTGGAGCATTAGGCAAGATTGTTTTTTCAACATTGATAGCTTGTACAACTCCCCTGTCTTGCAGTCTTTCGGATATTGTGGCAGCCAATTCAACTCCTGAGTAACCACATCCTACAACGGCAACACGAATTGGAGAGTCTTTACCAAAGAACTTCCGTTCCAGTGCCGTTAGCTTCTCATTAACCCTCTGCATTAGACAATTTTAGCAAACAAGGTCGTGGTTAAAAAGCCTATACACAGAATTTTAATAGGAGTATTTAAGATGAAATATGCAGGAGGCAGTCAAATCCTAACATGAGCATCCTCAAGGGTGGAAAATGGTAAAGCATATTCCATTGCACCTGGCACAACATCAAGTTTGGCATCAGATCCAAGCGCCAGTATCAACCTGGCTGGCAGATTAGTATGTATAGTATCAGCAGAGTTCATTAATTGCAAGAGCAGAATTGATTTTAAAAGTATCCAGAAGAATCGAACTTCAGGATTACAAGCCATATTCGACATACTCCATATATTAATAAAGAATGCTGGACAAGCATTCTGTCCCTTTGTACAGTTACTGAATAATAAGTTGAAAATAGGAATCACACGTATGTATTTATACACACACACAAAACTAAACTGCAACCATTGGGAATTCTTATCTCTAGATACGTCAGAGAGTATACAAATCAAATCTCTTGACATACTTAAGGGTCAAGCATGTGCCAATTTATGAAAGCACACAAATTAACATACTAGAAAGAATTCATGCCTCATCGAGATACAACTTTATACAACACTAACATACAGCCCTAAAAGCTATGCAACGGAGTTACTTCAAAATTTGCAAATTTTCCAAATATATGTATGCTTCTAACATTGAGGGGTTCATAGAGTTTCTGCAGGAATAAGCAATAACATAGAACAGAGAAACAAAAGGAGAATGTGAAGAGTGAATGAGGTAAAACTTGGGATAAAACCTAGGTAGGGATATAGCAATAAGTAATTCGGAATAAATCTGTTAATAGAAAATTGAATTTAGACAGTCTAGTACTGTTTAAAGAACATCTGATAGGAAGAAAATCACCGAAGGAAGAAAAGTATCAACTAAGTATTTTGAGTGCTTATACTCAATTTCTTTGGAGTCTGATGCGAATTTTGATAGATTCAAGCTAGAAAAATTTTCATCGTCAATTTGGTTAGACTTTACAATTGTTAATGTTACCAAAGACTAAGGAGTTAACTCCTTAAATTGGAAAGTAACATTCAAAAGATGAAACAGCAAGATTTCTATGAATTACATGAAGGTTTACCAGTCATATTCAATAAGAAGGCCACTTTCAAGATGTACAGTTCCAGCAGATTGAGACAATGCAGCCACATCCATTCCCAAATGATCAGAAGGATGTAAGGCCTGCACCCTATCTTTGAAAAACTGCACCGTGGTGTTTGATAGCAAGTCCGAGAAGCGAGGAGCTATTTCCCATTCATCTACTTCTGCACTTGGAAAAATTAGTTTAACGTCATCATAATGAATTATGATTGTCTAGCTTGAGCAACCAGAATTCATTTGGCGCATCAAATCAAAATATACCTCCAGAGAGGAGTTCATAAAGTAAGGGCTTGAACACAAAGCGTTCAGATTGATCAACAAGGACTACCTGTTGCATTAAAAAAAAATACATTCATTGTATAGGAAACAGGTATCAAATGAAATATACAAGACCAATAGGAACTTGGTCTACGATCAAGTTGGTAGAAATTTGCATCTAAATTTCTTTTTCGAAACCAGAGTGCACATTTTCTTTTATATAATAGATAATTGATGTATTTTGGTGAAGCTATGTTCTCTTTTTCATTTAATTCAGTAATAAAGACAAATATAAAATAAAAGACATAATAGCTTATCATTCGTTACAAACAGAAACAAGTTTTGTCTTCTGATACGTTGACTTTTGTTCTGCATTCATCACCTCACTCTTTGCATGTAAATGATGGTCCCAAGACGGATACCTTGGTGTAGAGGGGGGGTGAATACACCAAGGTTTAAAAACTTTTCCCAGTTAAAACTCTTTTGAGTGAAATTTGTGTTCGATCCAAATTTGGATGGCAGCTTGATCGACACAGCTGGCTGTGTGCGGAATGTGGTGGATTTGGAAAGTCCGTCTGTTGCTTCAAATTATATTGCAAAGCTCTGTTTCACTTTTCAGTTAGTCAGTTTATGCAGATTGAAAAGTATGCTTATGAGGGTTAGTAACATGCATAGACCAAAGCGATAAATAACAAGAGCATTTTAACGTGGTTCGGAGTAACTCCTCCTACGTCCACGACCAGATTCACTGGTAATTCACTACCACTTGGTTTCCAAGTACCAAGCAACTTCACAACTCTAACCCGAGCTGTGTTCCAACAGTTTGCGGGCACTGTCAAGCCTACACCTTCAGTTTGCGGGTACTGAAGAACCTAACCACTCGAATTACACGCTTCGAGCAAGCGTACCTTTTCCTAACCTTTCTGGATTTGGGTTTGGGTATGGTTTTCCAACTATGAACGAGTTCTTACAATGAAGAACAAGGAGTATGATGAACTCGTTCAAACTAGGCTTAAGATATTTATTCTGGTCTATTCTGCCTATGACTGAGTATGTGAACAACTAAGAACACAGCTGACTGGCTGGGTGTTCTCGAAAGATTTGGCTTTGAAGATCGTTGTTCATTTTTCTGTTTTCTTCTATTTCTTCAGTCGTCTCGTCAGCCCCCTCACCAGCCATGGTGGAGGAGAGATATATATAGGTGAAGATGATTCAAACTAGCCGTTGGAAGAGAGCCGTTTGAATCTTACCTACTCTTGTTGACTTCTGGCCTTTACCTACGAAGTAGGTCTGCATCTGCAGAAACTAGTTCTTCTCTGATCTGACTGCGTCAGATAAGATCTTCTGACATCGGGATCTTGTCTTTGAGAAGGTCTTCGTCTTCGAGCTGCTAAGCGTCTCTGATGTATCTTCAGCGGCTTGGACTCTGCTGTGTCTTGATTCTGAGCTGTGTCTTTAGACCTGTGCTGTATCATCAACCTGAGCTGTGTCTTCAACTGGTATGTCACCGACATGTTTTAGACTGGTTGTGTCATCGACACTAAGCCGGGTCTTTTACACCGAGCCGGGTCTTTGACAACGAGCCGGGCTTCCGTCACCGAGCCGGGTCTTGATCTTGCGGGATCTTTGACTCTGCTTGGTCTTGCTCTGTCTCTTGAGATCTTGAGTTCCCGCTTGTGTCTTCTTGTCTTTGTCTTCGGCGAATCTACATGTAAACTAAGAAACTCTATAAGCTCAAACGGGTTTCGAAAAACGCAAAGCTTGTGCGATCATCTACTCGGTTGGGGTCAGCTGGGTTTTGGTATCCAATCAAAACTCTATTAATTTTCCCAACAATTTCCCCCTTTTTGATGATGCCAAAACCTTTACAAACTTTTACAGAAAAACACAAAACAAAACTCCTAACTAAACTCTTCCCTCGCTCCACATGCCTTGACGAGAGTTTGCACTCTTTCTCAGGTTGTCTTTTTCGATCGCCATTTGCCTCTTTTAGATTCCTTTTCGTTCAATCCTTTCCCTTTTTATTCCCGTTTTTACGTTCAATCCTTTCCCCCTTTTTGGTTCATCAAAAAGATATTGGGAGGAAGGAGAGTCGAGGTCTGGCGGCGGCGTTCTGGCAATAATTTCTTCCCATTCTTGGTAACTCCAGTCAGCTTGGAGTTGATACCAATTGATGCACTTTTGGCTCTTCCTTTTCAGCTGATACCAATTGATGGTCTTTCTCAGCTGTATGACTCAGTTTGGAGTGAGTCATCTTGACCTTCTTCCTCTGAGGGAAGGCACCGTTTGCAAGGTTCCCCCTCAATTGGATGGTCCAATTGTGTTTTATCAGCTGGGTTTGATTCCCCCTGACTTGATAAATTCATTTTGAAATCCTTGGGGTTCCTGCTGAGTTAGTCCAGCTGTGTCCGATTCCTTCTTGATGACACACGGTGATCCAGTGAGTATTTCTGTGGATGCTCTTCTTGAAGATCTTGCTAGTAGGGATGAGATCAATTGTTGATACCAATTGATGGTGAATCGTCGAATCGAGTTCCCCTCGCCCTTGATTCATCTTCTGATTCTGCGATCCATGTTTGATCTAGCTTTGTTTGATATCCAGAGGATGACATTTGATAGTTCAGCTGGATTTCTCTCTTGATTCTCCACTTGAATATTCTGCTGGATTGACTTTGCCCTCAGCTGATATTACAGCTGTGTCGATTTCCAGCTCGGAGGAGTTCCCCCTGAATTTGATAGTAGGTGGCTTTCTTTTCTCAGCTACTTCCTACTTCACTTGAGCCAGTGATTTTCTCAACAATTACGTTCATCTGTCAACGTGATCTCTGATCTTGAGAAGACGATCAATTTGTTCCATGATCGGTGAGTTCATTCTTATTTTGCGGGGTAGAATCTTCGATTTCCTGTTCTTTGCATTGCATTCCTGCGCATTGAACTCACCAGGAAAACCGTAATCACAACAATTGGCTGATGGACAAAAGATTATGCTAAAGACCATCAACATAAGAGACATTTGATATTATTATTATTTGTCTCAAATGAGCTAAATCCTTTGACGTATCCTTTCGAGATATCACCAAAGGTTTCCTGGGACCAGTACGCTTGACATATTCTTTGAAGAGCTTTGAGGTAAGTAAAGAGCTTTGATCACCAGCTGTCTTTCTTTCACAAGATACGCTTGATGACTCCTCAAAACGCGCATGTCCCTCTTTGACTCGTTATCACTCCTTCGACACCCGGTTGTGATTGGGTCCGACTTTGTTGTTGAGGGTTCCATTGATAACTTGCATTTGTCCTTATCTTTTGTGAGTGATACTTCAGATTGGTCCTTGAAATGGTCCTTTCTTCTTTGGACCTTGTTGACTCCATTTTGATGAGGTCCAATTCATAGCTGGAGTCTGTCAGCTTGATATCTAGCTTGATATCTCGTCTGCTGGAATCTTGTTGTGAAGCTCGGTTGATTTTCAGCTTTATAACCAGCTGAGATCCTTCTCAGCTGTCTTTTTAGTTGACCTTGATGTCTGTGCTGGATGACATTCTGTCTTTGATTTTGATTCCAGTCAGCTGGATTTATCTGCTGCCTTTGAGCTCTGTGATCAGCTGGGAGTTGCTGCTTTTCTTGGGCTTGGAGTTGCCGAGCAGTTTTCTTCTTTGATAGGACTGAGCTTAGAGAGCTGGCTTGATTATGTACGACCTCTTTGGTACATCCTTGGCTTGGTTCAATTTGTGTTTGTATTGGTGGAGCACTGTTCGATTCAACTACGGCCATCTTGACTTCTTGAACATTCTTCTGCTTGAGCTCATTCCTTAGCTCTAAATTCTAGATTTCAAGGATTTCTAGCAATCTCTTTCGATGAGGTCTTTTTAGCATGCAGTCAGCTATGCCATGTCCAGCTGGGTATTCTACTTGATTTTGCTGACTCTTTCCAGTTGTGTAGAGTTCCTCCTTGATTTGATAGTAGGTGGCTTTTTCTTCAGCTGCATCCTACTTCCTTTGATGAGGTCTCCGTTTGTATATCAGGTAGACAGCTGTCCCAAATCCAGCTGATTCATCTGCTGCTTCTTGATTCTTCTCTTGAGATCAATGTACTCAGCTGTGTGACTGGCTGAGTTTTTAGTTTTGTATCCAGCTGTCTTTATTTCACGGTAGTCCCGATCGACTAATTTGGAGTAAGCTCAGTTTCTTCAACAACTGGGTTTGAGAATCCCATGAAGCAGGCATCTTCAATAAAATGCTTCATCTTCTGAGTCGGAAGAAAATACTTGATCTTCTTCTATCTTGCTCGACTTGAGCTCTTTATCTTTTCTTTGGGAGGATGACTCAGCTGGGTTTCTCTTTGGATAAAGTTGCTTGTCGTGATGAACCTTCACGATCTTCTTGTACCTTTCCTTGCTGTGTTCCAGCCTATTAATATTCCGTACAAGCATGGCAACTTCTTTGTGCAATTCTTCTATGTTCATCTTTCCGCGCTCCTTGTTGGTCCTTCCAAGCTGAGCTGATTGAGCTAATCTTCTTGATTTTGCACTTAGAGCTGTCACTTTTTCCTTGGGAGTCAGCTCCGTTTCATCCATCCGGCTGGATGATTCTTCGCTTGTGATCCACAGATCAAATTCGTTGGCTTTCAAAATGGTGAACAATTTTTCCGTCTCCATGCTACCAAGATCATTTCTGTTTTGGTGAACCACCTTGTGTGTACACCATTCTGAGGAGAGAGCTGCAAGAACTTTCAAGTTCTTATCTCGAACTGTATATTTCCCAGTTCGGATCGTCTCGATCTCGATGACGAGGTTGGAGAATCTGAGCTCCATTTGATCAATGGACTCGTAGGGGAGTTGCTTGAAGTTGTCGTACTTCTGGCATGCAACTGAGAATTTGTTCTCTTGAATTTCCTCTGAGCCTTCACGACTTGGCTAGAGTGTCCCACATCCCCTTAGCCGTCTCGCAGTTTGATGATCTTGCTAAGATAAGCGTCCGTCACCGTTGAGGAGATGACGTTGCGAGCGTAGCTATCGAATCCGGCTTGTCTTCTTTCTTGGAGAGTACTCCTTTTGGGCTTCACAACTTGCCGAGTGCCGGTTCGGCTCAGTGTGGTTTACGCTTTTCTTTCTGACTTCATGATGATGATGGGTCCGTCTGTGATAACATCCCACATCATGTCGTTTTGCGCGCACAGAAAGCTTTTGAGTCGGAACTTCCATATCTGATAATCATCGACTGAGAATGTTGGAAGATTCCTGCACAGAGAAGATTCCATGACAGTATGCAATATAATGATTTTAAAAAGATTTGAAACTTTGAAGGATCTGTTCAGGTGACCATTATCAGCAATGAAGTGCTGACTTGTCAGATACAGTGATCTTCTTTTGAACCACTGCTCTGATACCAATTGATGGTCCCAAGACGGATACCTTGGTGTAGAGGGGGGTGAATACACCAAGGTTTAAAAACTTTTCCCAGTTAAAACTCTTTTGAGTGAAATTTGTTTGTGTTCGATCCAATTTGGATGGCAGCTTGATCGACACAGCTGTGTGCGGAATGTGGTGGATTTGGAAAGTCCGTCTGTTGCTTCAAATTATATTGCAAAGCTCTGTTTCACTTTTCAGTTAGTCAGTTTATGCAGATTGAAAAGTATGCTTATGAGGGTTAGTAACATGAATAAACCAAAGCGATAAATAACAAGAGCATTTTAACGTGGTTCGGAGTAACCCCTCCTACGTCCACGACTCGCATTCACCGGTAATTCACTACCACATGGTTTCCAAGTACCAAGCAACTTCACAACTCTAACCCGAGCCGTGTTCCAACGGTATGCAATCGTCAAGCCTACACCTTCGGTTTGCGGGTCAAGAACCTAACCACTCGAATTACACGCTTCGAGCAAGCGTACCTTTACCTAACCTTTCTGGGTTTGGGTTTGGGTATGGTTTTCCAACTATGAACGAGTTCTTACAATGAAGAACAAGGAATATGATGAACTCGTTCAAACTAGGCTTAAGATATTTATTCTGATCTATTCTGCCTATGACTGAGTATGTGAACAACTAAGAACACGGTGGCCGGGTGTTCTTGAAAGATTTGGCTTTGAAGATCGTTGTTCATTTTTACGTTTTCTTCTATTTCTTCGATCGTCTTGTCGGCCACTCACTACCATGGTGGAGGAGAGATATATATAGGTGAAGATTCAAACTAGCCGTTGGAAGAGAGCCATTTGAATCTTACCTACTCTTGTTGACTTCTGGCCTTTACCTACGAAGTAGGTCTGCATCTGCAGAAGCTAGTTCTTCTCTGATCTGACTGCGTCAGATAAGATCTTCTGACATCGGGATCTTGTCTTTGAGAAGGTCTTCGTCTTCGAGCTGCTAAGCGTCTCTGATGTATCTTCAGCGGCTTGGACTCTGCTGTGTCTTGATTCTGAGCTATGTCTTTAGACCTGTGTTGTATCATCAACCTGAGCTGTGTCTTCAACCTGAGCTGTGTCACTGACCTGAGCTGTGTTTTAGACCTGAGCTGTGTCATCGACACTAAGCTGGGTCTTTTACACTGAGCTGGGTCTTTGACACTGAGATGGGCTTCCGTCACTGAGCTGGGTCTTGATCTTTGCGGGGATCTTCGACTCGCTTGGTCTTGCTTCGCCGAGATCAAGCCTTTCTTGAGATCTCGCAGCCGTTCGTTTAGCTGTGTCTTCAGCTGTCTTCAGCGAATCTACCTGTAAACTAAGAAACTCTATAAGCTCAAACAGGTGAGCTGAAAAACGCTTAGGCTTGTGCGATCATCTACTCGGTTGGGGTCAGCTGGGTTTTGGTATCCAATCAAAACTCTATTAATTTTCCCAACAGTAAATAATCAGAATATTTTTCTACGACTTGTTAATAAACTACCCGCTGCCCACTATAAGACTTCTAATAACACGAGTTTAACAAGTCATCAGAAGTAGTAACCAAGCCTATACTGCAAGCCGGGTTCAGTATGAGAATAAGGTACCAGATTTTCCCTATGTTTAAGGTGAGCTGGAATGTTATCCTCCTTTTTGTTTTCCTCTTCGAATCCTTCGTGTATAAGTGGGTAATAGAGGGGGTTGCAACATAAGGATCAAAGGCTGCAGTATGTCCTCACAAAAAGCATCAGCCCGTTCTGGTTCTTCTGATACCATCCTTTCATCAATTTGCACTCTTTCTTGGAAGAGCACCAGCATATATTCTTTATACTATGAACATGTTTGTCTCTCACTCCCCACTGATTACTCAGAAACCATCAAATGCTTGAGTGTATTGATGGATGATACATTAACATGAGATACGTGATACCCTAGTACAAAAAATAAATCGATAACAAAGAAAAGTGACTGCTTTTCAAAGTATGTACGGTTAAGGAAGGATCAAAGTATCAAGGGCACATCATACAGCATATTAATATTCTTTCAAATGGTCAACTTACCTGTGGTCTCTTTCCATCAGGCCACTCAAGCGATTCCAATCTCAATGCAGTGTACAGCCCTCCAAAACCACCACCTAGTATGCACACCCTTGGTCTCTGTAATCATTAATCGTGTTAATGTCACAATTAGCTATTGTACTTGAAATCATGTCACTGTGCTTATGGAGAAAATATAAACAGGGAAGAAATTCTTGAGAAGCCTTTTAATAGAAATTCACAAATCAAGAAACGACACCACCTTGATGTCAGAAAATATCAATCAATTATATTAGACTCAAAAGAGTGCCCGAAGTCGCATATATAACATAATAGAGGACTAAAACACATTGATTTTACATCTTCACAATGATGATTTTTCAGGTCTCGCCATGATACCCACACTTTCTTCAGAGAAGTGAAGCCTAAAACAATTAGAAGGAATGCATTGCTCCATTCAATAGAATCATCAAATACGTGTACGCATTTTTAGGTAAATGCGCATTTGAGAACTTGCTATTTGTACATCGAGAAAGCATCTCAAAAAAATTTAAAAAATAAAATAAAATCAGTTTTCACTTCCAAGCATAAGAATTTCAAATATTGCGCTATTTCTAAACTGACTCAAAACTAAGTACAGCAAAACCAAGAAAGATCAATCATTCAAATTCAAATGCCAAAAACCATGGAAAAAAAAGAGGTTTGGGAAATACCTTTTTGTTTTCCGGCCACGCGTAACTGGACGGCGGAGATTGAGTTTCAGAGACTTCAGAAACGCCGTCGTATCTTCCACTTGAGCTCGAGCCAAGAGCTCGGAGCCCTTGCCTTGGGGTGGAGCTGGAAAAGAGCGCCGAATCGATTCGATAATTACGCGAATGCCGCTGGAAAAACTTTCGGCAGTGGAACTGCTCGCCTGAAATTCATTGCCGTTTACAGAAACAAGCGAAATATGAGCCCAAATTGACACAACGTGGCGAGTGCAGATATTGCACAGAGAGAGAGAGAGAGAGCGCTTACGACTGAAAAGCTTAAATGATGCAAGAGAAGAAATTGCGTGCGCCATTTTAACGGTATGACGGCGGTGGGAGTGGCGGTTGACGGTGGGTGATGGGGAGGGAAGAGGAGTAGTGTAATGTGGCTGTTTTGATTCCACGACTCCGACTATTAATTTGAGCAACAAAGACAAAGTATATGTGTGTGTTTATATATATTAGTATCGCACCCGTGCAGTGGAATGCATTATAAAAATATGTAATATATAAATTATTAAATTACAAGAATAAAGAGAAAAATATATTAGTTATAAAATTTCTTTTAGCACAGGAGAATAATAATATTTATATATTAGATTTTCAATACATAAATAACGACATTTTTGGTAATAACAATAACAAATACTACAACATATTACATTTTAAATATTTCGAAAAAAAATTTGTACACAACATATTCAGTAACTGTTGAGAACTGCTCATCATTAACACTCTTGCGTTGCACGAACGGAATGAAAATCAATATTCTTCATTATCGAATTATAAATTTATATAATATTAAATTACAGGATTAAAAGAGAGTAAAAAAAATATATGTATTACATTAATATATTTTTTCCTAAACAAAGGAATGAAAATCAATATTCTTCATTATCGAATCATTCGAGAAATTAGAAACACGACATCCATAGTCTGACAAAAAAATTATAATTTTAATATATCAAATTTTTTAATAAGTAAACATAAAGACACTATAATTATAGGTATAATTATAACTTAAAAAACTTATTATTAGTTTTCTCACACTTTTGATAGAGAACGCGATCTAAACATCTCTAAACAACCATTTTTTTATATATTTAAAAAAGCAATTTCGATTAAAATCCATTTCAAAATGCCATTAGAATTAAAGATGAACAATCATCATAATTATTTCAACCAATTTTAGCATTTTTAATAATTCTTCATTTTTTATAACTTCTAAACATATCGAAATATATATTTTTAACTGTCTTTTAAATATTTTTTCACTATTATATTTTTAAAATATTTAGGAATCTAAATAATAAAAATAATAAAATTATTTTGGCAACTATTCATTGCACTAATATTTTTTTTTTAAATTACATATCTTAGTCAAAATAGTGTTGTCTTAAATTAGAACATTTATTATATAAATAATAAATATAAAAAGTAGAAAATTTAATTATATAATCCCAAAAATTCAATTAAATAAGCAAAATCCATAACCATTCAATTTTATTAAACAATTCAATTTTTTTAAGCCAAAAAATGATAATCAAGAAAGGATGTATATAGTAATTAACCATCATATATTATTCATTACCTATAAAATGACTTAGAATCGATACCTATTATCCACTAAATTGGTTTTTGAGGGAAAAGGGTCAACTTGTTAATAAAGCTACAACTCTCTTATTTAGTATTAGTATAAACTAGATGGATGGTACGTGCATTGCATGTAGAAATTATAAATTTAAATAATATATATGTATATGAGAAGGGAAAACTTAAAGTAAGAAATATGAATAAATGTGGGTTATTGATCTTTGTATGACACATAGCATATCATATTATATATTAAATATATCTTAAAAATTAATACTTGAAGTGTTCATATTGTTATTGTGACTATAGTACCCCCAATATTATTTTGGCTCCAAAATTTAGTGAGATTATGTTGTAAAATTTCCTTCCTCATTTTTCTTACTCTTCTAATATTTTATTTATGGAAATTTAAGATCTAGATCAAAAATATCCTAGCCAATAAAAAAAAATTCAATAAAATATTTATTCCCTCATTGCTTCTAATCATTCAAAACCAAGCTAATATTCTTCTTTTGATAAATATCTTACAATTAATATTTTATTCAATGTTGTTCGTCTTGTAATTTTGTAGTATCGTATAATATTTTTTAATTATATCATTATTATTTTACACAATTGTCAGTAGTAATATGAATATAGGTTACAAAATAGAAGGTAGATTGTGATTGTTAACTTGCTAATTAAGCGGTATAATATTTCTCATTTTTTCCTTGTAAAAAATTAATTGTAGATCTTGCTTAGAATTATACTAAAGTTTTGCTTTATCTAACTTTTTTTTCCCTATTCTAAGACACTCTAGACAAATTGCACAAAAATAAGTATGACTGTTAATAAGTGAATTTAATTATGTGTATTTTATGTTACATTTCATTCTTATTATAGTATCATTTTTATTATCAACACACTTTGAATTAATTAGAGGATAACTTTCTCAAAAATATTAAAATCTATTATTAATTACGTATAAAATCAAAATTAAATAAAATATTTTACTGTAAATAATATGGATATCTTAATTTCTCTTAATGTATTAACTATTATTTTTATTTTATTACAATTTTTTTAATAAATATAAGTACACAAAAAGATACTCCTTCCGTCCTAGGTTAACATTGTTCAACTAATATTTTATTTCTCACAACAAATCATATATGCACCATACTTTTGGGGGACGGAGAGAGTATTCTTAATCAAATCATTAAACAAATGTTCATTTAGTTTCTCTCAAACTTTAATTTGATACTCCCTCCGTCCTTGAAAATTATGATCTTATTACCTTATTTATACGTTCCTCAAAATTATGATCTTTCTTTTTTTGTACATGACCCCACCCACTTCCTTATATTTTAAACCTCACAACAAATCAAAATTGGTAAATCTTTCTCCACTCAACAAACATTATCAAACAATTCTTAAAACTCGTTCCATACAAATTGAATCACAATTTTCATAGACGGAGGAAGTACTATTTAACTCATTATTTCGTTAATGGCCTCTCCAATTAATTGAAATATATGTAAAAGTAATTCTTTCTAAATTATAATTTATATACTTTAAATAATTAAAGATATACTCCCTCCGTCCCTGATAAATGTGGTCCGGAGGGAGGGGCACGGGTTTTAAGAAGGATGTTAGATAGATGTGTAGTGAGTGGAGAATGATACCCACTTTGTTGTAGTGTTAGTTACTTTTAAAGGATAAAAAAGTAAAATTTTAAGTGGGGTCATATCCATTTATGGAAGGACCACACTTATGGGGGATGGACGAAAAAAGAAAAGTGGACTACACTTATCAGGGATGGAGCAAGTATTAATTATCTACTTAACCTTATTTGTTGTGGGATTTTAGGATATATATTATTTCCTCCGTCCACAAAAGAATTGCCATAATTTCCTTTTCGGTCCTTCCACAAAAGAATTGTCACGTCCATTTATAATAATAGACCACACAAAATTCACTTACTTATTAACCTCTCATACCTCATTATTTACAAAAATTGTTATTGTTGAACCCACCATATTAATTTAAAATTATTAAAAGTGGGATCCTTATTCCACTAATAACACATTTACTCAATCTAATCTATACTTATATATAAAAAAGCTTTATTTTACAAAATTTGGATTGCCTATTATATCCTTACTATATAATTTAATTTAAGTGGACCCCTATTCTACTCACAATACATTCAACTCAAACTTATTAAAATTTATACAGATCAAAACGTAGCAAATCTTTGGTGGATGAAAGGAAGTAGTATATAGTTAGAACAATATAATTTATTTTAAAAAAATAAATATTTAAATTTAAATACATATCTAGAAAGCTCGTTTTTGTGGGTTAAACTTGAATAAGATTGCTAATAATTGAATTAAGTTTGAAGTTGATGGTACTCGTCTTAATTCGATTTGATTAAAAAATTATACTAATCAATATAATAGTAATATACTCTCATACAATTAGGGCTGTCAAATTAGCGGGCCGGCCCGGCCCGAGCCCGTCGGGCTTTTTGGGATAATCGGGTCGGGCCAAAAAATTTTGCAAGAAAAGTCGGGCAGGGCCGGGCCGGCCCAGAAATTTTTCGGGCCTGAAAACGTGCGGCCCAGCCCGGCCCGAAAATACATTTACAGTGCAATTTGTTCGGGCCGGCCCGGGCTCAGCGGGCTTTTACCCATTTCGGGCCGGGTCGGGCCGGCCCGAAAAAATTTCGGGCCTAACATTGTGTGGCCCGGCCAGGCCCGAAAATGCTTCGGGCTTGAAAATTGGCAGCCCAGCCCGGTTTCGGGCCGGGCCAATTTTGACACCCCTACATACAATAAATTAATTCATTAAAAGATTTTAAGTTAAGATTTTTTAAGATAGTTGAAAATATTATTAACGAATAAGAATTTAAAAGTATAAAAAAATACATAAATAGATTACATTGTGATAATAGATTAGCGACAAAAACAAATTATTATGTTGAATGATTTCCTATTTTCAATTACAAAGAGTAAAGAGAAAAAGTCAATGCGATCGTTTAAACAACAAATTATAAGTGTTCCTTTATATATATAAAAAAAAGAAATCATTTATAAACAACAAATTAATGAAACACATAGGGAGTGGCTGGTAGATATGAATGGAATTTAGTGGGAATAGAATGACCCCTGTAATGGAATGAATGTAGGAAATGAATGAATTAAGGAATAATATTACTATGGCTGGTATACATCAGGAATGAAATGATCATTCCTTAACTAATTTTATTCTTACGGTTATAATAAAATCCGTGTCGCAATTCTTGATGCAAACTTTTGGTGGACAAAAGGAGTACTTATTATAATTGGCTTATTATTAATAATTTTAATAATATTAATACTAATACTAATACTAATAATAAATATTATTTTAGTTCTATTGTTTTTATTATACTTACTAAAATTAGCCCAATAATAATATTTATTATTTATTATGATTTTACTAATTATTATTTTTAATTTAATTATTATAATTAGCTTAATAATAATTATTATAATAATATTAATACTAATAATTATTATAATATTAATTCTAATAATAAAAAATAATAATAATAATAATTATTTTAATATTATTATTAATTATTATTATTTCTTATTATTTTAATATTATTGTTTTTATTATAATTATTTTCATAATAATAATTATTATTAATTATTATACCATTAATAATAATAATAATAATAATATTCATTCTGAAGATGGGGATTAGCTAATATCAGGGTGGAGGGAAGGAATGGCTAAATCCATGCTCATGGGATTAGTTATTTCTTAAGGAATGATCATTCATTCTGAAAAAAATATACCAACCGTGGGATTAGGAATGGAGACAGTAATGACCATTCCATTCTCATTCTATTCCAGCATACCAGTCATCCCATAGTGTCTATATATACTGATATTGATTAATATTTACCATATATAAAATATATATAAGGTAAATTGAATTACTAATGAATTATTATATTTTTTTATAATATAATATATTATGTTACACTATTACCCTTAGATTAAATTATATAGTAAGGATATAATAGACAATCCAAATTTTGTAAAACAATGCTCTTTTTATATAAGTATAGATATTGCATATTGATTTATTTAAAATACATTTTATTTTTATTTTTATTTTCTGAAAAGAAGTTACATTTTACTCCCTCCGTCCCACTATTAACTGCATCCTTTTTTTATTCTCCCGCTATAAATGCTCACATTCATAATAACAAAAATTAACCCTTTTAAAAACTGTGAAAAACTGTGAGCTTGCATTTTTCTATCTCTTACGCGGTTTCTTAATATTCGTGTCAGAACAGTAAAAAGTTATTAATAGTGAGACAGATGGAGTATTATTTACATGTCTATGTACAAAATACTTAAAACATAATTTACATGAATGTCAGACTCATAAACACAGAATGCAACAGTAAATTCAACATCAGGAGATTAGTACTCCATATTCATGCACAAAAACTAGTGTGCGATTGATCGCATGGTGCTATCGGAAAAAAATTACAATCATCTTGAAGAAAACTAACATTTATTCTTAAAAAATGTGGTCACTATACATCTACTCTCTAACCAATCATACAATAATTTTGAAAAAAAGTGATAACCAGGATTCAATCATGCTATAAGATATCTTATCCAAGTCCAACTCATATTCGTGAATAATGAGAAGCAATAGTAAGCTTTATCCTAGATAGGATATGTATCTGGCCTTATCAGGGCGTTTGGTATCCAAGATTTGTAGCAAGGCTGGCCCGTTATTACACCCGGCCCGTGGTAAAATTACTGTTTCAGTTTGTAATACGTATCTCGCCCATTCCATCAGATAGTGTAACTCAATTCAACAGTAGCCCACATTAATATATGAAAAGACCAAAATACCCTCTAATTTACTCCAGAAATCCCAAATCAAACAATGAAATCTCAATTCCCAAATCCCAAATCCCAAATCCAAAACCTACGGTTCTTCATTCTCTCTCGCTGCTTATTGCCCGCATCCACCCCTCACCGGCAAATTCCTTATCCGACGATTGCGCTGCCATCTCCGGTGATAGAAGAAGTCTTTGAAACGTCATCATAGTATTTGAGGTGCATATCACAAGAAGAAGATCATTTCTTTTTCTGCTTCTGACTTCTCACCACACAACACAACACCATTTCAATCCAGCTGCCCAAACACGGTAGTAAAAATTTATATTTTTTCTGCAGTTTCTTTTTTCTGGGCCCTAGTTCTTCAATCATCTTCTTCGTGGGTTTCTTATTTTCTCGAATTTTTTTTGGATTTGTTCCCTTTTTTCTTTTGTTACTTTCACTCTTTGGGAATGGGATTAGTTTGGGGCATATTTGGTTGGGATGTATGGATTCTTATCTTTTCGTTGGAATTAACGTTAGGAGATTGAATGTATAATGCAAGTCTAATTTTTTTTTTAGGCCAGGGATGCAGGGGCTCTGGTTTCTCTGCAACTAGCTTACATTTGATTCAACAGCACACTTGTACTTATGTAAGTTTTATGTATTTATTAATTCTTTTTTTTTTGGGTTGTTCACTTGTTCTAATTTGGCCTCAGTTTTAGAGATAAGAAAATTAAAATGTTAGCTTTTTTGTTCTTCTTCTTCTTCTAATGGGACAAGTTGGAATGTCGCTTTATTTGTTGTATTTTATGAATTAGAGCATACCATGAGTAGCATTTGTGTGTAGCTACTTCTTAAATAAATAAATAAATATCAACAGTTAAAATTAGGCTATAATTTGAGAGACAAAATTTTGTGGAGTTGTGCATTTCTTGAGAAATGATTTGTGCTGACAATTTATAGGCCATAAACATTATGTAACAAGTGAAAGGGGAATATGACTTTTCTCCGTTACTAAATACAAGAAAGAATCCTCCATATGAAATTCTTTAGTTTGATTATTATGTCCCACCTCATGTTCCAATTGAGGAGATAAATAGTTCTTCATGGTAATACTAGATTCTATTGCGATTTTAGCAACGATTAAGTTGAAACTGAAAAAGATCAGTTTTTTCAGTTTAAGTTGTGGGAATGAAAGACCTATGAGTAGTTGATTTCTTTTGTCTCTTTTTTCATATGTGAGTTACTGTATCTTTTTAATTTGTAGTCATATGGTAATATGAGGTCAACAAGAGTTGAATGAATTACAATGCATTGAATGAATTACAATGCAGTGTTCATAAGACCAGGGTGAATGAATTCCTTACGGATAAGAAAAGTTAAAAAAACTTGATTTAAAATTCCTACGGGGTATAGTTTTATTACCGGTTCTAGCACCTCATGAATTATTTATTGATCAATCTTTTGGGTGGTTATAAGAGTTGGAGATTATTATTTTATTTTTGTTTGGAGTTTTTGTTAAAAATAAAAGATGCATAATAGTAATTATTGTAATGTTTATGATTATGGTAAATAAGTAAACCAATCTGATTTTACTTTTATGAATGTTTGCATGTATTATGTTGCACCATCAGGCAAGAGAGACTTTGTTCAAAGGTGAAAATTCAAAGGTCTGTTTATAGTTTATATGCAGCAAATTGCTTATGTTTGTGACGGAAACATGCCACGTAACGGTGAAAGAAATGCATCCATTTACTTATTCATAGAGGAGAACGTGCATCAATACTTGTTGCAGTTATATATAATAATTGACCTCATTGTTAGGATTAAAAGTAGGAAAAGACCTTTGGTAGACTTTGTCTATTATTGCGACAGCTAGGAGGTTTGATTGACGGAAAATACGTTAGTGTCGAAGAACAAGTTGCAATCTTCTTAGGTATCCTTGCCCATCACAAAAAGAATAGAATTGTGCGATTTGATTATTGGAGGTCGGGACAAACAGTGTCCCACTATGTCCATGTTGTATTAAAGGCAATTTTGAAGCTTCATGAGATATTGTTGGTCAAACCCGACCCTGTGCCAGAGAACTGCAATGATCCGAGATGGAAGTGGTTCAAGGTAAAACATAATACTCAAATAATTTGTTGTTGTTTATCTAACAATAGTGTTTTAAATTGTTTACTGAATGGTTATATTTACTGATTTTCATGTTATGTTTGTTGTTAGGGTTGCCTAGGAGCTTTAGACGGCACTTATATTAATGTGATGGTATCAAATGTCGATAAGCCCAGGTATAGGACACGAAAGGGCCAAATTTCTACAAACACATTGGCCGTGTGTGATAAAAATCTGAAATTCGTTTATGTGCTACCTGGATGGGAGGGATCAGCCGCTGATTCTAGGGTATTACGAGATGCAATCAACAGGGTGAACGGATTGAGAGTTCCTAAGGGTATAAACTATTTTTGCAACGCCACATAATTAAATTTTTTTCCTTTTTGTTTGAAGCTTACTAACTTTTTCGGTTTACTTTACAATGCCTTGTTGCAAATGTACAGGAAATTACTATTTGTGTGATAATGGCTACGCGAATAGTGATGGTTTTTTTATCACCATATAAAGGTGTAAGGTACCACTTGAAGGAATGGGGTCCTACATCTGCAAGACCTCAAAATAAGGAGGAAATGTTTAACATGAGGCACACTAAGGCCCGTAGCATCATCGAGCGTGCATTTGGCATCATGAAAATACGATGGGGAATTTTCCGGAGCACAACATATTATCCGGTGAAGGTTCAAAATAGGTTAATAATGGCATTTTTTCTGTTAAATAATTTTATTCGCTCTCAAATGGTTGTCGATCCAATAGAACAACTATTTGATGCTATTCCCCTAGAAAATGATGATGATGACGGACCCGAAGAGTGTGTAGATGGGGTGGAATCAATACCAGAGTGGAATGGAAAGAGAGATGCAATTGCACAAGCTATGTGGGAACAATAAATTTTTGTTGTAATTCTTTATTCATCAATGTAATTTTCTGATTGTGCTACATTATTTGTATAAGCAATTTGTTTTAGTTGGTTTCTATGAACTTGGAAGTAGCCTGTTTTAAACTTTAGTGAAGACATTTTCTGGTATGTTTTTGCTTTTGACCAAGCATAGCATTGGACCTAAAATCTTATCCATGGGCAGATGGGCTACCAATGTCATTGTCTTGTATGTCAGGAATCACTTTATAATAACTTTTTGACTCTTTGAATGGCTTGAAGAAATGTGGTCCCATATTTTGATATGAAATGTCACCAATATAATTTCACCATTTTTATCCTCATTTTAGTCTCTGTCTATAAATTACCTTTTGTTATCAGCATCATTTGACATCATCATTAAACACCTCAAAATCTTTCTTCTCTCAAACTTTTTTCAAATGTCATCAGATACAATTCCTCCACAAGAGCACTTCTTTTATGGACCTTCATGGACATCATCCATGGATACGGCCTTCCTCAATAGCCTCATTCAGCAGAAGCATATGGTGTTCGGTAAAAACTTATCGACGTCGGACCATATCTTGCTATATGCGATGGGTGTTGTTAATGGCATGTACGGAACCAGCTTCACTTACGAAGATGTCCAAGAGCGAGTAGGCCACCTGCAGACTCGTTACCACGTATTTAAGTGGATTAAAAAACATCCTCAAGTTCAATGGGATTCTAGATCAAACAGAGGCAAGGGTAGCAAATTTGATACAACTATTTGATTCCAAAACTGTATTTTCATAATATTCTCTTGAAAATGAGTATCACTAAAGAATTTTCAAGAAAAATATTGTTATTATACACAGTACATAAAAGAACTTCTCCCTGGGATATTATACACGGTACAATGGATATAATTTAATCATCACATCCTATAAGATGTGCCACATAAAAGAGCTTCTCCCGATAATATAATCAACTCAAATACCACAATCTTGAATTCGAGAGGAATCACATTTTTTATGCACTCAATATGGAACCAACATTATGATTGATAAAGGAAGTTTTTAACATAGAGATTCATTACATGGACATAACAACCCCAATCGTAAGCAATTTTGTCCATACAAAGATACGACAACAAAAATAGAGACACAAAATGCATCAACATGTTTAAGCCTAAACTTCACAAACCACGAATTAGTTATGCTTAGATTGCAGCAACCTTTGCACATATTGAGGTCTTGCATCTTCAGGCAACCCCATGAAGATTTCAAGACGTTCTACTTTGTCTGCAAGAATCTCACAAACATCAAATTTGTCATTCAGTGATAAACCAGGTATGTTTCCTAGTTGCTCAAAAACCTCTTTCCTAGCCTTTCCCAAATCATATTCATATCCAATACGAGATGCAAGATTATCGAGCCTAGCATCTATTTTTCGACTAATTTCTCCCAACAAGTCAATCACACCGTCTATACCATCGACAACTTTACGCTTCTTACCTTGTGCTTTATGAAAAGCTTCTCCCTTCTGTTGTTGGCATACACTAGTCTCACCAGCATCATCTTCAAATATGTCTTCAACGTTGACATGGTACTCACCATCAACTCCAGTGGCAGCTTCGGCTCTGTTTTCCTCTTGAAGCAACTCATTCACAGCATCCATTATGTCCTCAGCACCCTCCCCTGTAGCTCTATCTTTGCCAAAAATTTCTTTCCAGGCATCCAACAGTGGCCAAGACTTATAACGCATAAGCCTTGCATTACTATCCATCTGCACAACGGTAAAGAATTAATCTTATGCAATCAGCAATCAGTAACATGCATATATTCACCAATGTTTATATACCAATACACATGCTGCCACATTTTGCTATAGATGACAAAGGCATAATTACTTTTCCTATATTTGAAACTTGTACAAACATACACAAACTTCATAAACATCAAAATTTAAATAGGGTAGTAATTGTTGCAATGCATTGGAATGAACTACAATTAACATATGACAATAAACAGTTGCATGAACGTGTCAAATACCTTAACGATTTGGTCCCACTGCTCATTATTGCAATCAATCATGTAAGTCCCTTTTAAGTTGAAGCCAACACCTGATCGACTCAACATCGCCGTAAGGGAGTAGTAGTTCTTCTTCCATGTGCTAATCTTGGAGTTGATATGTGGCATGCCCTTTATGTCTGTACCCGGAAACTCCTTTTTCATGTCGTCTTCAAGCTTGTTCAGGTATCCGGCGCGAAATCCATTATCGGATTTCCATCCTTGAACTACAAGCTCCTTTAGAAATGCAACGAGGGCCTCTTCCTCTTTCAAAGACCAACTACGCCTGGTTTTATCGGTTTTGTTAACTCGTCCACGCTGCGTGTCATTGCTATTGCTACCTGCTTCCATACCTTGCATTTATGTGTAGATATCAGTCTATGCAAAATAATGAAAAACAACTATTTTGTTATATAGGAATGCATCACAGAAAAAGTAGTTTAACTGACACAAAAATGTCATCTTGAATGTAATATCACAACAACTTTGTCGTAGCAAAAACAATATCGCCTTTCTATGCCTAATAAATTAGTAGCAGACATTGTAGTCAAGTGTTAAATTAACACCCGAATTGGGCTCTTTCATGTCTGTTACCCATGTCCTATATATTTTTCCTTTTTATTGTTGCATATAATATCAGAGGTGCATATATATTTGCGGCGGCGCTTTGTGGCGTGGAGTGGGTGAGTGAGGTTTTAAATGCAAGTCGGGGGTGGTGGCGGCTGCACCAGTATTGTTCCGAGTGGTGAGATTGCCGGCGTGAATGAGAGCGGAACATTGATGAATGTAAGTTCTTGTCAATTAATTTGATTTCTTGGAAGATTAATTTTCATTAAAACAGCAGAAATCGAGTACTTATATATATAATAATATATATTCATTTGAACAGTACATAATACTATCTGCTATTGCTTGCACTTGCGCACACACATTTCTGGTTCAAATAACAAATAGACAGACCATCTATAATGTTCATCAAATTAACCTGCATATTTCTGGATATATTTGTCACTCCAGAAAATCGGGTGTAAAATAATTGTTCGAAATATCAACACGATTTCAAGGATTTAAGGCCAGAAATTGGCGTCAGATTCATGGAAATATTACATCCAGGTATTCAAATCTTATTCAAATAATCAAAAGAACTGACCTTGATTTGCAGAACTCATTAGCTTGAACAAAACATTTACCAGCGAGCTTAAGTTGAATTCACCCAACCAAAAATCCTCCAATTCTCATCTCGAGTTCTTTAAGCTTCTTTGGGTCTTTTGTTTTTTTATTCCAATTCTTTATTGTTAGAAAAGGGCCAAAAGTTCATTTTATCTTTTCACAGGTTTGTCCGACTTGATATAGATGATAGGGTATTTTAGTATTATTTAAATTATACTAGGGGTAAAATTGGAAAGCATAAGTTAATCTAGATTTGTAACTAGGGTACCAAACATCTAACCTATCTTATCTAACCTTCATAACTTATCTACCAAACACAATATTTGGATACCAATCATCCCTTATCTTTCAAACATATCTTGACTTTATCTATCTAGCCACATCCTAACTTACCTACCAAACACCCCCTAAGGATATAATAGACAATCCAAATTTTGTAAAACAATGCTCTTTTTATATAAGTATAGATATTGCATATTGATTTATTTAAAATACATTTTATTTTTATTTTTATTTTCTGAAAAGAAGTTACATTTTACTCCCTCCGTCCCACTATTAACTGCATCCTTTTTTTATTCTCCCGCTATAAATGCTCACATTCATAATAACAAAAATTAACCCTTTTAAAAACTGTGAAAAACTGTGAGCTTGCATTTTTCTATCTCTTACACGGTTTCTTAATATTCGTGTCAGAACAGTAAAAAGTTATTAATAGTGAGACGGATGGAGTATTATTTACATGTCTATGTACAAAATACTTAAAACATAATTTACATGAAATGTCAGACTCATAAACACAGAATGCAACAGTAAATTCAACATCAGGAGATTAGTACTCCATATTCATGCACAAAAACTAGTGTGCGGTTGATCGCATGGTGCTATCGGAAAAAAATTACAATCATCTTGAAGAAAACTAACATTTATTCTTAAAAAATGTGGTCACTATACATCTACTCTCTAACCAATCATACAATAATTTTGAAAAAAAGTGATAATCAGGATTCAATCATGCTATAAGATATCTTATCCAAGTCCAACTCATATTCGTGAATAATGAGAAGCAATAGTAAGCTTTATCATGTGAAAATTGAAAATTATATTAATTCAATTTATGAAGATCGCAACAGAAGTCACGAGATTTATAATTCCTTTTTTGTCAATATGATTTTAAATTTTGAAGAATCAAAGTTAAACGACATAATTGAAAAGTGAATTGTCGATTAAATTCAACTAGATTTGAGAAGCATCGTTATTGCATATATGTGAAATATTTGAGAACAAAAAAAATCATTAATCGTACTTCTCAAAATAAAATAAAAGAAGATTTGCAATCAATTTCCAAAAATCTCAAAATAATTTCCACTAGCCGAATGTGAGCCATACTACAAATCTGGAGATCATTAACTAATGATAAATATCTACCATAAAAGGAGGTTATTTCCTACCACTAGCCGAATGTGAGCCATACTACAAATCTGGAGATCATTAACTAATGATAAATATCTACCATAAAAAGAGGTTATTTCCTACCAAATTCACCACTTGCCAATAGTAAATTTAACGTCTCTCCGGGCCATCCAAGCAGTAATAGATCTTATCTATGAACAGAGAGATCTCGCGCTCAAGCTCTACTGCTTTCCCTTCCCGCAAGTAAAAAAAAATTACACTTTCTGACCTCCATCAAACAATTCGGCACAGAAATAAGATCGAAAATCACCACACAACTTAGGGTTAATATAATCGAGAGGACGCCCAGATACCAAACACTCGATGAACTTGATCGCCATAATCCCACAATCACTTATGTTCTCCTGTTGTGGAGGGTGCTCATACCTCAACAACTCCCACTCTTCCTTCAACCTTCCACTAAACCCTCTATCTTCCATCACTCTGCCCTTCCTGCACAACCACGGCACGCAGCGACTTAAATTTTCGAAAGCCGGCTTCACCTCATCCCAACGGCTACCATGCGATAGAGAATCATACACTGTTATTCTTTGATCTTCAATGTTGATCTCATATGCAACCCAATGTGAATCCATCAAATGTGCTATTCCATATATATTATCCACTTCACACCAAGCTTTACCTCCCTGCCTCGGAAGTTTTCCTTCGACATACTTCATCATCAACCACGATCCAAGATCAAAATCATCC
Source organism: Agastache rugosa (assembly GCA_031470985.1). Classification (NCBI taxonomy): domain Eukaryota; kingdom Viridiplantae; phylum Streptophyta; class Magnoliopsida; order Lamiales; family Lamiaceae; genus Agastache; species Agastache rugosa. The sequence goes on from CM062608.1 coordinate 25,025,036, forward strand.
AACCCCATTTTGTACTGCATTCAAATATGGCCATTATTATCATATGGCCCCTAGCTCTTCATGCAAGAAAATAATGTAACATCTACACCAATGTAAATAATATACATAACAGTAATAACTTACCCAACATATAGTCTCGACACAAGTCCAACGGGGCAAGAACATTCCGGGTTCATTATTTGCTTTCATAATTAGCAAATTCAACAGAGAATCAACATGCTACATTCCAAATTATTTGTAAATGCATTAGAATACGAATAAAATCACATCTAAAAGATTCAAGATTCAATATTACCTCATTCGATAGCCACTTCCTCCTTATCCAAATGCAGTCAAACCATTGTGCAGTGGCAAACTCTCTGAATGCAATAGGTAAACGGATCTCAACTTTACCAACTTTACTGCAATGAATGTAAACGTTTGAGATTATACTATAAATAAAGTTATTTCACATCATTGGTGAAAAAATTATCCATAAAAACAGGTACCGTTTTTTGGATCGTGGAAGATCATGCCATGATTTAAATGCTCCAACCAGATCACCGGATAATTCTTTCATTGGATCAAACATTTGTCCATCGGAGATGGGCTCGGATTCTATCTCATTGATAGGCCTTCCTCCGAGTGTTCCTATCTTCTTCTCCTTCTTCTCTTTCTTCTCCTCCTTATTCTTCTTCTTCGTATTCTTATTCTTAATCTTCGTTTTATCACTCGAAAAAAATTGGCTAGCTTCACTGTTGGAACTGAGCTCTATGGGATTACGATACTTGCTTGGGACACCTTCAGATTTTGGCCTTGCCCTAGCCCTACTACCATGCAGATTCCGCCATTTATCTTTGAGGTCTATGTTGGTACGACATGGCTGGAATTTACCTTTACCAAATTTCAAAATCCTTTTCCAAGGGATAGGTTTATCATGATGGGGCGTCCAATATAATCGCACTCCATTCTGTTACAGAGTGAAAATCATATGCTTTTTTGAGAGGACTGAGAATCATAAATCACAAAAATTCCTAAGATGCAATAACATGAACTATTCAAATGTAGTCAAACAGCAAGATGAGAGAGAGAAGAACACATATCAAATTCTTAATGCTTCTACCTCTATTGTTTCTTCCTCTATACTTGTCCATGGTTGTGTTTTCCTTCTCGAGCTGCAAACAGAACCAAAGATCAGCCTCAATCTTTCACTATCTTTGCAATTGGAAATTTTTCCTAAATATTTTGGTCCAAGTTGTATAGACTAGCATTATAAATATATCTTCTTTGAGTAACTAAGAGAGAGCCCCAGCCCCTGTCTTCATAAAAAATATAAACTCCTGTTAAATTTTGATGTTTTCTGTTAATCTTTTCTTTTCTTTTCCCTTTTTAATTTCTTACATTTCAAAAGACCTAATAGAATTTACACACCATATTATTATTCATCTCGAATGTAAACAAAGAACATGATTGTTGAAAGACATTTGAGCTTTAAACGTTAAATCATGAAATTATGCATCCTAATCATACATCATACATAAAGAATAGAACTAACTTTTGGCATTTTTGCTTTCGAACCCTTGTAGAGTAGTTAGAAGCTCCAGAGTCCCCATTCTCCTCTTCAAATATTTCTTCCTCTATACTTGTCCATGATCGTATTTTCCTCCTCGAACTGCAAACGGAAACAAAGATCAGCCTCAATCTTTCACTATCTTTGCAAGTGGAAAATTTTCCTAAATATTTTAATCTAAGTTGTATAGACTAGCATCACCCCAGCCAGTCTTCATAAAAAATTTAAACTCCTGTTAAATGATTTTGATGTTTTCTGTTAATCTTTTCTTTTCTTTTTCCTTTTTAATTTCCTACATTTCAAAAGACCTAATAGAAATTACACACCATAATATTATTCATCTCCAATGTAAACAAAGAACATGATTGTTGAAAGACATTTGAGCTTTAAACGTTGAATCACAAATTTCTGCATCCTAATCATACATATACAGAAAGAATAGAACTTACTTTTGCCGTTTTTGCTTTCGAACCCTTGTAAAATAGTTAGAATCTCCAGAATCCTCACTCTCTTCTTCAAATATTTCTTCTGCGTCAGTAGATAGAGAGCTCTCACACAGAATCTTGCTATTTTCTGCAACCTGAGTTTCTTGAGCTGCCCTTTCTCGTTTCCTCTTTCTCTCTCTTCCCCCTTTCATTCTTGTTTGAGAACCTGAGATTTTTTTTTTTGCTGTGGAGGTTAGAGCGAGACAGAGAATGAGAGAGAGTAGTGGTCATACATTTGTATCTAACTCTAACGTCTCCTTTTCATTCTACTCTTTACTATTTTTGGTAAGCTAAAAACTTAATGCTTCCAGAAAACCGTTCATCTCTCTTTGTGTCTCACAATGCAAAACCAAGAACAAGCAACTTTTTCACAAGATTTATGCTAGGTGTCGCCTTATCATTGCATGAAATGAATTCAAACATTATTGCAAGAGAGGACAGAGATTTAGAGTTTAGAGTTGTATACCTAAATTAGATAAAAATAAAGTGTGATTCCCAGAATCACCAACACAAAAAGTATACTAGAAAGAGCAATTCTTCTGCCCCCCCCCCCTCTCTCTCTCTCAGGGAAGTAGCTGGACCCTTCTTAATGCTAATGTTATTGCAACGTAACCAGGTTTTGACTATTGAAATTGAAAAAACAAAAAATCAAATTAATTTTTGCATCCACATCACTACCCCTCTCTCTCTCTCTCTCTCTCTCTCTCTCTCTCTCTCTCAATTCCGTACACACACTCATTAACACAAAAGTCATTTCCATGGCCGCTTCAGACTTGCGCAGATACTCGGCCATTTCCAATTCATTTCTTAATGTTTCAAAATCAAAGCACGATTCACAAAACCTTGTAATCCATACCCACACAAAAAATCAAAGCACAATTCACAATTAGAAAAAATAAAAATTCAAAATAAATTACTCATTAAGTAATAGGGAAAGAAATCAAGACCGACATATAAGTTATTGCGGCGGCGGCGGGGAGTCGCCGTCGATTTGAGAAGTGCACTGACTTGCGAAATTGGCGAGTTCCTAATGTTGTTGCCGAGTCGGAAGCAGAGGAAGAAGAGGGCAGACGAGGGTGGTGAGATGCGGCGGCCATGAGAGGCCGGCGGTGGGCTGACATCGCCGGGGGGGATGCAAATTGTTGAAAACAGAATTGTTGAAATTCTCATATGTAATACTGTAGACCTGCCTATCTTTCAAAAGAAAAAAAAATGTTGTAGACCTGCCTATCTTTCAAAAAAAAAAATGTTGTAGACCTGCCAACGGTTCGAGATTCACCGGTTCCGGGCCTTGAACCGCCGATTACGGTTTCATCTGGGGTAAAGTTACGCTCGCCTACACTATTTCTGATTTCGGGCCCGACTTAAAAATTGGCGATTCCAATTCGATTAAAACCACCCATTCACGGACTATGGTCGCCCGCTGATTTTTTGGTTTTATATTTTAATTTTTTTTTTTACTTTTTACATTAATATTCTAATATAAATGTATTATTTTAATTACAAAAGGAACATTATTTACATGAAGTACAAAATGAACATTAAAATAAATGAAGAAAATTAACTCATTTTTTATTAATACTTAAAATGAACATTACATAATTTATAATTACATTTGTATAAGTTTCAATGAATGCTTGAAAAGAATGAAAATTTTAACGAAGATAAAAAAATAAAGTGTAGAGAAATGGTGTGAAAAAAATGAATTTTCAAATGGATATATTTTTATAGATAGACATATGAGGTAATTAAATAAAATAAAAATAATATTTTAAGCCGGAAACTACAGGTTAATCACATAAATCGTCGGTCCGTTGGTTTTATAGGCCCGCCAGTTAACGACTGGTTAGGCCCACCGGTTCCGATTATCCATCCGCTTGAACCGTAACCAACCCTTCTACGCCCAATTCTGGTTACGGTTCCACGGTTCTGGTTAAAAAATCTTTGATCGGCAGTTCGCCCCCGATTCGATCAGTCGGTTCATAAAAATGGGCGGTAGAAGGGCCGGTTACGGTTCAAGCAGATAGGTAGCTGGAACCTGCGGGCCTAACCGCCGGTTAACCGACTGTTTATAAAATTAAAAAAATAATACTAATAATAAATATTATATATATTACGAAAATAAATATATACATGTAATAAACCGCCGGTTTTCGGCGAAAATTATATATATATATATATATATATTTTAATTATCTTTTTTTTCTATTTTCTATCTATAAATATATCCCTTTGACAATTCATCTCCTTTAAACTATTTCTCTACCCCTTATCTTTTGTCTTTATTAAAATTTTCATTCTTCATACTAATAAAAAATGAGTTAATTTTCGTTATTCGTATTAATAATTAATATTTATTTCATGCTTCGTTTACATAATGTCTTTATCGTAATCAAAGTAACATTTATACTAGTATAATAGTATAAAAAAATAGTAAAAAAAATTTAAAAATCGGCGGGCTGAAACGGAACTGGCGATTTTTAACTGGAACCGAAACTGGAAATAGTGTTGGCAGACCTGTTACTGTTCACCCTTCAGAAAAATCGTAACCGGCGGTTCGAGATCCGAAACCGGTGGGCCTTAAACCGTGGTCAGGTCCGTTATTCTTATCATGATTCCTTTTTTGGCTAAATTAAGAGTTATTAAGGCCATATTTAAAGGGAAAATTAGCAAATACACCCCTAACATATACATTCATATCATATTTACCTCCCTATTTTTTAATTTGGAGCTGTCAGGACCCCAACATGCCATAATTAGTGCAAAAACCCCACGCCTCTGACGGGTGACTAACACCATTAACAATTTTTAATTTTTTTTAATTTTTTATTTTTTGTAATTTGACTAACAACACCGTTAATTTTCTATTTTTATTTTTTTTTTGTATTCTTATTTTTAAATTTTCTACATTCTTATTATGTCTCCAGCAGATTACTGTTTACAATTTTTTATTTTTATAATTTTCTACTTTTCTTATTGGTGTTTTCTCAAGAGATATATATAGTTTGAGTAAAGTTGAGTGGGACTCACTACAAAAATAAAAAATTGTAAACAATAATCCGTTAGAGGCGAGGGACCCAATAAGAAAATATAAAATAAAAAAATAAGAATACAATAAGAAAATAGAAAATGGAAAATTAACGGTGTTGTTCAAATTATAGAAAATAAAAAATAAAAAATCGTTAACAATATTAGTCATCCGTTAGAGACGAGGGGGTTTTCGCACTATTTATAGCACGTTGGGATTTTAACAGCTCCAAATCAAAAAATGGGGAGGTAAATTGCTAATGTGACCCTTATTTTTCTTAACTACTCCACCTTTACTATTATTCCCATCATTTTATGTGTCGTCCACTTTCACTCTCTCTACCCACTTTATTTTACTATTTGTACTCTATTAAGGTCCCGTTTGGTTTGCTAGACAAAATAATAGTAAGATATAATAGGGGATGAGTAAAGATTGAATCCTGCCAAATAAAAAATTGTTTGGTTAGCATGTCAATTTTATACATAAGAAAAACATATTTGTTCATTTACTTATATGCCCTGCTGCTATTTATTCCTTTGTCAAAAAAACTTCTTAAAAGGGAAACAAAATCAGAAAAGAAATAGAAAAATGGAGCTTTTTGAAGAGTAAGAAACTGGGCAATTAATGGAAAATGATGGCTACTACTATAACTTTGCCATCATCAGAAGCTCCGCCGCAAACTTGCGTGCTTAATTAATTTGGATTGAGAGAGAGATAGAGAGAGCAATACTTGTTTCCATTGATTCTTTGCTCAGAAATTCCATCTATTCCTTCAACAACAGAAATTCAATCAACAACATCAGCTCAACTTGTGGGACGCGTCCACTGCCACCACCACCGTGCCCTCCTCTTCAGTCTTCTGCAACCCCGTTGCGCCGCCGCCTCACGCGGCCCTGCGCGTGCGCCACCACCATCGCACCCTCATTTCTTTTTTTTCCAACCTACAATGCGTCGCACCGCCGCATCTCTTTCTCTTCCCCAATCCACAAACAACAAAATATGTACGCTGGGGTAATTAAAATGCCTATTTTGTTCGTCTACTTCTTCCAAGTTACTATCTCACCGCCACATCTTTTTCTCGTTTAATCTTCAGTAGAGGCGATGGCAAATTGTAAGGGCAAAATAGGTACCTGCTCCAGACTAATTTTATCGCTGGGGTAAAGTTGCGATTTGTAGTCATGAGATTAAACATGAGCCCACTTGTCATGGTATTTAGTAAAGGGTCTAGTCTTGTCATCCAAACAGGATATTGTATCTAATCCTACCTATAATCAGCCCAATTGAAGCAACCGAACGCGGCCTAAGTATTCAATTAAAACTCACTAACATACCTTCTATCCCTAATTCATTTTTCCTTAATAACCGTGCCCAAAAGAAATGAGACAAGAATAACGGAACGGAGAGAGTAGTATGCAACAAATACTAGTTAAACTCTATAATTCTAATTTGATGGTCATTATAATTATAAAAATATTAAATATTTAAAATATTATTGCAACAAGCCAACAAATACAAAGTAAAATTATATTTAAGTTTCAAAAAAAGTATACTTAGGTGCAAGCTTTCTTTAAAAGATATAAATAAATTAATAATAATATACTATTATTAAAATATATGTATTTATTTATTCATTATTAAAGTAGGGGCAATTTTGTCTTTTCATTGATAATGGTGTACCAAACATCTATATTTATATTTGTCTATATATATCAAATATTACTATATGTTTAGTGGTATTTTAAAAGAGAAGAACACCAAAAAATACACTATCAACATAGTAGTAGGTGATATATATAAATTTAAATGTAGATGTTTGATGCACTTTCTTTGAATGAAAAGATTAAGTGACCCTTACTAATAATCTCACATTTTATTCTATTTTCTTTACCTATTTTCTATTTTTAAATCAATTAAAATTCAAAACAAATTCTTACTCTCCTAAAATTAAATCAACCCATCCACAACTCATTTCTCTCTCTTCTCTCATATCTCTCGCTGTTGTCTCTCGCCCTCTCGCAGCTCTTTCTCTCTCTCTCTCTACTTCATTTATAATACAACATTAAAATTCTTTTCTAGGTAGACGAGGTTGTTATAACATTGAATATTATGACTCAAAGAATATTTCCTCTTGCAATCGGTGTTTGTCCGATTGAGAATGATGAATCGTGGATTTGGTTTCTGAGTAAGGTGCGTTCGGGCTTGGGTACACGGGATGATTTATTGATTGTGTCTGATCAACTGATGAGACCGGGCCTAGCACTGAAGACCTAAACCCGGAATTGCAGCTTAGAGGTCCAGTGACGAGATTAAGAGCCAAGAAGCTGCAAGGATATTTTCAGTGCTATATTCAGAAGAAGTTGGAAGACGATGGAGCTGAAACCCGACATTACAAGTTGGTAACTTTCATGAGCATCGAGGAGGACACCTAGCCACGACCATGTGTGCTATTGAATTATTTATCCATTAGTATAGTTTGTTTTTATTTCAATTTAATTAGTAGCCCAATTATCACAACATGTTTAGGTGATTAATTGGCCCAGTTATATTTAATTAAGGGATTCGAAATTACCAAGCCCAAGCCTTGTAACTTTCGAACCCTAGCTTAGAATTAGCCTAGTATTTAATTAATTTTCGTAGGTACTGTTCAACAGACGAGTTTTGAATCAAAAGTTATTTTTCGACTTTGTCTCACGTGTTCTTCAAGTACACAAACCCTAGTTCTTGGTAGGATTCGATTTTGGCACCTTTGAATCTGAAATCTATAGTTTGTTCGTGATCTCGTGTGGGTCTCGGGTTAACTACGCCGCCGGAGAATTGCTTCCGTGATACGTGTTTCAATCGTTCGTCGATTCGGGGTCCGTATTGAGGTAAATCTCCAATCTGTTCGTTTCTTTGTTCTGTATTTTTCACCCAGCCATCCACGCCTTCTTATCACCCTCATAATTCGACCATAATCAACCCTTCCTTCGCCCAAGTCCAGATTTCATCAAATTCGAATCCATTGCATTGCTAAAATCCTAAATCTGACCGAAATTGAGCACCGAGCGTTTTTGAGTTCTACTCGTGCGTTTTTGCTGAATTTTGGATATGTTCTTTCTGTGTTCAATTTATAATTCGTGTTAAAATTTCAGCTCAATCGGAGTTGATTTGCTATAGTTTCCAGTCGAGTCTTCTGTTAGGGTTTTAATCGTTGTTTTTGGCTTTGTTTCGTGTTTGGTCCGTTTCTTGTTCCATTCTCGTTTGAGACCAGTCGAATAGGTGTTATAATCTGTATTGGTTCAGTTCGTATTTTTGGGTTGAATCGTCCTTTCTGTTGACGTGTGTTCGCATCCTTGCTTCCGCATATTGATTGGCCGTATCATCAACACTTGAGCATCAAGAAGGCCATTCAGTTTATATTTCCGAATGCCACGCATGGTGTGTGTTATTTCCATTTAAAGAAGAATTTAATACCATATGATAGACATGTTGCTGCTATCTTTAAAGAAGCAACATACACTTATTCTGAAGCAGTTCTCGAGAAGAATATGTCTGCATTGGAAACTATGGACAAAGATAGAGCTTGCAAGCTACTTTCTGAAATTGATGCTGAGAGGTGGACAAGATGTAAATGTCATGTGCATCGTTTTGGTTACTTGACATCAAATGCAATCGAGGTTGTGAATGCTCGTTTATCATGGACGAGATGTTTACCTATTTGCACAATGCCCGAGACTTATCGCAATGTTTGGAGGAATGGTTTGATGAGCGACGACCAGGCAATGTAAATAGGGACCATCCATTAATGGAGAAGAGCGGACAAAAACTAGTGGTGGCTGTGGAACTAGGATGTCGTCTTACTGTCCGTACGACCACCACATAATATGTACAGGTTAGATGGAGATAAGAAGTTATCTTACTTGGTTGACCTTCAGAATTCAACATGTGAGTATCGTGAGTTCGAGTTGGACTTGATCCTTTCTTATGAATTCAACATAAGTTGATGAACTTACAAAAAATGATGTGGCAACAATAGTTGTAAACTTGCCTTTGCACGTATTTTTCTTTAAATATAGGTGCAATACAAATCCAAAACATAAGCAAAATGAAGCAAATACAAATATGTTAGTTATAGAAATCGAAATAGTAAAAAATTGAACTTATTTGTTTCTCTTACCTATGATGTTAGCTAGGGGTGTGCAAGACCGACCCAGACCCGCAGAACCGACGGGTTCGGGCGGGTCGGTTCGGTTTTGTGAGGGTGAGCGGTCCGGGTCGGGTTGGATTTTTGGAACCGATCAATTTTCGGTTCGGTCTCGGTTTGAATTTTTCAAACCCGTCCAAACCCGGACCGAACCGAATATATATATATATATAATAAATATATATTTGTTTATTTATATAGAAAATATATATACTTATTATTTACATTTTCATTCAGGGTTTTCTTCTATTTCCTCTCATCTCAAACGCACACAGGTCACAGACGTGAGATGGCAGACGCTCACACCCACATTCTCACACCTCTCTTCGACTCTTCCTCTCTCGCACACAGCCGCCACCTCGCCTGCATCCTGCAGCGGCGCAGCCTGTCCGTAGCTCGCCACCGCGGCACGCCGCAGCCCACCGTTCGTCCCTGTTGGCTTCTTCCTCTCTCGCACACAGCCACCGCCTCGCCTCATCGCCTGCATCCCGCAGCGGTGCAGCCTGTCTGTAGCTCGCCACCGCGGCGCGCCACAACCCACCGTCCGTCCCTGTTGGCTTCTTCCTGTCGGCCAGCACTCTTGTCTACACTAACAGCACAGCCACCACGCCAGCCGCCAGCCAAGCCGTCTCCTCAGTCCTCACTCCTCTCTAGGCCTCCCACCGTCGAATTAGGGCTCGAATTAAGGTAAGCCAAACTCCTTAGATCGAATTAAGAATTTTTTTACAGACTTAGGGCTCGAATTTATTTGAAAATATTGCTCAAATTTTTCTCAAATTACTGCTCGAATTTTTCTCGAATTATTGGTCGAATTTATGTCAAGTTAGAGTTCAAATTTGGGTCAGAATTATTGCATGTATGTTAGGTCAGATTAGGGCTCGAATTTATTTGAAAATATTGCTCGAATTTTTCTCGAATTACTGCTCGAATTTTTCTCGAATTATTGCTCAAATTTATGTCAAGTTATTGTTCAAATTTGGGTCAGAATTATTGCATGTATGTTAGGTCAGATTAGGGTTCCAGTTTAGAGGTTTATTATTGCTTGAGTTAGGATATTATTGCTTGAATTAGGGTTCAGATTTAGGTCAGATTGTTTATTTTTTTATTAAGTCAGATTGTTTGTTTCTTAATTTCTCATGTTTTGTTTGTAGCCGTCAAGCTGTGAAAACATGTCTGCAACTGCAACTAATAAGCCAGTAGAAGCAGAAGGTGGAGCTCCCCCACCTGAAAATGTTTCAACATCAACAACACAAAAGAAACTCGGAAAGAGAACTTCTGTTGTTTGGGATCACTTCACCCGTTTTATGGATGAAGATGGGGCACAGAAAGCTAAATGCAACTACTGCAGCCAGGAATATTGTGCAAATACTGCAAAAAACGGTACGTCTGCTATGATGAAGCACCTTGACAAATGCAAACATATTCCTAGTGGAGTCGGTCCTAAACAAAGTCAATTGTCTTTGCATCCAATTACTGAGGGAGGGGGTGAGACTTTGGGTGAGCTTGTGAGCTAGAAATTTGATCAAGAATTGTGTAGGAGGAAGTTGATTGAGATGATAATTAAGGATGAATTTCCTTTTAGGGTTGTTGATGGTGAAGGCTTTAAGGAATTTGTTAGGACCTTGCAGCCTAAGTTTAGACTTCTCTCTAGGTGGACAATCTCTAGGGATTGTTATCAATTATATCTTGATGAAAAACTTAAACTCCGAAGCTTTTTCATGGAAAGTGGTCAAAGTGTCTGTATTACTACAGACACTTGGAATTCTTTGCAGCGATTGAATTACATGTGTGTCACTACTCATTTTATAGATAAAGATTGGAAGTTGAACAAGAGAGTAATCAATTTTTGTACAATAGAAAGGCATAAGGGTGAGGATTTGGGTAGGCAGCTTGATAATTGCTTGCGTGAGTGGGGGATTGCTAGGGTATTTGCTGTGACCGTTGATAATGCTTTATCTAATGATACTTGCTTGTCTTATTTGAAAACACGGTTAACTTCAAGGGGTTGTTGTCTAGCAAAGGGTAAATTCCTTCACATGCGATGTGTGGCTCACATAATTGCTTTGGTAGTTGGTGATGGGTTAAGAGATGTAGGCTCTTTAGTTAAGAAAATTAGAGATGCGGTGAGATTTGTTAGACAATCTCCTTTAAGGTTGGTCAAATTTAGAGAATGTTGTGAAGAAGAGAACATCGCGAGTAAGAGTCTTTTATGCCTAGATGTACCTACTAGATGGAACTCGACTTATCTTATGTTGAGTGTAGCTTGCAAGTTTGAGAAGGCATTTGAGGCTTATAGGGCCAAAGATCCCTTCTTTGAGATTGATCTTGAGGATGGTGTTCCATTGGGTATAGATTGGGATAATGAAAGGAGGATGTGTGATCTTCTTGTTGCTTTTTTTGATTTGACACTTAGAATCTCTGGCTCACTTTATGTTACATGTAATGAATTCTTGCATGAGATTACTTCTGTTAGTACCATGTTGAGTGATTGGGTTGGAAGTGAGGACGTAGATTTGAAGTCAATGGGAACAAAAATGAGGGCAAAGTTTGACAAGTATTGGGGAGATCCCAATAAGATGAATCACATAATCTTCTTGAGTGTTGTTGTTGATCCTAGGTATAAGTATGAATTTCTTGAGTATGTACTTGTTCAAGAGTGGGGTGAAGAAGTGGGAAAAAAAGTGGGCAAAGGGGTTTTGGGAAGCTTGCATGAATTGTATGATGCATACAAAGAAATTTATCAACCTGCAACCAACACAAGCACACAATCTCAATCTGCAAAGCAAAATGAATCATCTCAAAGTACAAAAAAACGTGTCATGCTTGAGAGATTTAAAAGGCAGAAAGTTCAAGTTGGATCAGTCTCTGCAGTAGATGAATTGGATGTCTATTGCAACGAGATTGTTGTATCGTCGGATGATGAGAACTTTGATATATTGATGTGGTGGAAGCTTAACCAACACCGGTTTCCGGTTCTTTGTCATCTCGCTCGAGATGTGTTGGCTGTCCCGGTTTCTACAGTGGCCTCAGAAGCTGCTTTTAGCACGGGGGGAAGAGTTCTCGACCCTTTTAGGAGTTCTTTAACTCCTAAAATTGTTGAGTCGTTCATATGCACTCAAGATTGGCTAAGGAGAGCAAAAGATAAAATCACCATTGAAGAAGATATAAACGACATACAAAAGCATGAAGAAGGTCACATTTTAATATATTTTCTTATTATCTATATTATTGCTTGTGGTATTAAATGTTTGATTAATTTTCATCTTATTATGTAGGCTTGAAGAACCTTTCCATCAATGACAAGAGTGAGGAGAGTGTGACTCAAACTCAAGGGAAGAGTAGCCAACTAAGCCAAGTGGAAATGGAGACTACAACTTTGGATTGAACTTGAAGTGTTTACATTTCTTTGTATGAATTTGTGGTTGGATAATTATGTAGTGGATTGATTTTAATTTATGTTTTTATCGTGGATTGAGAATATAGAGACCAAAATGATGGTTTGTGATTTTTTTTGCTGAATTTAATGTATGAATGTATGCTGAAAATTGGTGCAAAACATGTCAAATTCCTACTGCCCATTTCATGTTCGGTTTGGACCGAACCCGGACCGAAACCGAAGTCGGTTTCGGTTCGGGTTTGGCTCAGTTTTGTGCAAATATTCGGTCCGGGTCGGTCCATTGTTTTTTTAATTTTCGGTTTTCGGTTTGGACGAGTCGGTCCGGGTAGGTCCGGGTTGGACCGATTGCTCACCCCTAATGTTAGCTCAACACTCGGGTCCTCCACCTTATCAAAGAAGTCTTGAGTCATATCATATTTTGAATGAATTGTCTATACCAAATAGGCATATCAATGGGTGGGTAATGCCCGGACCGATCCGTAACCGTTCATAATCCATTGTCTTATAAAGTAATGGTTCCGGTTCCAGACCTGCTCAAACCCGGAACCATAACAGTGTAGACCCGGACCGACCCGCTCATTCTGGTTCCGATCCGACCTGCCCCGTTATTATATTTTTTTTTCAACCTTGTTCTGCTCAGCAAAATAAACGGAAACTGGGAAGTGAGTTTCTGCGAAGTTTTATTTAAAATAAAAATCTGATAAATATAGGAACTGGACATGTGTATATATACACACAATATATATATATATATATATATATATATAAATAAGAAGAGGACATGTGTACATGACAGTACATCAATGCATGTAAAAACACAGAGATACAAGTGTGTGTGTGTTTACCATTGGTATAGAAGTTATTGGCGACTAATTTCTACAAAGAATTTGACTAATTTCATGAAATTTGCCCAACAATTCATAATGGGTTTTAAGTGAAAACCCGAATAGTTTCTCAAGTATAAATAAGTATATTTATACAAATTGAATGTAAAAAGAAAGAAATGTACTTGAAGACTGACCACTCAGCGGCGACGGTGGCAAATTGAGTAGGAGCGATGACTTGCAATGGAAACTTAACCGCGGCGAGCAGCGTCAAAAGCGGCAGCGGCGAGCAGCGGTGGTTGAGATTTTGGATGGGGAAGAAGGTTTCTTGCAATTCTCGTTCATCCCATTGACTTCAGTCATTCATTAATTTCTTATTTTGTGAAAATACCCATTACCCTATAATACTCATGGATAAAGAACCGATCCCACCCATTTCCTTTCTTTAATTTACGGTCCGGGTCCAATTAGTAACGGGCCGGTTTTAGAACCGGACCCAAAGCTTATTTAACGATTATGGGCTGGGTAAAACCCACCCATTGACATGCCTAATACCAAAGTATCCTTGCATTGAGCTATAAAAGAATGATACATGTTCTTAAATGTAGCTGGGGTATGGTTACAAGCATTCTCCTTAGTAGATTGTTTGCATAAAGGACTGCGGAATAGAGCAGATGATCGACGTTCTCGAGGGCCGTAAACAACATGAGCCACAATATCATCCCCATTATCATCCGTGACAGACATCCAATCATCTGACATCTCATCCTCTTCATGTGGAGTTGTTGATAGTGAAATTGTTGGTTGTGAAGTTCTTACACGATCATTCGCCAACTTTCTTTTCAATTTATAGGTATAGATGACGAGAAGGAGTAATCATTCTTCTTCTCCTAATCCTCTTCAGGTATAGATGGCAAAGAATCATGGTAATAATCCACCAAGTTTGCAGTGGAGGAATTCGCATCTTCATCATCTCCCTTCTCCTCCTCTTCAACCTTATCCTCTCTGTTGCGTTAGTTTTTGGTTGCATTTTCAGATGTTTTGCATGCGCGTTTTTTATGACATTTGTTTTGTTTCGCATTGTTTTAAAGTTAAAATGCACTAATGATGTTGTGTAAAGCTATCAGGTTGAAAATGTAGATTTTGCTCGAGAATGACGAAGGTAACCACAGCTTGCTCAACTTCCGCCGCCGCTGTGAGTTTTCTGCTGCAATGATAGGCTCCGTTTAGGCAAGCGGGACACCTTCAGAGACGTCAGCGGTCCCTCACCTTAGGAGACCGCTGACTGTTTAGGCAAACGGGACACTTCAGAGAAGTCAGCGGTCCTTCACCTTAGGAGACCGCTGACCGTTTCGACAAATGGGACACTTCAGAGAAGACAGCGGTCGCTCACCTTAGGAGACCGCTGACCGTTTCGCCAAACGGGACACTTCAGAGAACTCAGCGGTCTCTTACTCTAGGAGACCGCTGAGTCCAGCGCCTCACCAATACAGGGCCAGAAGTCAACGGTCTCTCAACCAAGGAGACCGCTGAGTTCCGTGCTCAAGTTGATTCAAGGAAGAGAACTCAGCGCTCGCTCACACTAGGAGATCGTTGAGTTCGGGCGTTTAGCGGGTTTAATAAAGTGCGCTCAGCGGTCGCTGAGGCTAGGAGACCGCTGAGCGCAATTAATTCACCATATGTATAAATAACGAGCGAGGTTTTTCATATTATCTTCTCCAGTTCCAGACGATATTTTTCTCAGTATTTTTCAGAGTTTCTCTTAGGTTTTGTCTTCTAGTTTTCTTCGAATATTTTAGTGTAGTCATTTCAGTTATCGTATTTGATGGTCCCAAGACGGATACCTTGGTGTAGAGGAGGGGGGTAAATACACCAAGGTTTAAAAACTTTTCCAATTAAAACTCTTTTGAGTGAGCTGGCTGTGTTCGATCTAGCTGGAAGGCAGCTTGATCGACACAGCTGGCTGTGTGCGGAATGTGGTGGGATTTTGGAAAGTCCGTCTGTTGCTTCAAATATATTGCAAAGCTTAGTTTCTCTTTTCAGTTAATCAGTTTATGCAGCTTGAAATAATGCTTATGAATAGTTAGCTGGATGCATAAATAAACATGAAAGAACAAAACAACTTAACGTGGTTCGGAGAAACTACTCCTACGTCCACGACCAGAAACCTCTGGTAATCCACTCAGGATACCACTGACTTTTCGCGCAGTCAGCAAGCGTTGCAGCTTGGTTCCTCAAGCTGGATACAAGTTTACGCGTACTGTATCGAAACGTAACCAGACTGTTTACGGGCACAGCTGAAGCCTATCCTGTAGTTTACGGGTACTACAGAACCAACACTCGAATTACGCGCTTCGAGCAGGCGTACCTTTACCTAACCTTTTCTGGGTTTGGGTTTGGGGGTTTTCCAACTATGAACGAGTTCTTACAATGAAGAACTTTGAGTATGATGAACTCGTTCAAACTAGGCTTAAGATGGGAAGGATTATATGCCTAGGTACTAGTGGGAGAGAGCTTCAGCAGTCTGAGAATGAATACTAACTCATAAGTATGAAGGCTGCTGGATCTTTGAAGCTTTTCTGAGAGATCTCTTGATCTTTCAATGAAGTATGTTGATCTCTCTTGAATATATTCTCTCTTCACTCCTCTCTTTCTGATGATGAAGAAGACTTCTATATATAGGGAGAGATTAGAACTAGCCGTTGGAAAGAGCCGTTCTGAATCTTTACCTAACTTCTGACAGGATTGACTTGTCTTCTTCCTTGATTTCCTCGTAAAGCAATCCTAGGTTTGACTTCTAGGTGCTGAGGTGTCGAGTTCCTGATGGTCCAGATCAGATCTGACTTTATCTAAAGTTCACTTCGACTCTGCTGTGTTGGTGACTCTGAGCTGTCTTGAACTCTGCTGGATCATTGACGCTGAGCTGAGTCTTGAACTCTGCTGGGTCTTGACGCTGAGCTGAGTTGTCACACGAGCTGGGTCTTTCCTACAGCTGTGTCTGGAAGAACTTTATCGTCTTGGATCTGGATAACGTTACTTCTCACTCGACTTTGCTTACCCTGCTGTGTACTCAGCTGGGTCTTCTGCTGTCTTCAGCGACCACCTGTAAACATAGAAAATCTATAAGCTCAAACAGGTGAGCTGGAAAACACTTGGGCTTGTGCAAACATCTACTCGGTTGAGGTCAGCTGGGTTTTGGTATCACTTCAAAACTCTATTAATTTTCCCAACAATTTTCCCCTTTTTGATGATGCCAAAACCCCAAGTTGGAAAAACAAAAATTGCTTCCCCCTTAACAGGAAACGGGGATTCAACGAATTAAACATTCACAGCAGGTAAACATATTCAGAGTCTGGACAAAGAGAGATTGTCTTCAGGTTGATTTTGATAAAATGAACTTTTCATTAATAGGAAGAATTTGTACAAATATCTAAATACAAAAGTTCAAAAAGAAAATTCCCGATTAGGTCGGGTCTTCGCCTTTGTCAGCTTCCTTTGTTCATCAATTTGATGGTCAGTCTTTAGACCATATCTGTTGTAGATGAACTCTTCCAGCTCCTTCCATTCAGCTTGATTCTTCGATTTTGAAATTCCTCTTTCACCAGCCCAGTGAAGAACTTCTTTGATAATTTGGGCCTTGTCAGGAAGGTTTGTTCCAGCTAGAAATGGAGGCTTTAGCTGTTTGACTTTTGGAGCCTTCAGCTGGATGTTGTTGCTCTTGGCATAGAGGGCGATTGACCTTGCCATCATTGGATCTGTCTCATGAAGCTCGAGGAAATAGTCCTGGAAAGCGCCTTACGGATCCATGCCTTTGAACTGATTCAAGTAGTAGAATTCTTTGATGAATTCTGATTTGCATCTTTCCCAGTTTTCATTGATATCGTTTGGGTTCTTCTTATCAGCTGAGGCTGCTTGGATTTGTTTCTTCTTTGCTTGTCTGTAGCTCTACCTTTTCTTCTTCTGCTTTTTCTCAGCAGGCTTGAGAGCTTCAGCTTTCTTCTTAACAATCTTATCCAGCTCTTGCATTTCTTTTCTTTGCTCGTTGTGGAAGTTACACAGCCAGTGATAGTCTTTGTATTCTTCAGGCTTGTGTCCACATGCTTTGGCAAGAGCAACCATTTTCTCTCTCCATGTCTCTTTGACAGCTTTGGCTGGAGTAGTTGGCTCTGTCTCTTCTTCATCCAAATTTCTTTTGCAAAATCGTCGATTTCCCTGTATTTGCCGCACAGTTCCCCTTAGCCCTTCCCTCTCACTTGTTTTTCCGGCTTCATTCGATCTTCCCCTTTTTGGCATTATCAACAAGGGAGGTAGAGAGGTTGGCAACTGTTGCGCTGAGCTTGGAGAGAATACCTTCAACATCAGCGATCTTGACTGAGTTGTCAGCTGTGACGAGATTCAGCTGGGCATTGCTGCTGCTTCCAGCTCTGAACTGAGCATCCAGATCTTTATATAAGTTGAAGAGTTGGCGGATGTCAGAGCTGTTGGAGAGAGTGGTCTTTTTGAGAGCTTCCAGCTGGTTTGAAATATTTGCAATGTCGTCAACCAGTGGAGCTTGAAGGTTTGAGATGATCTCAGGGACTCTCTTCTCTAGAAGAATTGACTGATCAATTTGTTGAGAAACAAGAGATTGTTTGAGATCTCTGCTGGTGCTTTCCTGCAGATTGAGAGCGAATCTGTGAACATCGTCAATGGACAGTCCATTGCTCTGGACTTGCGACTCTATAGCTGTGATGCGCAGAAGGGTATCAACATTTGATTTGAGTCTATCCTGAAAAAGGATTTCCTCGACTTGTTTGGCAATCTCGTCCTTCATTGCATCAGAGAGCTCAACAGGATCCGTCTGGGTTCCGGATTCGGCTTGGCTGGGTTTTACTGCCTCGATCTCGACCAGTGAGCGAGTGTCATCGGCAATTGGACTCTGTGGGGCAACTTCCTCTGGTTCAATTGATGCAACAGCTGGTTTTTCAATGATCATTACCTCAGCTGTTTCATTTGGTACAGCTTCCTTGGTACTCTCAGCTGAGACTTCTTTAGAATTGTCAGCTCCAGAATGTGTCTCCCATCCCGCTGCTATAAGAAGCTTGTTGGCAGATTCCCAGACTTCAGCTGGGTGCGGCTTGGGGTATTGCTGAGACACTTCTATAATTCCTCTGATGAGATCATTCTGGTGTAAGTATGCATCCTCCAGGCTTCCAAAGCCAAAAGTGTGCTGGAGGCGTGCTTCATCAGTCTTCAATTTCTCAAAGGAGAAAGTCTCTATCAGCTGCTCATTCTGGTACCAAGTTGCCATCTTGGTAGCCAGATAGAACTTTAGGTCTCCAACTTTGACGAGGGCAATAGGTAGGTGCACCAGAATCGGATGCTGAGTTAGAACACTCTTGATCCCTGCAATGCGCAAGTCCTCGTACATGGCTTCCATAAAGGCTGAGCCAGTAGAGTTGAGAGAAGGAGAGGTAGTAGAATCACTCTCTTCTGATTCTGAGGTGTTTTGAGGAATAGGTTCAAATGGGTTCACAATTGGCAGTGAAGAAGCATCAGCCAACTGTGTGGAAGATTAAGCTTTGGGTGATGGCTGTTTTGGGGGTGAGCTGGGATTCGTGGAAGAGGGTTCAGCATGGGTGTCAGCTGGCTGTGAAGGAGCTTCAGCCAGTTGAATATCTTCCTGCTCTCTTGCAGGAGATGGCTCTTTGGTTGGAGAGCTGGGTGGAGGGGAAGGCTGTTTCGGCGGAGATTGTTTCGGCAGAGAGCTGAGAGGAGGTGAGGGCTGGGGTGAGCTTCTTGGATTATCCAGCTCGTCCTCTGAGCTGGATGACAATCCATCATTCAATCCCATCTAGGCCAGGATGTTTGATCCGTATTGATCAAGGCCGACACTGGCTGTGGGGAGAGAATCACCATAGCTTGACTTGGAATGACAGCTGTTTTCTTTTTCTTCTCAGCTGGACCTCCAGCTGGTTTAGGGTCAGCTGCCTTCCTCTTTCTTTGTTTCTTCTCAGCTGGAACTTCTGCCTCTGTTCCTTCCAGCTGCTTCTTGCCTTTACTCACAGCAGGCTGCTTCTTCAGAAGATCATTGACTTGATTTATTCTTTGGAAAAGAATCTTCGTTTCTGGAAACGGTTCTGAATCAGCCCACTTTACTGTGTGCCCTTTCACTGCTTGCTCTATTAAGAAAGAAATTTTGGAGCAGAGATACAGTGGCTCTGAAGCTGAAAACGTCGTCCTGGTGGAGTTGAACTTTATTTTCTCTGACTCCTTGACCAGTCGGTTGAGTAGGAAATCAAACCAGTTGACGTTTGCGCCTTTGATCATGGCAATCATCGGCTTGAGTTTTGGAATGCTGATCTCTTCTTGAGATCCAGCTATCCCTAAGATGTATTTTTGTGTAATATCCAAGAAGAACTGTACTTTGGCTTGAGCAGGAGCTTTGACATGCTTGCTCTGTACGGCTCTGGGGAGATAAGCATCTCTCTGCTGAGGAATTCATCCACTTCTTTACGGCTGTAATCATCTGGGATGAATCCTCCTTCTCTAGGTAGGTTGAACACCTTTCGTAGCATCTTATTGAGTTTGATGGTGACGGTAGCTGTATCAAACTTTCCGTCTTCGCCTTTGACACTCATGTCAAATGAAGATGAGTAGAAGCCGTCTTCGTCGATAATGTTGAGGTAGAACAGTGCGGCATCTCTCTTTAGCAAAAGCTTGGGCATGGAGGTTGCCCACAGCAGGAGACCGGAGTCTGCAACTATATCCACCATCTCTTTTAACTCTGAAACATGGAGGTTGGATGTGGACAGAATACTCTCAAATGATAGCTTTGTCATTAGAGCTTCAAACTGGTTCATCCCTGCGATTGATTTCTTGGGCGCCATTTCTGCAACTTGGTGAATTTGATTTTGCGAAGAACTTGCAGAGAATAGATGAAGATTTTGAATCTTTGAAATTTGCAGAGATAAAGATGAAGGAAGAAAGAATTCGCGTATCTTTTCCATATATATCAACTGCCATATAGGGTCAACGGTTGAGATTGAATCAGTTGATATTCTGATCAACGGCTGGGAGAGATTCACTCATCACGTTTTTCTGACGTGCTTTCGGCGAGTGTATTACAACCGCGCGTAAGGTATTTCAAACGTTTGACGTTCTGCCTCGATCCTGCCGTGCTACAGTCCTATGCAGACTTTATAATTAATGCGATGGGAAAGGAAACTTATCAAACAATTTAACTAAGGAATGTCTGTCCGCTTAACATATGAATTCAAAATAATTGGACTTTATATAGCATATTCCTCAGAGCAATTATTGCATGAGATGCAGACCGGTCAGCTTGGACACAGTATCCAGCTGATATCACAGCGGTCTTCTCCTTTGCTTGATTGACAGTTCTCCTCAGCTGAGAGTCTGGAGAAAAGCTTGATTTTCCTTCAGCTGAGTTCCCTTGAGCTTTGCGACTGATGTCCAGCTGAGCTTGATTCCCCTTCATCTGGGTAATCCTTCTGGACTTAACTTTGGGATCCAGCTGAGTTTGTTCCCCCTCAGCTGGATGATTTTTCTTCATCTGGATTGAGCGGTCCAAGTGATCCACACATCATCTTGATTTAGATTTCAGCATGTTGTGCTTTTGCGTGACTTTTCCCAACAATGGATTCTTTCAGATGTTTGAGATATCTCTTGGATGCTTTCATGTCGTCAGCTGGGTTAGATGATCATCTTGATTTTCCTGCTGGATCAGGTTTTCCTTCAGCTGGTGATTCCAGCTGAGCTTATTTTGGAGAGTGCATCCTGCTGGGTATTCTACTTGAATTTGCACTCATTCCAGCTGCGTAGAGTTCCCCTTTGATTTGATAGTAGGTGGCTTTTTCTTCAGCTGCATCCTACATCAGTTCATTTCTTTGATGAGATCTCAGTTTGTATAGCAAGTAGACAGCTGTCCCAAATTCAGCTGATTCAAATGCTGCTTCTTTAATCATCTCTTGAGACCAATGTACTCAGCTGTATGACTGGCTGAATCTTCAGTTTTGTATCCAGCTGTCTTTATTTCACAGCTGGTCCCAGTCAGCTAGCTGGGTTTCTTCTCTAAGATGTTTCAGACATCTTAATCAGAGCAATCATCCTCATCTGAGTCGGAGAAGGAGATTTGATCATCATCCATTTCGCTCGATTCGATCCTTTTATCTTCTCTCCGGGAGGATGACTCAGCTGGGTTGCTCTTTGGGTAGAGTTGCTTGTCGTGATGAACCTTCACGATATTCTTGTACTTTTCCTTGCTTTGTTCCAGCTGATTAATGCTTCGTACAAGCATGGCAACTTCTTCGTTCAAATCTTCTTTGCTCATAAATCTGAGCTCTTTGTTGGTCTTTCCAAGCTGAGCTGATTGAGCTTCTTTTCTCGGCTTGATCCTCAGCTCTGCTTTATTCATTTGGTTGGATGAATCTCTGCTTGTGATCCCCAGATCAAATTCGTTGGCCTTCAAGATGGAAAACAATTTTTCCGTCTCCATGCTGCCAAGATCAGTTCTGCTTTGGTGAACCACTTTGTGTGTACACCATTCTGAGGAGAGAGCTGAAAGAACTTTCAAGTTCTTGTCTCGAACTGTATATTTTCCAGTTCGGATCGTCTCGAATTCGATGACGAGGTTGGAGAATCTGAGCTCCATTTGATCAATGGACTCGTAGGGGTGTTGCTTGAAATTGTCGAACTTCTGGCATGCAACTGAGAATTTGTTCTCTTGAATTTCCTCTGAGCCTTCACACAGCTTGGCTAGAGTGTCCCACATCCCCTTAGCTGTCTCGCAGTTGATGATCTTGCTGAGATAAGCGTTCGTCACCGTTGAGGAGATGACGTTGCGAGCGTAGCTGTCCAATCCAGCTTGTCTTCTTTCTTCTGGAGAGTACTCCCTTTTGGGCTTCACAACTTGCCGGAGTCTTGGTTCGGCTCCGTGTAAGGTTTCTGCTTGTCTTTCTGATTTCATGATGATGATGGGTCCGTCAGTGATAACATCCCACATCATGTCGTGATGCGCACTCAGAAAGCTTTTGAGTCGGAACTTCCAGATCTGATAATCATCGACAGAGAATGTCGGAAGATTCCTGCACTAGGAAGATTCCATGACAGTATGCAATATAATGACTTTTAAAAAGATTTTGAAACTTTGAAGGATCTGTTCAGGTGACCACTATCAGCAAAGAGGCTGACTTGACACAGATACCGTTATCTTTTGAACCACTGCTCTGATACCATTTGATGGTCCCAAGACGGATACCTTGGTGTAGAGGGGGGGGGGTGAATACACCAAGGTTTAAAAACTTTTCTAATTAAAACTCTTTTGAGTGAAATTTGTTGTGTTCGATCATTTGGAAGGCGGCTTGATCGACACGAGCATGTGCGGAATGTGGTGGGATTTTGGAAAGTCCGTCTGTTGCTTCAAATATATTGCAAAGCTTAGTTTCTCTTTTCAGTTAATCAGTTTATGCAGCTTGAAATAATGCTTATGAATAGTTAGCTGGATGCATAAATAAACATGAAAGAACAAAACAGCTTAACGTGGTTCGGAGAAACTACTCCTACGTCCACGACCAGAAACCTCTGGTAATCCACTCAGGATACCACTGACTTTTTGCGCAGTCAGCAAGCGTTGCAGCTTGGTTCCTCAAGATGGATACAAGTTTACGCGTACTGTATCGAAACGTAACCAGACTGTTTACGGGCACAGCTGAAGCCTATCCTGTAGTTTACGGGTACTACAGAACCAACACTCGAATTACGCGCTTCGAGCAGGCGTACCTTTACCTAACCTTTTCTGGGTTTGGGTTTGGGGTTTTCCAACTATGAACGAGTTCTTACAATGAAGAACTTTGAGTATGATGAACTCGTTCAAACTAGGCTTAAGATGGGAAGGATTATATGCCTAGGTACTAGTGGGAGAGAGCTTCAGCAGTCTGAGAATGAATACTAACTCATAAGTATGAAGGCTGCTGGATCTTTGAAGCTTTTCTGAGAGATCTCTTGATCTTTCAATGAAGTATGTTGATCTCTCTTGAATATATTCTCTCTTCACTCCTCTCTTTCTGATGATGAAGAAGACTTCTATATATAGGGAGAGATTAGAACTAGCCGTTGGAAAGAGCCGTTCTGAATCTTTACCTAACTTCTGACAGGATTGACTTGTCTTCTTCCTTGATTTCCTCGTAAAGCAATCCTAGGTTTGACTTCTAGGTGCTGAGGTGTCGAGTTCCTGATGGTCCAGATCAGATCTGACTTTATCTAAAGTTCACTTCGACTCTGCTGTGTTGGTGACTCTGAGCTGTCTTGAACTCTGCTGGATCATTGACGCTGAGCTGAGTCTTGAACTCTGCTGGGTCTTGACGCTGAGCTGAGTTGTCACACGAGCTGGGTCTTTCCTACAGCTGTGTCTGGAAGAACTTTATCGTCTTGGATCTGGATAACGTTACTTCTCACTCAACTTTGCTTACCCTGCTGTGTACTCAGCTGGGTCTTCTGCGACCACCTGTAAACATAGAAAATCTATAAGCTCAAACAGGTGAGCTGGAAAACACTTGGGCTTGTGCAAACATCTACTCGGTTGGGGTCAGCTGGGTTTTGGTATCACTTCAAAACTCTATTAATTTTCCCAACAGTATTGCATTCCGGATTGGAGACTTCAGTAGTTGCAATTTGTCAGATTCAATTCCACTTTATCTTCGATTTCAATTACAGTAGTGAGTTTACGATTTCACTCTTTATTTATACTTTATAATTTCTACTGCAGATTGCCCTTGAGAATTAATGTTAGAAAAGATTAATGCTTTTGTTAGATTAAATTTCGATTCATGCCTAAGGTTTAATTTATGCATTTTAGTTCTTGCCTAGGGATTAATTTATGTTTAATTATTCTTTCCGTCTAGTTATAAACCTCAAACCAATTGATTTACTGCTTTTTGTTTATTTTCTTTTCGCAATATAATAATCTCCCTGCTTAGTTTTCCTTGTGAGACGATACTTGGGTTGGCTTGCTTAATCTACTGTGATCTCGTTCAATTGCGAGCGACTTTAGGATTAATTTAGTCGAAACAAATTTGGCGTCGTTGCCGGGGAAAACTTTAGGCGATTATTTGTGTTGCTTTGTATTTGAGTTTATTTTATATTTATTCCTTTTATTCTTTTGGTACTCGGTTATTTTTCTTCCTCTGGTGTGTGTTATCGGTTTGTTAAATGTTGTGTATGCGAGGTCGCAGAAGCTTGAAAAGGAATTTGGCACCTTATTTTGACAACATCAATCAACCACGCAAGATTTTGATAAGTTTGCAGGAAGAAGCCGAGTCCAATTTTAACGAGGTTGACGAACCTTGTTTTGAAGAAGAAGCTGTTGTGCATTCAGAAGAATCCGGGGGTGATTTGCCAGACGAACCAATTGTATTGGAAGAAATGGCCAACAATCCTCGATACATGGGAGATTTTGCCCGACCAACATTTGGAACCACGGCATCAGCTATTGTTTTACCGACTGAAGTGAGAAATTATAACTTGAAGCAGAACCATCTGAATCTGTTGCCTTCTTATCACGGGATGACCAATGAAGATGCTTTACAATTCGTTCGTGAATTCTGCACGGTGGTCCAGTCTTTTCCTTTGCTAGCTCTGACTGAGGACCAATTAAAGTTGAAATGTTTCCCATATACACTGAAGGACAGAGCCAAAACGTGGTACTTATCACTTCCACCTAACTCGCTCACTACATGGACGGCCGTGTGTGAGAAATTCATACTGAAGTACTATCCCAATCATAAAACTCAGAAGTACGCACAAAAATCATAAATTTCACTGAAACCGGAGATGAATTATTCCATTAGGCTTGGGAGAGATTCAGGGAGTTACTCCAACAGTGTCCACATCATCAGATGGCACCAAAAATGTTGTGGCAGTTTTATTATAATGGTCTTTTGCAGACAACTCAGTTTATGGTAGATAGTACCGCCGGTGGAAATATTGCGGTGAAGACGATCGATGAATTGAAGGAAATATTTGAAACCCTTGCAGCTAGTTCGCAGCAGAAATCTACCCGTACTCGACGTGTTGAAGTGAGTGTAGTTGTTGAAAGTCCGGACATGAAAAAGCAGCTGGCCAACATGATGAGAGAGCTGCAAGAATTGAAGATGAGCAAGTCTGCTGTTTCTCCACCTCGACAGACACCTACTAGACAAGAGATTTTTACTGAGCCATGTGGTATTTGTGGAGAGCAAGGGCACAATCCTGAAGAGTGTCAAAGAATGGGAGAGCCGACATATGAAAGAGGAGCAGAAGGCTATGCTGCTCAGGGGTATCCTCCACGTCAGCAGTTAGATCAAGGCCAAAGTTTCAATCAGAATCAACGACAGCAGAGCTCGGGATGGCAGAATCAGTCTAGTTATGGGTGGAGGAACCAGAATCAAGGACAAGGCTTAGGACAGAATTATCAATTTCACCCTTCCCAACAACAACAGCCTGTTCAGCAGTATCCCCCTCAGCAGCAGTGGTACCCTCAGCAACAGCAGTTTTTCCAACAATTTCAGCCTCCTCAAAAGACTTCCATGGAGGACAGCTTGAGCGCTTTCATGCAGGAAAGCAAGCGAGCAAGGGAAGTTCAAGATGCCACTATCAAGCGTCTTGAAACAGTTGTGGGACAGATATTTGGCACTATGAATCAGATGCAGCAGCAACAGCAGACTGGGAAGATACCGAGTCAAGGACAACAACCTCATCAGGCCCATGCTGTTTCTATCATTAGAGAAATTGCTCCAAAATTTAAGGAGGAGGAAATCAAGCCTCACAAGGGCAAGCACCAATTTGACCGATTCGTTGCCTTACCAAGTAGACTAAGAGAAGGACCGGTACACACCCTTAATACGAGGGACACCACAGAAAAGTGGAGAAGCAAAACCTTGAGTACAATCAAAGCTTCCCAGCTGCCAGATGAACCTATACCTCTAGATACAGCTGAACCACAACAGCTACTACCTAAACAGGATGATCCAGGTAGTTTTATCATAAGCATAGACTTGGGTATTAGCGACGAGGTCTCAGGAATGCTAGATTTAGGTGCAGCAATTAACCTGATGCCTTTTAGTATTTTTGAGAAATTAGGGTAATTGTGAATTGAAGCATACGGACATGAAAATAGAATTAGCTGATGGTTCTATTAGTTACCCTCGTGGGATGGTTGAGGATGTTGTGGTAACTGTGAGTGGTATTAGAGTTCCGGTGGATTTTGTTGTGCTGGAGACCGGCAAGGGGATAAGGAGTGAGAATGATCACCTTGTTTTGCTAGGCAGACCTTTATGGCCACAACTAATACTCGCATTAACGTCAGGTCGGGAACTTTAAGTATAGCTGGATCAGGGCGATCAATGACTTTCTCTGTGTTCAGTAAGAAGTCAGTAGCTCGTGACCCTTTAGTGCAAAATTGCTCCTACGTCAAGATGTTTGACTCTGTGGATAAGGATGATATTGTGTACGAATTCCTGGCTAATCTGCACAATGAGGATGATATCATTCAGGAATTCCTGGCTAATCTGGAACATGAGGATGACATAGTGCATGATTTTCTGGCTGACCTGCAAAGTGAGGAGGAAGTCGAACCGGACATTCAAGTCCGAGTGAAGAGAAGAGCAACACATGCAATGGGTGTTAAGTACCCAAGATTGAAATCATCAGCTGCAACCATAAATGATGTGATAATACAGATGAAAAGGCAACTGCACCTTCAGTCAGATTTTGGTTAATGGGTGGTTTCTCGTTCTTTCCCTTTGTTGTATTTGTTTTGCTTTGTTTTGTTTTGTTTTGTTTGGTTTTTATGTTTTTGTTTCAGGTTGCTGGATAATGCTGCTTGAATGATTTCTCGCTTGGAGCTGTCGTACCCTCAGTGAAGCCTCCTTTTCTCTCTTCTTTTATTGTCACAATGAGGGCATTGTTTTCTTTTCTTGTGTGGGGGGAGGTATCCTTTTGGTTTGTTTGTTGTCTTGTCCTCATCAGTCTTGATTTGATTCCAACTATGGAAGTCTGTGGATTGAATTTGATGTATTATGTCTTGATTGAATTGATAGTCTGAGGATATTTTTCATCATATTCTTTAAGCATTGTGTTCACTTCATTGTTGACTGTGGGGCATTTCTTTGTATGTGAATAATTGAGGTGAAATTCTTGAATGAGAGAAGGAGGTAGGAAGTTTTTTTTTTCTTCATGCGTGGAAATTTGTGAATGATGTTTTGTTGTTATAGTGTAAGTTGAGTCGGGAGGTCTCTGCTCTTCTGGGAACCATGAGCATGGGAAACCACATGAGGATACTTTAGATGAACTCTAAATGTTTCCACCTCATGAATATTGACCCTATAACTCGACTCTCTTGCCGCTTGTGTAAAGAAAATTGTTGTTTGGCTTAATGTATGATCCGAGGGGCTCTACCCCGCTCTCTCCACGTCTTTGTTGAAATGCTTAGGAGAGATGGGTATGGGAAACCACTCTAGGAGACCCGGAATACTCCGGAGGATTTACCTAGTGAATTTTGCCCCGACGATTATGTAAAAATGATTGAATGATGAAAAGGAAATTTGAAGGATTAAGCGTGTTAGCGCGATTCATTTCTTGTCTCATTTTCTCGCATTTTGGTTTTGAGCCGATTGGGTTTATATGCAGAGGGGAAACTCGTCAATTATGGGGTGAATTGCATTTGGTTAAAGAATATTGAGAATATTCTTGTACTGGATATGACGTTGAAGCATGATTTGTCATTTTTGATCTACGTCTTTCTTGTTGTGTTTTTAATTAAGATTTGCTAGAGGACAAGCAAGGTTTTGTGTGTGGAGGGTTTGTTGCGTTAGTTTTTGGTTGCATTTTCAGATGTTTTGCATGCGCGTTTTTATGACATTTGTTTTGTTTCGCATTTGTTGTGTTAAGCTATCAGGTTGAAAATGTAGATTTTGCTCGAGAATGACGAAGGCAACCACAGCTTGCTCAACTTCCGCCGCCGCTGTGAGTTTTCTGCTGCAATGATTGGCTCTGTTTAAGCAAACGGGACACCTTCAGAGAAGTCAGCGGTCCCTCACCTTAGGAGACCGCTGACCGTTTTGGCAAACGGGACACTTTAGAGAAGACAGCGGTCGCTCACCTTAGGAGACCGCTGACCGTTTCACCAAACGGGACACTTCAGAGAACTCAGCGGTCTCTCACTCTAGGAGACCGCTGAGTCCAGCGCCTCACCAATACAGGGCCAGAAGTCAGCGGTCTCTCAACCTAGGAGACCGCTGAGTTCCGCGCTCAAGTTGATTCAAGGAAGAGAACTCAGCGCTCGCTCACACTAAGAGACGCTGAGTTCGGGCGTTTAGCGGGTTTAATAAAGTGCGCTCAGCGGTCGTTGAGGCTAGGAGACCGCTGAGCGCAATTAATTCACCGTATGTATAAATAACGAGTGAGGGTTTTTCAGAGTATCTTCTCCAGTTCCAGACGATATTTTTCTCAGTATTTTTCAGAGTTTCTCTTAGGTTTTGTCTTCTAGTTTTCTTCGAATATTTTAGTGTAGTCATTTCAGTTATCGTATTGCATTCCGGATTGGAGACTTCAGTAGTTGCAATTTGTCAGATTCAATTCCAGTTTATCTTCGATTTCGATTACAGTAGTGAGTTTACGATTTCAGCTCTTTATTTATACTTTAAAATTTCTCCTGTAGATTGCCCTTGAGAATTAATGTTAGAAAAGATTAATGGTTTTGTTAGATTAAATTTCGATTCATGCCTAGGGTTTAATTTATGCATTTTAGTTCTTGCCTAGGGATTAATTTATGTTTAATTATTCTTTTTGTCTAGTTATAAACCTCAAACCAATTGATTTACTGCTTTCTGTTTATTTTCTTTTCGCAATACAATAATCTCCCTGCTAAGTTTTCCTTGTGAGACGATACTTGGGTTGGCTTGCTTAATCTACTGTGATCGTTCAATTGCGAGCAACTTTAGGATTAATTTAGTCGAAACACTCTCCATCCCTATCCTATTCTTCCTGATCCTCTTCTTTCTCTGGAAAAGGTGGATGATCGACGGCTAAAATAATAGGCTCCCTTTGTACAAACCGCTCAAACCAACTCTCCTCCGCCTCACCTAGTCTCCATCCAAGGAAAGCGTTCTCACAACAAACTTGAGCACTAGAGGTCTTTCTGATGGTAAGGCGGGAGATTTCTCTCTTCGCTACTTAGATTTTCCTACCTTCTCCGGTTCTGACATCGGAGACTTCTCCCTTCGACGCTTAGGCTTAAGCTTAGCTGCCTTCTCTGGTTCTGCTGCCTTCAATCGTAAATCCACTGAAGGTCTTAATTTTTTGAATGCATATGCCTTGTTGAAGGAATGAATGAATTAAAGAATGGTATTCCACTCTCCGCTATGATCAAGTCTAGTTCATATTTCTCTTTTACAGTAGGGCTCAATGTCTCACTACAATCGAACTAAAAAAATAACAAAATACGTACGATGATTGAATGATTTAAGCAATTAATGAATTACTTAATTGAATGATTGAGAAAGATTTACCTTCCGATCGAAGAACTATGTAAAGTCAGTTGTAGCTTTTCCGATGGACCAGCTCAACAGTCGAGGCACTTTTGGTTCCTTGTTATGACACCCACACATTTTTGCCAAATCAGGAATAGCCTTGTACGCCCAAATTTGAAGAGCCCAGACAAGTCCAAATGAATGATATGTTTTCTTCAACGATGCTACTTGAGAAGGGTCCTTAGCTACGAGACCCATGTAATGAAGAAGGATTTGAAATGTGTGTGAGCTCCATTCAAACATTTCCCACTCCTCTGCATTTTCAATTAAGACCCATATCCAATCCTCAATGTGAACTTCAAGTTCGTGACAATAGAGCATTCCATAATACATGACGATGTGAGCCGCCTTCAAGTAGTCGTCCACATATTTTTCAGTTTTGGGGAGTTTTGTCTTATTCTTCTTCTTTTCTTTAGAACCATGCAATTCCCTTTTCTTAAAAACATTGAGGACGTCCTTGAACGTGGTACGTTTTCCCCCAAAGCATCTATGATGGACATTGTCGGGTGGAATCTTGTGACGAGCATTTAGATCAAATTTCAAATTACCAAGATTTAATCCTGTAATAAGCACATACTCTTGATATGAAAAAGATGTTCTTTTGACCAATACGAAACCATCCGTCATATTTTGGAAAAGAGACATCATGCAGCTCTTGCGCCATAAGCTCATGTAGAGCATTATTGACGCTATTATTCCGCCTCAAACCAAGTAGATGGCCGAAGCATCCACTTCAAAACTTCTCTAGAGCTTCGTCACCGCTTTCTAATAAACGGGACCTGATGTCCTTTATCACACTATCTCGCACTTTGAGGTTGATGCGTTCTCTCCATCCTTACATTGTCCATGTAAAAGAAACCTGCAAAAGGATTGTGTATAAGACAATTGTGTCTTCATTGTATACTGTATCAGAAACATGCACTATGTATATCTACTATCTATTGTGTATAAAAAAAACTATGTACAGAAGAACTACTCTCTACTGTGTATAAAAAAACTACACCAACTCAAGTTAATCAAACATGTATATAACATCAAATCAAGCCAAATTCAGACATGTATATACCAACTAGCTTAGATATGAAACTAGCCGAATTCATCCACCTTTCTAATTAAAGCTAAGTGAAATATTATAAACCAATTTTTATCAAATTGAATCGACATCATTGTTCAAATGGTAAGAGTATACTCACTGAATCAGAAGCAGCAGCCCTTGTTGCCGTCGGAGATTTCGTCGGTATAGAAATAGTTATGTCATCGAAGTCTCTCGACTCTCTCTCTCTGGCAGAATGTGTTTCTTAGGAGTCAACACCGGCCTCTTCCTCGTTCCTCCTCGCCATCGGAGATTTCGCCTGTAAAGAACCAATTGGGTTGCCGTTGCCGGAGTCTCTTGACTCTCTCTCGCTAGACTGTATTTCTTTTGGTGGATTGCCGGCCTCTTCCTCGCTCCTCGCCGCCGCCGGAAATTTTTTGTTATAGAAACATTAGGGTCGACATAATCAGTTTCTTCGTCGTCTTTCGACTCTTTATCGCCGATAGACTGCTTTTCGTTTGGTAGAACACCGGCATCTTCTTCGCTCCTCTTCGCCGCCATTGAGTTTACCACCGGAGAAGGGCTCTGGCGTCATTGTTCAGAAGGGCTCTCTCGCGACGCCGCTAAGTTTCGCGATTGTTTGCTTGAGGTGGGTGAGTCTCTAGCGTCGTCTGAGTTAGACATATTGCCGACGAAAAGCTATGGTTTCGATTTTCAATTTGGGGAAGAAGGGGTGGGGTATCAACACGGATGGTGGTGGGATAGTGAGGGGACCGATTTTTTTTTATTTTTTTTAAACTTCTTTTTTAACTCCTTGCCTCATTTTTTTTTAATTTTATCTTTTAGTTTCTTTATTTTATAACTTCTTTTTTATGTTTTATTTATTCAATTTAAAAAGGTGAGGATAACTTAGTCTTTTAAGTGAGAAAGACGTACCAAATATCTAGTTTCAAAACTTACTCTATAATTTAACTATTACTATATCTTTGATGCTATTTTTAAAACTCACCCAAGAATCGAGATATAATTATGACCTGCGCTTAAAAGGTGAAATTTCCGCTAGGAACGTCGTCGTTTGAGCACAATCAAATCGTACAATCCCTTAAAAAAGAAAAAAGAAAAACCAAATCGTACAATTCCCAATAAAATATTCTCTCCATCCCATTCATTATGTCTCATTACTATTCGGTACGAAAATTAAGAAAAAAGATAAAACGATAGAAAATGGATAGGTCCATCTATTATATAAAGGTAAACGGATTCGAGGCCTTCTCTCCTATGTGGCACCCCTCTAATCCCTCAATTCCTATTTTTCTAAAATGAGCTTCTTAGTCAATCAATATTTAAAAATATATAGAAACATATATTGATAATCATTATTATGGACCAAATTAAATAGGATTTTCCTTTCTTTTTATTGAGAGCAATATTATAGTTTAATCTAAATAAATACTTAGAATTCATTTCGCAACACCGATTTAATTTGATCATTATTATTGAGTTGGCCAAATAAATAGTCATATTTTAATTGGGAAAATTAATTCGGCCAATTATTAAGTTTGTCAATTAAATAATTTTATTATATTTTCTAACAATAAATATCAGATAATCAATTATTGTATGAACTTATATTTAAAAATTTAGATAGTTTTATAAATTTAAACGAATTTGTATAATGAACAATTATTATTGTACGAGTTCGAAATGGAAACGAATAGTAAAATTAATTTTTAAATTGATTTGCGACATGTATGAATATGTAAATTCTAAATGAGCTTCTTAGTCAATCAATATTTAAAAATATATAGAGAGAGAAAGAAGTGACAACATAAACTAAAGATTTTCTAAATAAAAAATAAAATATAATTAATTTCAAAATATGGTATTTTAAGAGAAAAATATTTTATTATAAAATTTCTTTTCAATAAAAGATAGAAGATTATAATTTTGAGACATAAAATTGGAACAAACGGAATATACAAAAAATATTTGTTGGATTTTATATTTAATTACTTATTTATTAAAATTTCAATCAGGTTCATTTACAATTTTCATTTTTCAAAAACCTTAAATAACAAGGAACTTCGCATGGATTTTTTTTTGTAGATTTCACTAATTGCATAATATAACCGGATTATTTATACGTGCTAAGATGTACTCCTTCCGTCTCATATAAGGTGGCACATTAATTTTGGACACGTGTATTAAAGAGAAAGGTATAAAGTGGTAAGGTCCACAACTTTTTATGAGATAATAATTATTTTCATTTTAGGTATGTGTCATCTTATATGGGACACTCCAAAATGGAAAACGCGTCACCTTATATTGGAAGGAGGAGAGAGTATTTTAATAACGATAAATGTAATATCAAATTAAACGGGTGACCGCGTTAATCAAAATTCTTATGTAGATTTTTCTTCATTTTCCTATTCTTATTTTTTCTAAAATCTAAAATAAAAGTAATTTCACATTGATTTTTTAAAAGACTTCACCAATTGGAGAATACAATTGAAATTATTAGTATGTACAAAAATATATTTATATAACATATGAGATGATTTCAAATTAAACGGGTGGTCATGTATATGTTTGCGTGAATTTCCCTCATTTTCTACTCATATTTTTTTTCTTCTAAAAACTCAAATAAAAAGAATTTCATATTGATTTCTTAAAGGACTTCATCAAATGGAACCTAATTAATAAAAGGAATCATATTTTCTTCCAATATTCTATTCCTATTTTTCTTAAATGTTTGATATATGAACAAGAGGAAATTACTATTTAATTGAGTTCATGACGAGTAAATATATTAATTTAAATTAAACGGATTTCATATATTGTATGATTTCGATACATCTATATAATCTTAAATTCATTATTAAACGAGTTTCATAAATTGTATGAACTTCAAATTGATACTTCAAATTTAATTTTAATATTTTATTATTTATATTATTTATTATTAATATTTACTTTATTGTGTTCGAATTTTAATTGAGACAAAAAACCTATTATTTATAGTTTATTATTTTGATATTTTATAACTAAACAGGTTCGATTAATTACGAATATTATTGTAGGGGACGAAACGAGTAGAACAATTACTTATTAATCGGACTTAAAATATGCACGATTATATATTTTAAACTGGTTTGGGTAGCTGAATCCTAGCTTCATCATCTTGGTTCATCGATATCCTCAACCACAACCAACGACTTAGACTGATTGGATGCTACTTTCGGTTAAATAACAAAAAAAAAAACCCAACGATTTTCTTGAATTTAATTAGAAACTAAAGATATTGACCTTGAAAAAAATTTATATAATTGTCAATCATATTGCATCTAATAATTTAGTTAAATAATGAATTCTCGTCGATTTTCGACTGGCTACACGCTAGTTACTTTTAAAGAGATTAATTCTTTTTAGGGTAAATTGCATGTAAATTCCTGAACTTTTCACAAATTTTGGCAGCCATGGTCGATTTTTGGGAAAACCGACCTTGGATGTAAAATCAGACAAATTAAAAAGTTTGGGAATTTGTTGCACAAATTAATTTTTTTTAGAGCAAAAACAGAATTTTACAAAATTTCAGGAATTTATAGGCAGTTCATTGTTTGGATAATTATTTACTCGTTAGCCGACTAGGACACGTAGGATTCTCGGCTGCCAAGTCAGCACACAATTTGAGAAAAACCGACCTTGGATGCAAAATCAGACAAAATATAAAGTTTGGAAATTGTTACGCACAATTTTTTTATGTGAAATAAAACCAAAATTTATGAAAAGTTTAGGAATTTACAGACAATTTACCCTTTTTTTTTTTATATTAGGTATGACTGTACGAGACGTATTAAGCTAGTGACATTGAGATTGAGTGGGAAGGTGGGAGAAAAAGAAATTTATAAAGCCATTGGTGAAATAAAAGCCCTAAACACATTCCAATTTCCCCCCAAGTCCATTCGGCTTGCAGTCTGCAAAGTGGTTCGCTCTCTCTCTCTCTCTTAACACACACAGCACGAACTGAGTGTGTGTTCTATCACCAATCTTCTCTCGTCGCTCTACTTTTTGAACACTCTTTTGCTGATTTTTATCCATTAAAATTTAAACTTGTTTACGTATTTTTTAAAGTTTGTCTGTGCAGTTATTTTCAGAAAAGTAGAAATGTCGAAGAGGGGCAAGAGGAGGGAGGAGGAAGACGTGCTCTCTGAAGGCGACGAACCTCCAAAGAAGACTTCGAAGCCCGACAATGATTCAGATGACTCTGATCAAATCGTTGTCTGTGAGGTATTTATGCTTATCGTCAACTGATTTCTGTAAAGATTATATTATTATTATTTTTATTTGCTTCTTTTTTTTTTTTTTAACCGAGATTGTGATTTTCTTGGAGTGTAGTTGTCGAAGAATCGAAAAGTGTCCGTGAGGAACTGGATGGGAAAGGTTGTGGTGGATATCAGGGAATTCTATACTAAAGATGGAAAGGAATTTCCTGGCAAGAAAGGTCCCTCTTTCTTCATTTTAATCTATGTGTAGCGCTGCAATATTGGTAGTGTTTGCTTCGATTGACCTTTTAGGTTTTTCATGTTCTGCTAATTTTGTATGAAGTCATATGGAAAAATAATTTCTAGTATGCTAAATTGCTAATTCTATCTATACTGCATAAATGATAACGTATGTTGCGAGTAAAAATGATAACTTGTTGCTAATCAGGAAGCTGATTCCTGATTGTATGAGTTTTGTTGAAATACATTAGTTTGGTATATTAAAGAACCCAATGCGAACTGTCTCTTCGTGTAGTTTTGATGTTATCGGGCAATGAATAGGTTTTTCCAGCCTGTGTTTATATTATTGACTGTTAGATGCTTGGTTACTATCAATGTTATTCATAGTCATACCTTGTGAGTGCTTTTTCGGCATGTTTGAAGCTTGCCTTTTCATAAAAATTATATGAATGTAGACAATTAAGGGATGAGGTCCTTTCCGACTCTTTCTAGGGATTATGTTGCTGCTTCTATGTGCATCTGTCTATTGGTAGAGTCATTGATGTTTGGAGAATAGTCATTTTAAGATTTTAGTGCTGTATAGGATATAATTTTTCAGAGACTTGGAAATGATGGAAAAGCTTGAGAACTTGGGATTGAGCTTAGGCTTCCAGATGTAACACTTTGTGTTGGCTGAGAATCTTCATTTGTATTAATTGCTCAAATTCATTCTTAACTCTCGCTGTTCCATGCACTTGAGTTTCCTGAAGCTAATTATGTTGATATATGTGAGAGCTGATCATTTTATAATTCCTTTTATTTACTTTATTCACTTTTGTCACTTGTTTCCGGATCTGGTGTTTAGTAAGAATCATCATTGGATTTTTTTTCTACAAAAATTGGTGTAGCCGGGAAGGATCGAGGTTGCTAAAAGCTGGTCACTTCTTAGTTTTAGTATAGTCTTTTATATTAGTGAATTGGCTTAAGCCTTATGAAGGTGGTTAAGATCGACTAAACATTTAAGAGAACTGTTGCGATTCGCATATGGGAGAATGTGTTTTTCAAACTTTGCTGATTAGTCTTAAATGCTGATGGTCATCTCTCTTCTACTTATTTTTTTCTTTCTGTCTTTTACTGGAAAGTGTCTTGACTTGTAATTTTAGTTGAGATGCTCGGTAATG
Source organism: Agastache rugosa (assembly GCA_031470985.1). NCBI lineage: Eukaryota > Viridiplantae > Streptophyta > Magnoliopsida > Lamiales > Lamiaceae > Agastache > Agastache rugosa. The sequence goes on from CM062608.1 coordinate 25,061,762, forward strand.
TGATCGACTTTTGCCCACATGCCTCCCTGATCTTTATGCTCCAGTGAACCCTTATATATTTAGCTACATTTTACTCTTAATTACTTACCCATTGTGATTTGCCTATATGGCTCAGGATTTGTAAAACTTAATACATTGTTGAATCAAAATTGTATTTTGGTTTTATTGTGGCTTATGTAACATTTTTTTTGTGCATGACTACAGGTATCTCATTGTCCATGGACCAGGTATGTTTCTGTTATAAGCACCTCCCCACTTAAAAAAGACTCGCGCTTTTCCTTATCTTAAGTTGAGTTTGGATCTGATTGGCTGTATATCTCTTATTGCAGTGGAAAATTTTTAGAGATCATGTTGATGAAATTGAGCAGGAGCTTGGGAATGCTTAGAACTGTGCCTATGGATCTGTAGTTTTGATGGCTGGAAGGAATTTGTAAGGAATCTCCCAAGTAAAATTATGTTACTAGTAGAAACAGCTGAACGACTTTTTATCGAGCATTTTCTTTCGTATGGTTACTAACTTTAGGAATGTCTTCTTGGGGCTTGTAGGTAGATGAACCCTATGCACAGTTTTATGCGAATATACTGAACTGTTTCATGATTAGTAACTTCATGCATCTCTACTTTCTCATTGCCCATTTGATCTTTTGCTCTGATCACCGAAAGTTCTCATATTCTGCCTAAGATTGAATGTGAAATTTTTTCTTATAGCATGTTAAGATCGTCCGATGGGTCAAGATTCGGTCCAAACCCGTATTCACTGGTATATTTGTAATTTTTATGGTGTTTGATGGGATTTTGATCCGGATGTTCACCCGTCTTTCCCAATTTTTGACAAGATGTTCTGATACAAGACTTCCCTTTTATCCAATCATGTGGGGTGGTGATACGGCCAATAATTACGCGGAAGCAAAGACTCGAACAAATGTCAACAGAAAGGTTGATTCAATCCAATTATAAACTAAACTAAAAGATAATAAATAACTAATAATCTGATCTAGATCGAAAATTGAACAAGAAATAGAACAAGACACGAAACAAATCCAAACAACAATTAAAAACCGTAGACTGAAACTCGATTAGAGACTAGCAAAACAACTCCGATTAAGCTCAAATTTTAACACAAGTTATGAATTGAACACAAGAACAACATATCCAAAATTCAGCCAATTTGCACGAGGGGTTTAGGATTTGGCACGTGACTGACTTTTGGGTCGATTTAGGCTAAAAACTTGGGAACGATGGATTTGCTGATGGAATTCTGGGCTGAGCGTGGATCTGGGAAGGATTGGTGATTATCTAAGGTGGGGATGGTGATGTTGAGGGTGGCGGTGTGGTGGAGAAACAAAGATAACGAAAAATGGATGAAGAACTTACCCGAAACGAACCCCGGATCGACTTGAATCCGAAACGCGTCTGTGGAGCGATCTTCGTGGCTTGTCTAACCCGGATACGACTGGATATCACGAACGAGACAGTTGATTTCAAGTTCTAAAGAGGCCAACTCAAGAACTCTACCAAGAACACAAAGAAAACGTGATCCTAAGCACGATGTGAGACAAAACGATCAATAAGATTTCTGATTCAAAATTGTCTGCTGAAAATAGTGTTCTCCAAAGACCTAAATACTACTAGGGTTCGAAATTATCAAGGGCCACGCCAGGCCTTGTTAATTTTCGAACTAGGCCTAATCACAAACGGGCTACTAATTAACATAAATAAGTACTAACTATTGGGCTTACTATTAAGTAATACAAAGTCTGAGCCCAAATAAAAACATAAAAACAACTAAATAACTAGAAGTCCAATTTTCGAACCAAAGGACTTGTTCGAAACTGGACGCGTCATAATCATCAATCCTGGGCACTGGTCAAGTTCACGAACTTGGACTGCTTAATCCCAACATCTTCATCTTCCAGTTTCTTCCGGACAATGCACTGAAAATAGCCTTGCAGCTTCTTGGCTCTCAATCTTGTAACTGGACCTCTCAGCTGCAACTCCGGGTTTGAATCATCAGTGCTGGACCCCGGCTCATCATTCCCCCCCTGCTGAAAAGAATTCGTCCTCGAATTCGGCTCCTCCTCAGCATCGAAATCATCTACAGGAAAAGGAGATAAGTCAGAAACATTAAAAGTATTAGAACACTTATACTCACCTAGAAGATCAATGCAGTATGCATTGTCATTGACTCGGGCAACGACAGTAAACGGTCCATCTCCTCGAGGCATCAACTTAGACTTCCTCAAGTTAGGGAAGCGCCCTGGACTGAAGTGGATCCAAATCCTATCGCCTGGTTTGAATAACACTTGCTTGCGATGTGCATTAGCCTTGGTTGCATTTTTCTGTCCCTGAAGTTCGATCCTATCCTTGATCTTCTTATGCATCTCTTGAACCTGTTCAGCTCTACGAGAACCTTGCAAACTTGAAAGATGATCAATAGGCAAAGGAATAAGGTCTGTAGGAGTAAGGGGATTAAAACCATACACAACTTCAAATGGAGACATGTTAGTGGAAGAATGCACAACACGGTTATAAGCAAACTCAGCAAAAGGTAAACACTCTTCCCATGACTTCAAATTATTCTTCACTAATGCACGAAGTAAAGTACCTAAAGTCCTATTAACTACTTCAGTCTGACCATAGGTCTGAGGGTGACATGTAGTAGAAAATAAAAGTTTAGTACCTAACTTTCCCCAAAGAACGCGCCAAAAATATCCCATGAACTTAGTATCTCTGTCAGAGACAATAGTCCTAGGCATGCCATGCAGTCTAACTACTTCACGAAAGAAGAGATTAGCAACATGAACAGCATCATCAGTTTTTCTGCATGCAATGAAATGAGACATTTTGGAAAACCTATCTACAACCACAAACACAGAATCTTTGCCAGACTTAGACCTAGGCAAACCGAGAATAAAATCCATAGAAATGTCAATCCAAGGTGCAGATGGTGCAAGCAGTGGAGTGTACAAACCAAATGGACTAGAACTAGATTTAGCCTTTCTACATGTAATACATCTAGCACAGATTCTCTCTACATCTCTCTTCATGCGAGGCCAATAAAAATGCTCATGCAATAAACTCAAAGTCGTAGCAACACCAAAATGACCCATCAGACCACCGGCATGAGACTCTAACACAAGTAAATCTCGCATGGAACAAGTAGGAACACACAACTTTGCATCTTTAAACAGAAAACCATCAGTCACATAAAATGAATCAACAGATCTAGACCTAGACTGACAATTCTCGAAAATATCACCAAAGTAAGGATCAGATGCATAAAAACTCTTCAAATTCTCTAACCCTAAGCACTGGGCATGCATCATAGAAAATAAGGTATACCTGCCAGAAAGTGCGTCAGCAACCACGTTCTCCTCACCTTTCTTGTACTTAATCACATATGGGAAAGATTCAATGAATTCAACCCATCTGGCATGTCTCGAATTCAAATTCTGCTGCCCTTTCAAGCGCTTCAGTGATTCGTGATCAGTGTGAATCACGAACTCTTTCGGTCTCAGATAATGCTGCCAAGTCTCCAAAGACCTCTTCAATGCATACAACTCCTTGTCGTACGTAGAGTACCTAAGGGCTGCTCCATTCAGCTTCTCACTGAAATAGGCGACTGACTTCCTATCCTGCATCAAAACAGCACCAATGCCTATACCAGAGGCATCACACTCGATCTCGAATGTCTTAGCAAAGTCAGGTAAAACCAAAACAGGAGCATTACATAATTTTGACTTCAACAAATTAAACGCATGCTCTTGGACTTTACCCCACTCAAACTTCTTGTCTTTCCTACTCAACTCAGTCAATGGTGCAGCAATGGATGAAAAATCACACACAAAACGACGGTAAAATCCAGCTAAACCATGGAAAGACCTAACTTCAGAACTAGACTTAGGTGTTGGCCATTCCTCAATGGCTCGCACCTTAGCTCTATCAACTTCTACACCACGACTACTAACAACAAAACCAAGAAAAATAACCTCATCCATGCAAAAGGAACACTTAGACAGGTTGGCATACAACTTAGCATCATGCAACAACTCAAAAACATGCCTAAGATGTCTAACATGCTCAGAAACACAAGTACTATAGATAAGGATATCACAAAGTAAACAACAACATATTTCCCAATAACATCACGCAAAACATGATTCATCAAACGCATAAAAGTACTAGAAGCATTAGTAAGTCCAAAAGGCATCACAAGCCATTCATACAAACCATGCTTAGTCTTAAATGCAGTTTTCCACTCATCCCCTTCAGACATTCTAACTTGAAAATATCCAGAACGTAAATCAATTTTAGAAAAGACAGACGCTCCAGACAACTCATCTAGCATATCATCTAACCTGGGAATGGGAAAACGATACTTTACCGTGATCTTATTGATAGCTCTGCAGTCCATACACATACGCCAATCATTCGTCTTCTTCGGCACAAGGATCACAGGGACTGCACATGGCGACATGCTCTCTCTGATCTGCTTCTTTTTCAGCAACTCCCGAACTTGTCGGTCTATTTCTTTGGTCTCCTCAGGGCTGGTCCTGTAAGCTGGCCTGTTGGGAAGAACGGTGCCAGGCTGGAAGTCTATCTGGTGCTCTATTCCCCGAATAGGCGGTAGACCACTTAGTATCTCTTCTGGAAATATATCCTTGAACTCCTCCATCAATGGCTGCGAAACAGAAGGAATAACAATATCAGGAGTATCATTAGCCTTAAAAGTAACTAGAACGATAGGCTTACCAGCTCGGATTGCTTTCTGTACTCCCTTTGCACTAATAAACAAGTTCTTGTGCACTGGATCTGAATTGACTGCACTGGAACTCGATGGAGTGGCATCATGAACGGACTTAGCAGATCTTTTAGGCGTGGAAGAGGCTGCCTTGGAAGACTTGGGATTAGCCGAGCTCATTATAAGGCTAGGAGACGACGACGTGGCCGTGTTATCTGACTTCTTCTTCTCCCGTTCTTCCTTGAACTTCTCTTGCATCCTCTTCTGGTCTTCTGCAACATCCTTAGGTGCCAATGGCCATAATCTGGTGGTCCGCCCATCTTTAGTCACAGAATAAGTGTTGGCGAATCCATCATGTATCGCCTTCCTGTCAAACTGCCAAGGATGACCAAGCAAAATATGTGCCGCATCCATAGGGATAACGTCACATAAAACAGTGTCAGTATATCTATCAACTGAAAATGTAACATGTACCTGATATCCAACTCGGATTTCGCCTCGGTCAGACAACCACTATAGACGGTAAGGCTTGGGATGCTTCTGTGAAATCAGGTTCAGTTTTCCTACTGCATACTGGCTGATAGCATTCACAACGCTTCCACTGTCTATGATCATCGAGCATGTCTTGTCTAGAACCGAACAACGAGTGTAGAAGATGTTTTCACGCTGATCGTTCTGTTCTTCTCGAAAAAGGCTCAAAGCTCGAATAGAAACAAGACTAGGGTAAGTCTGCTTTGGTTTTGCATCTTCAACTTCGACGCCGGTGGACTCTTCAAGGGGCTGTTCGGCGTCTACTGCTTCAACTGGATCATCGAGTTCATCTTCACTAGCTGATTCTAACTCATTCTACTCGGTAATGATGAGAACTCGGCGATTTGGACACTTGGCTTGAAAGTGTCCCCATCCTTTGCACTTGTGACACTGAACGTCACATGCTCTTCCTGGAGTACCATTATGAGGCTGACTAGGCTGCATAGGTCGATTCTGGGCGTGTCTGTTCGGTTCAGGCAAAGTGTAGTCAGGTTTGCAGGAGGGTTGCGGTGCAGACGGCTCAGAACGGCGAATGGACTATGTGGACTGGCTAGGAGGACGAGTAGGGGCTGTCCTAGGCATGGAAGGGTCGCCTCGAACCCAAGGGGTGGGTCCTAGCAGGCGTCGACTAGAAGGATCGACGACGTCCATCTCTGAGCTGCCGTTCTACAATAGATGCATAATGAACCATTGCTTCAACAGAATTGAAGTCCCTCAATTCGACTTCACAAGCAATATCAGGGTTCATTCCTTCAATGTACCGGTTGAGTGTAACAATCAATGTCTCTTCTTTTCCAACCCGGTTCAATGCTGTCTCTAATTCCTTGTGATAGTCCTCAATTGATCTGGACCCTTGACGAATCTGACTGAGCTTCTTCTCCAATTCTCTCTCATAGTGAACTGGGATGAATCTGCCTCTCATCATATCTTTCATTTCTTGCCAAGTGTCAATCAGAGGATACCTATCTCTTCTGCGCCTATTCTGCTGAAACTCCCACCAAGTTGCTGCATATCCAGTGAACTCAAGGGAAGCTAGCTGCACTTTCTTAGGCTCTGGGAAGTCATAACACTCGAAAATCTTGTCAACTTTGCGCTCCCAGTCTAAATAGGCATCTGGATCATGTCTGCCGTCAAATTCTGGAATGGTGGTCTTGATGTTGTTGAGAAGACCATTTGCATTACCATATCTAGGCTGTTCTGGGTAGACATTCCTACGAGCTCCCTGGAAACGTGGCTGGAATTGATCACCACGACCCCGGCCTCTACCTCGAGCTGCAAAGCCATTTCTGTCTCTCTGAAGTGGGAAGAACTGAGGTGTATTATCCTCAACTCGTTCATCCTCAAAGTGTTCTGACTCAGATGCTTCTTCATGTAGTTCGAACTCATCTGTGTGATTAGCAGGTGCAGGTGCTTGCTGCTGCTGTGGATTTCGAGTCTGTGGTGGTGTCTGAATGGTCGCTGTACTGAACTGCTCAAATCTATCCAACAATTGAGCCATGGTGTTCTGAACTTCTTTGATCTGACCCTGTACATGACCACTCAAAGCATCAAAGTGGTACTTGGCGTCCCAATCTGACTGGGTGCCTGAAAATTGCGGTGACTTTCCTGGATCCATAAAACCTGCACAGTGAACAAATGTAAAGAAATAAAAGGTACCTCACAGTTCCTTACAATCACTCGTTTGTTCTCTCTGATTCTTTTCCACTCGTGTATGTCACTCAATGTATAAGATTGAAGAAAAAAAGAAATTGTATTAACTGCACAAAATGCCCCGATAGAATCTGTCGTCAACTCTTTAGCTTTAGTCAAGAGCTCGGACTTGACTTCCAGAGGACCACGGGATAGCAATGAGACCACGAAGAGGGCTGTAATGGTAAGTGTAGGCAAGGTGGGGGGTGTAGGAGAAAGGGTTTGAACAAAAAAATGAAAAAAATTAAAAAATCAGAAAAACCGAAAAAGTTCGGAGGGCGATTTCACCTAGCAGATGATGGAATTTGGCCAAAAAAGCCTATAGGTCACGGCAAAGCGACGAGTCTTGCTCAGAGCGTCGTTCCGCTTTCGGAATGGTATTATGGGCAGAAATCGGACTTCTGGAGCAAAAGTTATAGTGAAAAGATGAAAAACCAAAAATTGGAAAGGTAATTGAATTGGGATGGGACTTTCGGTACCGAGGGCTGTAAGATGTTTGATTAGGCAAGGAAAAAAATAGGGAGGGCCGACAATCAGAAGGAAGTGGATGAATTTCCGATGGAAAGTTGTTACGAATTTGACTTCAATTCAAATAAGGAAACAAATTTGAGCCAAATCAAGAAAGCAAAACTCCAAATCCTAATAGAACTAGGACAGTCAAAATTCAATCCCTATTAAACCAAGATGACCGAAATCTAAGCCACCAAAAACTCAACAATCAAAAAATGCAAAGAATGCGAAATAAAATTCCAAACGACGTCCCCAATCGTTAGTCGACAAAGGACAACAACTCTACCCAACAAAGAAGACACACGACTCAAACAAACTGCAATCAAGATTATGAAGATTCAAAACAATAGAATTCACGAATTCTGTGATCCAATCCTAGGGCTTCGACTTCTACTTCTTTTTTTTTTCTTTTTTTTCAGTTTTTCGTTTTCTTTTTTTTTAAACTTAGTCGATCACTTTTGCCCCTAGAATGTCACACCAATTTGGATTGAACCACGACCAACAATAGCTGACGTGGCTCTGATGCCAAAATTTATGATACGGCCAATGGATCTGTAGTTTTGATGGCTAGAAGGAATTTGTAAGGAATCTCCCAAGTAAAATTATGTTACTAGTAGAAACAGCTGAACGACTTTTTATCGAGCATTTTCTTTCTTATGGTTACTAACTTTAGGATTGTCTTCTTGGGGCTTGTAGGTAGATGAACCCTATGCACAGTTTTATGCGAATATACTGAACTGTTTCATGATTAGTAACTTCATGCATCTCTACTTTCTCATTGCCCATTTGATCTTTTGCTCTGATCACCGAAAGTTCTCATATTCTGCCTAAGATTGAATGTGAAATTTATTCTTATAGCATGTTAAGATCGTCCGACGGGTCAAGATTCGGTCCAAACCCGTATTCACTGGTATATTTGTAATTTTTATGGTGTTTGATGGGATTTTGATCCGGATGTTCACCCGTCTTTCCCAATTTTTGACAAGATGTTCTGATACAAGACTTCCCTTTTATCCAATCATGTAGGGTGGTGATACGGCTAATAATTACGCGGAAGCAAAGACTCGAACAAACGTCAACAGAAAGGTTGATTCAATCCAATTATAAACTGAACTAAAAGATAATAAATAACTAATAATCTGATCTAGATCGAAAATTGAACAAGAAATAGAACAAGACACGAAACAAAGCCAAACAACGATTAAAAACCCTAGACTGAAACTCGATTAGAGACTATAGAAAAACAACTCCGATTAAGCTCAAATTTTAACACAAATTATGCATTGAACTCAGGAACAACATATCCAAAATTCAGCCAATTCGCACGAGGGGTTTAGGATTTGGCACGTGACTGACTTTTGGGTCGATTTAGGTTAAAAACATGGGAACGATGGATTTGCTGATGGAATTCTGGGCTGAGCGTGGATCTGGGAAGGATTGGTGATTATCGAAGGTGAGGATGGTGATGTTGAGGGTGGCGGTGTGGTGGAGAAACAAAGAGAACGAAAAATGAATGAAGAATTTACCCGAAACGAACCCCGGATCGACTTGAATCCGAAACGCGTCTGTGGAGCGATCTTCGTGGCTTGTCTAACCCGGATACGACTGGATATCACGAACGAGACAGTTGATTTCAAGTTCTAAAGAGGCCAACTCAAGAACTCTACCAAGAACACAAAGAAAACGTGATCCTAAGCACGATGTGAGACAAAACGATCAATAAGATTTCTGATTCAAAATTGTCTGCTGAAAATAGTGTTCTCCAAAGACCTAAATACTACTAGGGTTCGAAATTATCAAGGGCCACGCCAGGCCTTGTTAATTTTCGAACTAGGCCTAATCACAAACGGGCTACTAATTAACATAAATAAGTACTAACTATTGGGCTTACTATTAAGTAATACAAAGTCTGAGCCCAAATAAAAACATAAAAACAACTAAATAACTAGAAGTCCAATTTTCGAACCAAAGGACTTGTTCGAAACTGGACGCGTCATAATCATCAATCCTGGGCACTGGTCAAGTTCACGAACTTGGACTGCTTAATCCCAACATCTTCATCTTCCAGTTTCTTCCGGACAATGCACTGAAAATAGCCTTGCAGCTTCTTGGCTCTCAATCTTGTAACTGGACCTCTCAGCTGCAACTCCGAGTTTGAATCATCAGTGCTGGACCCCGGGTCATCAGGTTGTTTGGATTTTCAGAGTTCTTGTGGTTTTGAGTAGGGGTGAGCATTCAGACCGACCCGTCAAAACCGACGACCCGAATCTTCTCAAAATCTGGATCGAATGCAAAATAAAATCCGGACCGAATCGACCTCGGGTTCGGTCCAACCCGGAAAAATTGGGCAGTTTGGACAATAGGTTTTTTTCCCTGTTTTTGGGTAGTTTGCATCATTTTCAGCATCATTTGCTTCTTTGATCTTTCCACCTACAAATAAAATGAACAAATTCGAAATGACCAAATTCAAAATCTGAAAAATGACCAAATAACCAAATTTGAAATCTGACCAAAATCGAGCCCTAATTCATCCCCAAAATCGAGCCCCAATTCTAAACAATAAAACTGAAATATATTTGGAATTTGAAGTAAGAAATTACCTTATTGATTCGGTGGGTGGAGGATTGCAACCGTGGATTGGAGGCGGACGACAGGGGGCTGACGGCCAGCGGCGACTCAGGCGATCGGTGGAGCCGTGGAGGTGCCGATGTGGGTCGGCTTGCCGCGGTGGCGGTGGAGACTGGCCGTGGCCGGTGGGTGGCGGCGGTGGGTGGCTGCTGTGACAGTGAGTGTATGAGTCTGTGAGAACTGAGAAGTGAGAAAGAAACGAATGAGTTTGAGGGAGGAGACGGCCTGACGGTTAGGTTAGGTTAAGGTTAGAAAAATAAATAAATTAATATATCATATATATACGGGTCGGTCCGAGTTTGGGCGGGTTTGGAAAAATTAAACCCGGAACCGACCCGTCCAAATGTCGGTCCATATATTTGTACCCGCCCTGGACCGAGTTTCTTCTAGACCCGGACCGAATCCATCGGTCCGGGTCGGTTTCGCGGGTTCGGGGCGGGTCTGCTCACCCCTAGTTTTGAGGAGGGTGTAAAGTTCCACGTGTAAAATTCTCATTAAGTGTAATTTGGGGATTTTTGGAATTATGTCAAAATTCAAACAAATATAAAGATGATGTATTTACTTTTTAAAAGTCATGTTAAATTTCAAAATCCGAAAAATATGGTGTATTTTAGGCAAATTAACCCTTAATTTTAAGGTGCATCTAATTAGGAATTGAAGGTTTTTTGACATTCTAAATTGCAAGCTAGTTCAATTTTTTCTCCAATTAAAAAATTGAGGAAAAAAAGAAGAGTCCTAATTAAAAAAATGAAATAAAAAATCTTAAGAAAATCGAAAAAACAAATAAAAACAAAAAAAAGATGAATAAAAAAATACTCTCTCCGTCCAACTACGTATGCCTATTTCTTTTCGGCGCGGTTATTTAAAAGAATGATGATTATATGATAAAAAGATAGAAAGTCATGAGATTCACACCTTTTGTGAAAGAATTTTTTTTTTTTTTTATAATATGTCATTTAAAATGGGACATCTCAATAAAAAAATAAGCCACTTGAAGTAGGACAGAGGGAGTATTAAATAGGCGCACAAGCGCCTTGTTTGGTTGAGCTATATGTTCAAAATGGGTGTGTGCAGCCGCGGTTTGAGAATAGTACAGTATAGGATTTTTTTGTGAAGTACTAGTTGGCTAAGAAAATACGAATCAGATCTTCTATTGCATTTTCATGTTTCATCTCTTATTGCATTAATAAGAGGACGACGCGTGACATGACTTTAAGGGTTCAAGATTTAGGGAATATATTTTTCTTATATATATACATCCTAAATCTTAAACTTTTAGTTATGCAACGTGTCGTCCCCTTATTAATGTAATAGAAGATGAAACACGGAGAGAGAATAGAGGATCTCATTCGGAGAAAATATAACGACTCTAAATAAGTATGGGAAACACGACTAAGCATCATATATTGACTAGTAATTGGACTATATATAATCATGTGCACAGCCTGGAGCTCTCTGTCAAAAGATTAAAGTAAAAAAACTTCATTTATTTCTTTGCAGGCTTTGTCAAAGTCCATTGTGCGCAAGTTAGCAGAACCATTAAATTTATCTCATTAGACATTGTGGTATGGTTGTTGGCAAGTTACCAAAACATCACCTCTATAAAGTCTTCTTGGCAAAATAAACATCTACAATTCTCAACAAATCCTCTCGTTTAGAATAACACAACTTCCATTTTTAATCTGTTATTCTTCAGAATTTTGAAGAAGATAACAAGGAGAAGAGAGATGGCAGCTTATGCAGCTCTAGTTTCTCTTATGAACAACATCGAGCATATGATGAACCATCCTCGCGTTTCCAATTATCTCGACAACAAACAGATCCAACCTCTTTTGGAAAAGGCCGGTTTGTTGCTCGATATCGTAGAGGCCAGTAGATATGGTGGGGGTAGCAAAGAAGCAGAGGATCTGGAGAGACATATCACATCTGCAGCTCATGCGGCTGAAGATGTGATTGAATCCCACATCGTCGATCAAATTATTCTTGCTCAATCAGCTGATGATAGGGGAAGAAGTTCCAGTTTCTTGCTCAATGTGCAGAAAAAAATAACAGATATGAAGAAGAAGGTTCGACATTTGAAGAGAAGATTAATGGCATGTGCAGTTGATGCGACTGATCTTGAATCCCACATTGTTGATGATATTCATGGTGGAAGAAATCTTATATGCTTGCTCGATCTGCAACACATAATTGAAGACATGGATGCTGCCGTGGGAAAGTGTATTATGCATATGGAGGTTAAGGAGAAAGAGGGATTGAGAGAGGAGAAACCCACACATTCAACACCTCTTGTAGAGAGTGGAGAGACTACTGCTATGGTGGGACTTGATGAAGAACTCATTCAGCTTATGGATGAGCTCACCGGACACCAATCCAATCAGCATATCATCTCAATAGTCGGGATGGGCGGTATGGGTAAGACTACTCTGGCCAAAAATATTTATGCAAATCCATTCATCATCGAACATTTTGATATTCGTGCTTGGGCTACCGTATCTCAACAATACAATGCACAAGAAATTCTTTCACAACTTCTTCTAGCCTAGGGAAATTGACTGGTGATAATGTAGATGACTTCGGAGAGCAACTACATAAGACTTTAAAATTTAGAAGATATCTGATTATATTAGATGATATATGGAGTGTTGAAGCTTGGGATGAAGTGATGCGTTACTTACCCGATGATGGAAATAGTAGTCGAGTTGTTCTAACTACTAGGCTGTCAAATGTAGCTAGTGTTTGTGGCTCTTCATGCTTTAGAATGAATCTTCTTGATGAGGATAAAAGTTGGAAATTGTTTTGTGAAAACGCATTGTTCCCACAGAAAGACGACCCTCTCCAATTAGAGGATATTGGAAAAAAGATCGTCAGATTATGCAAAGGATTAGCCTTGTCGATTGTTGTGATTGGGGGGTTTCTTCTTAAGTCGCCTCGGACTGTAGGGTACTGGAAGGGTGTTGCAAAAGGTTTAAAATCAGATCCTGATTCAAAAGAGAAAGAAGAAAGCTTGGATATACTATATTTAAGCTATAATCACTTGCCCCCTCAACTCAAGCCTTGTTTTCTTTATATGGGAGTTTTTCAGGAAGATTTCGAGATTCGTGTCTCAACTGTCACCAGACTTTGGGTTGCCGAGGGATTTATAAGACCAAATGGCACCCAAGTTTTGGAAGACATTGCAGAGGGTTACTTAAAGGATCTAATTGATAGGAATCTCATTCTAGTTAGCAGGCGGCGTTGTAATGGAAAAATAGGATCTTGTGGCATTCATGATCTTTTGAGAGACCTATGTGTGAAAGTAGGTGAGCAACAAGATTTTTTTCATGTGAGAAAATATGGCGAATTACAAAGCAGAGATCGTCGCTTCACTTGTGTTCCATACCAAAAAGATATTGATTCCCCACTTGCACGCTCTATCTTGGCGAAGAATTATTATGCGGAGTCCATTAAATGCAATTTGCTGAGAGTTTTAGTTGAAGCGGAATATAATGCTCCTTCTCCCGAAGAAATATTCTGTTTATATGAGAATGTTAACTTGAGGTACCTTGCTTACCAACACCCAACTTATCTCGAAACCACGTGGAATCTTCCTGCTTCAGTATTTCTCATATGGAATCTCCAAGCTTTAATCATCACTATTTCTTGGCCAACTCCTTTACTTATTGCACCTTCTAAAATTTGGAAGATGCGACAACTTAGGCATATCAAGTATCCTCGAATTTATATTCCTCCTCCTCCTCCTAGCGATGGACAAGATGATTTGTTATCTTGGAAAATTTGCAGACACTTACAACGGCAGTGAATCTCAGATTGAGTGAGGAGGTGTGTACCATCATTCCCAACATCAAGAAATTGCGTCTAATTTACCGTGATGACTTGCAGGGATACAATGATAGTTTGATTGAGTGTCTGTGTTATCTTGATTGCTTGCATAAACTTGAATCACTCAAGATAAAGATCAAATTAAGAAATAAAGTGCAAGCTCCGAATTATGAGGTGCTGCATAAGAAACTCACATTCCCCAGTTCGCTTAAGAAGTTGTCCTTGAGTCATTGTCGACTTCACTGGAAAGATCTAAGAATGATCGGTTTGTTGCCCCGACTCCAAGTTCTCTACCTAGAAAAGCTTTCTGTAACGGAGGGGAAACAATGGAGTCCTGCTAATTGTCAATTTCTTCATCTCAAATTCTTGAAAATTGAAGAATGTTACCTATACATTTGGGATGCAGACAGCTCTCATTTCCCGGTTCTTGAGAAGCTTGTTCTTCGTAAATTGTTCAACTTGGAAGAGATCCCACTGGATATGGGTGAAATACCAACACTTGAACTCATTCGTGTGGATCTCTGCAGCGAATCTGCCGCAATTTCAGCAATGAGAATAAAGGAAGATCAGCTTGAGAGTCAGGACAATGATGCCCTTCAGATTCAACTTATGATTTCTGGATCAGATCTGGAAAGTTTCAAGGAAAGGGTGGAAACAGAACAACTCACACTCACTTATATTCAATTGATCTAAGGGTCAAAATTGAAAATGTATTTTAAACAATTTTACTTGAATTAGTTTTATTTCCCTTCTTATTTTCTTTCAATTTCACACTCGATAGAGTACACGTATATTGTATTTAAAAAAATTTGATATGAGACATTAATTTCTTGATTGCTTTTTATTTGGTGTCGTATATGTTTTCTAAGACCAACTGTGCCTCTAAAATGGTCATTACGCTGTGCTAACCAAATTGAGAAATGTAGGAAAATAACATTTTTGGGATTAAAAAGACTAATTATAGCACATTTTGAAAAAGTTATAAAAATAGCACTTCTGGACATTTTAATGTTGTTTAGGAACCCCCCATTTTGATACATCTAGAAATTTAATGTTGTTTCAAAAGATATTTATAATATTGACTTAAATTTTTATTATTAAAAATATTAATTTATGCTGACTATTTAAATTGTAATTAATGGCCGTCACGGAGATATTTAAATGACTAAAAAATTTTGTGGAAAGGGTGACGGTGGGGTTTGAGCCCTAGACCTTTTTGTTTACGGAGAAGATCTTCACCGTTTGGATTTCCAAGAAGGAACCTATAACTGAATTTCTTTAAGGTGAAACATTGATGTAGGTTGTGCTAGCTAGCCCCCATGGACTTTGACAAAGTCTTCATGCAAAGAAAGAAAATGATATTTTTTGAAGAAATCACGACTTTTATCGGATTTTTAAAATTTGAACCTGGAATGTTGCAACAAGAATACAGTGTTTTAATCGGAAAAGAAATTTAAATGGAGAGCAAGGGAGATCCTGCTCATGTTACTTACAGAATATATATGAATATTTGTTGCTGTTAATGCTTCAATCAGAAAAACTCTCACCTCTAAAATATTTGTGTGATATTCAACAGTATATGTTGCTTGATCGTTCTCATATATAAAATTTCTCAAAAATTGGGCAATTGAACCATAAATAATGCCTCAAAAACAAAACAAAAAGGTAAAATCAAATATTTCTCTAATAAAAGGAGATGTATTATTAATTAAGATTTAATAATCTCAATATCAATTTGTAAGCTATTAGAATAAAAAAATGCTAGTAAGAATAAAACGTGTTTGATGCTCACAAAAAGTGCTCACGAGAGCGACATATTATTCCTCTCTCTATATATATGTGTGTGTATAATTGGCATTCCATTCTTCCTTCTCCTTTCAGAGCCTATCCAAAAGAGAATCCATAACCATAGTAATATAGTATTTTGAATATATTTATTGAGAATAAATATATAAATTACAATACATAAACACGTTGAGAAATGCATATGTGTACATATGTTAGCAGAATTGGCTGGACTTGTGGGTTGGATCCTGAAATATAAACAAGGCAAAAACTCATTTACAGCTGGCAGACCCGATCCGCCCGACCCGACCCGCTCCGGTCAATGGTCAATGTTGACTGTTGCCTTTTTTTATTTTATTTTTTATTTTTTTGATTTTGATTTTTTTGCAAGAGTCGAGCGAGGGAAATCGAAGGCTTCAGAGCGAGCTAAAAAATATTAATATTGCTACAATCATTATCTATAAATTAAATTGGAGCCGAAGGCGGAGAAGGAAAAAAAAAACTTAAAAGTCAACGATCAAACGTTGACCGTTGATCGGTCAACGCTGACCAAGTCGGGTCGGGTCGGGTCGGATGTATGTGCATCCAGCTGCACAGGAGTGCAACTCTATAAACAATAATTAGCAGTATAAGGAGATTCATCAACTTTCTTTGTAAATGAATTTTGACTTTAGGGGACATTTATTCAGGGACGGATAGAGTAATATGTTATCCAGAAAACGATTAATGATCATCGACTAGTCAATAGTTCGGTTCGCGGTCGGGTCACAAATTTCATAACCAGTGAACACATTACTTCATTCCATTCTTCAAGCAAAAAATAAAAGAATATTAGTAAGAACAAAAATGGAAACAGTTCTATGAATGAAGTGACAGCAGAGTATTACCAAAATGATGAATCTCAAAAAGGTCTAGCTTGAATGATATTATTGATCGGCAAACTCTCTGCAGCTTTCACCCTTTCCCAGAAACTATGATTGAAGCAATAAGAGATGTTAACTTGAATTTGAAGGCTATCATTACCATAGCTCTCTTGTTCTTTCTTGATTTCCAATGCTGAAATGGTGGCAGAATCAGAGCAGTGATGCAAATACATGAGTTCGAGCGTATTTATTTCTCCAATACTCGAAGGGATCCTTTTCAACTGCCACAAATCTCGAACAATGAATATTTCAAGAACTCGAAAAGCAGAGGAGTATACAGTCCAATACATGATATCACAACTGTAGATTCTCAAAAATTTAAGTTGAGGAAATTCCCCCTTGATCGTACTCCACTCGCCTCCCGAGATAGAACAATGTTTTATCTCGAGAACTTGAAGATGTGGCAATGAACCAATCATTGCTAGATCTTCTCGAGTAAGACTGAGGTTTCTTAAACACAACTTGTATAGCGAAGTGGGGAATGCGAGCCTTTTATTCAACAGATCCATTGGATAACGCGATATGCAAAAAAGGAACTTTATGCTTAGTGATTCAAGCATATGTAGAGAGCCAAGATTGTGGAGATAGAATAAGCACAAGGAATCTTCATAACCTATCAAGCTATCATCAAACGCCACGAGCAAATTTCCTGATATTGGGAACTCTCTTACACGCCTCCTCGGTCCATCTGAGATTCACTACTACTCCAAGTGTTTGTAAGTTATTTAAAACACAAAAGTCTTCGTCTTCCTGGTCACTCGGAGGAGGATCACAAAGATAAAATTTGTTGCACTCTACGTGCCTAAGTTGTGGCATCTTCCAAATTTCAGTTGGTGCATAAACTAGATGCCAACTTCCTTCAAAAACCAATGTTTGCAGATTCCAAATCAAGGATATTGAAGAAGGAAGCTTGATCATAGAGAATCTAGAAGGATTAATGTAAGAAATGAACTGCGAGTTAAAGTTCTCTAACATAGCTTCTCCATAAGAATCCTCACTCGTATACCAAACTCTCGTAGTAGGAAAAAACTTTTCTCTGTCTGCTATGCTTACGCATAGATCTCTTAGAAAATCATGAATGCGACAAGATCTAATTTTTCCATTCTTACGGTACTTGCTAACTAAAATGAGATTCCTATCAGTGAGATCCTTCAAGTAATCCTCAGCAATCTCTTCCAAGATTCGAGTACCTTTTGGTTTTAAAAATCCCTCCGCAACCCAAAGTTTGGTTATTCGTGAGACAAGAATCTCGGAATCCTCTTCAAACGTCCCCATATAAAGAAAACTGAAGGGTTGTATATTGAAAGCAAGCCTTTATGCTTGTATACATTGATTCCTTATATTTACTATGATTTTCCTATCTGAATTATTATTGTTGCATAATTAAATTTATGTCCATTTATCTCAATATTATAAATTATATGGTGTGTTGTAGATCACAGAAGATCATATAATCGGTTTCTTATGCGATATAAATTAATTTCACAGTTGAGACAACTTAGGACAAGTTGTTGGTTTAGACTGTAGCATAAATGATAAATAGTTTATCTTGGCTATTTATTTATGCTAGTACGTTTACGTATCATAATAAGTTTACGTATTGAAAGGATCACAGTGATATGAGTTCTTTAATTTGACATTAAGAACTAAGATCTCGGTGACTTAAATTAATCTTAGCTTTAACTGAGTTTATTGATATAAATAAGTAATTGATTATTACTTTGATTTATCAAGGGTGAGAGCTTGGTCTATAAGCTCAATATGCTCGATATTTTGGGTGATGATGATTCTTATTTGATATGCAATAAAACTGCAATTAAGGATTCCGTGTCCTGCTAATAACAGGCTGATAATATCCCTTGAGGAACTTAATAAGTTTATCATACTAAACCCTGCAGGTGGAATTAATTCCAGTATGATAATAAGTTTAAGTGGTAGCACTCAAGATGTTAATTATTGTTAATTAACTTATTAATTAATTATAGAGCTGTCAGAAGTTGTTAATTAATTAATGAATATTTGTAATCTTAAATACGTGGATTAATTAAGTCTAATACTAGCCCCGATTCATCAAATAAATAAGATGGTAATTCAATATTAATTTTATAGTGGAATAAATTAATACTTGTGTTCTAATTTATTATTCTGGGCTGAATAAAAGAAATTAGACACTCGGAGGCCTAAATCTTATTTAAGCTAGTAGATCCCTGAATTGGCTCGACTGGCCCAGCTCCTAGAAAGTAGCGCCTATTTCTCTAAGGTCAAGCCCATCTGGGCTTTGACATGGGTTTGACTTATGGGCTCTAATATTTATTAGGTATTGTATACCAATTATAAATATTAGTAATAAGTCATTAGTTGTTTACGTGAAAAATAGAGAGAATTAAAAAAATCCCAGAGAAAAAAAGAGGCGGCGGTTTTTCTTGAGGAGAGGATCTCGAAGTTCGATCCCATCCATCGACGAGTGCTGCTACGGGAACAATTCAGAAGATCCACTCTGGAGTCTTTGTGTCACAACCCCAAATCCCGAAGGACGGCTAAGCCGGGGTGCGACTAGGGGTTGGAATTAAGAAGCGGGGAAGAAAGGAGATTAATGAATAAATGAAGAATAAATCTTGAATCATCAAGGAAATACGTAGAAGTGAACTTTGATTATATAATGCGAGACAATCTCGAATGATTTCTCGATATAGAAGTAACAAGTCATTTCAAGTTTCAAGTACAAAATACTTAAACAAAAAGTGTTATAAAATATTAGAGTGTTTGCAGCGGAAAAAGACGTAGATTGACTCCACATATGAAGATATGAAGTCGAGGCTCGACTAGCTTTATTAAGGATTTACAACCACGTACGCAACTCCCGCCGTCACCCGTCACTCAACCTGCATATTTAAAAACATATACAGGGCTAAGTACAAAGTACTTAGTGAACACATGACAAAAACATATAATAGATTTAATGGATTTATCAGGTATCTCAACAGTAACACAACAAGGTTTTTCATTAAAGGCCCGTGCTTACAAAAACTTTTTTTCATAATTGCTTGCAAGCATTTTCTTACTTTAATTCAATATGACCAAATCTGAATAACGCCGGGGAAGAAGGCCTTCTTCCGCGGTCGCTCCTCATCGTGGCTGGCTACCCCTCAACAGAGTACCACACACTCCGGCTACCGTGTACACTAATTCTGGAAAGCACCCTTTTGGCTAACTCAGAATCCGATCGATTACTAGTTGGCGAACCAACTCAGATAGGCATAATAGAACTCACAAAACAAATTCTTTTATGCCAAGATAATCACTTTAAAACATAACTTTTAAAGCATTTCGAAAACAGAGCAAAGCTCGAGTTATTTGATATATAGAAAAGCCACATTTTATTTGTATAATAGAAAAGCCCACCTTAACGGTTTACAGAACGGAAACCAAGCTTCAGTCTTCCGTCCTTTCTTCTATGTACGATGTCCTCCTTTAATCGTAAATAATCAAACCTTAGAAAAAGATCGAGAGGGAAACAATACGATAACAGACTTGATAACTTGATTAGTCTTTTAAGGCTTTGGCATTAAATTAATAGATTATTAATAAAACGGATCTTAAGAAATTTCAAGTTGGTTTCCAACTTGACTCTTATTCGAGGCTTGGATAGATTACATCGGAAGTCAATGATAAGAATTGACTTAGAAGGTTCCAAGAAATTAAAATAAATTGATTAAACTTGAAAGAAACAAGCTTTTTAGAAAAAAAATATAGCTGCAGATTGAAACTGTAATTCAGAACACAATATTTTGAAACAGGGGATGGACAGGGTACCATTAGCAAGCCACGGATGTCTAGTTTCCAACTCAATTTACGGATCTGAATTTCGTTAAACGAGCAGGAAGTTATGGCCTCTGGAGTAAAAGGTGGCAGAACTGTCGAAAATCCAAGAACCCTAATTCTCTGTGCACGTTTCCCAAGGCTCGGGAATTGTACTGCAAAACCTAATTTCACTCAAACCCTAGCCATGCAAACCCTAATTTCCCATCATACAAAACAACATGCTTCTCGATTTCCAAGTTCGGCATTCTATACTTAGCACATTTTGCAAACAAAACACAATATACTTAATTACACAATTAATTTCTTAATAAAACCTCTAATGACATAATCTCCAACTAATCATTTGATCAACAACTAACAACATACTCAAATCTACAATCAAAGTCCTAAACAAAATATGTAGACAACTTTTATCGAGCAACGACGAGCGTAGTCGATTTTCTAAAACATTTTTTATTAATTCTAATAAAATCATTATAACCATATATAAACATGCTTATTATTTATATACAAATCATTTTATCCAATTATTCGTTTTAGGCTCGATTCTTCGCTTATCCAACAATTCGTCTACATACTTTTATTATAAAACCAAGTTCTATAATTCCTTTTTATTTTCTTTCAATTTCCATTATCTTATAACATTAACATAAACATATTAACATGCTTAACTCACCAAATCAAACACTTAATCTATTACTCAACAATTTCAATCTTTAATATACTTTTAAATAAAGTTGGTCCGTTAAATCTCAAACAAATACACAACGAGCTCTTAACATAGATAACTACTAATATCCAATTACTTTTCTCAAACAAAAACTTAGTCGATAATTTTGCTCGATTATCCGTCCCTTATAAAACGAGAAATATTCTTAAAAAATTCTCAAACTTATACATTATGATCATCAAGCTACTAGATTAACTAATATGAAATCTGTACGATCATATCATAAATAACTTTTAATTTATTCTCGATTTTTCGTCTCCAACGAAAAATAAAACATTCTTAGAAAATTCTAATTAATTTACTCAATAATCATCATGTTTACTAGTGACCAATTATGCAAACACAACTTCCAAACTATTTTTATTCATTCGATTTATATCGAATGTTCGTCTCCAACGGTTTTTATTTTATTTTTAGAAAAATCCGAATTAAATATATGTTCAACTACATGCTTCCTAATGCTCATAACCATAATCATATCCCTCATATTATCATCATACTCTGTCACGGCCCCTTATCCCTAGGGATGGCATAGCCGAGGCGTGACTCGGGAGGGAAATTAGGAAGCGGGAAAGAAGGGGGGGGGGATGATAACGTTTCAATGAAAAGAAGAGGGAACTTCCATGAATAACCTAGCATAATATAGATGAAGAGGAATTAATCCCGAAGGAATGACTTAGAATTCAATGTGGACTTACATAACACGAATGATAGGGAAATACTTAGAACATATTCCAAAGTATTTAGATAACAAGATTGGGCAAAATAACTACATAAAAATAGAGTGTTTGCAGCGGAAAGACATAGTTTAGTTACATATATGAAGATATATAACCGGGGCTTAACATCGTTTCATAACACAAAAGCTTCCACTCAACACCCTCCATCACGTCATCTGCTCAACCTGCACAGTTTTAAAAGATATGCAGGGCTGAGTACAAGGTACTCAATGAACACATGCCAAAAATACAAAACATGCTTTCATATTTATTATCATGCATATAAAGCAGTAACACCCATGGGTTTTAGGAAAAACCTGTGTTTACTAAATCATTTTATCTCATATTGCGCAATGTCATCATCATATTAACCATATCCAAATACGCCGGGGAAGGTGGCCACCTTCCGCGAATGTTACTCCTCGAGACCGGCCACTCCGAAGAGAGCTCACAATCTCGAGTACTGTGTACACTAACCCTGGCTAGCTACCTTTGTCTAGCTCAGGATCCGATCGTTTTTCATAGGTTGGCAAGCCAACACAGATAGGTTTATAGGAATCCACATACAAAAAATATTTATGCATGGTAATCATTTAAAACATAGATCACTTTTAAAGCATTTCAAAAATAACGAGTAAGAACTCGATTCATTTTCGTTAGAAAGCCCACCTGGTACAGCAAAAGAAATGCAAGTGACAACGTCCTCCGACTCTTCCTTAGGCTTCACTTCCTTGCTCCACCTTACATTGCAAACAACTTAGCTTTAGAGGTCGATCGAGCCTAACGAATTCTAACGAACAAAGGACTCGATAACTAGCTTTGGACTTTAGGGCTTTGCATTCATTCTAAGTCTTTTAAAAAGAAACCATGAATTTAACCAATAACTCAACTTGACCATATAAGATGTCAAAACATTACTATACTATCAAACGATAACTAGACTTCACTTCACCAGCCCCTTGGTTCGGAATTCAAACAATTAACACTTAGCATTTTCACAAACAGAAATTCAGTGCATATGTACTGGACATGGACTCGATTCTGGAACTGCACAGGAAGAACTAGAGGATGTAATTTATATCATTAGAAAGCTACGGATGTCTACTTTCCAACCCAACTTGCGGATCTCAAAAATATTAAACGAGCAAAGAGTTATGATCATTTTGGTGAAAGGTGGCAGGGCTGCCAGATTTGCTGCGAAAATGATAGAGCTAGACGAACTTAGGTTTCGACGCTAGCCAAGAAATTCCTAATCATGCGAACCTTAATCATCCATAATGTACATATACACATGTACAAACCATCACATTCTCCTTCGATCAAAGCTCAATTATCTCAAGAATTTAACGAACAACCAAATCATATAGCATTCTAAAAAGAAACTCTTATATCCCAATTCCTCAAACTAATTATCACAAATGAATCATTAAATTCTTAACCTCGCATCAGGATGCCCTAATGAACATTTATACATACTTACTTTCTTCCTAACATCCTCTGTAGTTCACAATATGTTCCCAATATGCATTATCACATATGAATCAACCAATCACTAATATGTAATAAAGACATAATTAAAACCAACACTTCTCAAGCTTTCGATTTTTCTTATTCACTCAACAAGTAAAATTTTATTTTATTTTTAAATTCAGCTTAACTCATAACGTAATTCCAATATATACCTAACCAATTAATAATTAACATCTCAACATAGGATCATCAATAAAACTAAAGCCTTTAGAGTTTTCGATTCTTTTTTTTTAACACTTCTAATTAGATACATCACAAGTTCTAATTCTAATTATCTATGATAACATAGATGTCAATTAATTATTCAATACGTGCAAGAATTATTAATTCATTACTACCCGAGAATTTGACTTAATTAACTACCCATGCTTGTAAAACTTTTCAATTAAATCATACCATGATACATTCAAATTCTATGGCATTTATATTAAATAAAATTAATCCATAAAAACAAAGATCCAAGCCTTACTGCCAAACTCCTGCTAGTATCGGCCATTTTCAAAAACAAAAAAAAAACATACATACATATATATATATATATATATATCTTCTTATCTCCTAACCTCCTATCCTCTTAAAACTCCTGGTTATTTTGAAGGAAATAAGTCACAAATTTATTTAAGCTCAAAAAGCAAATAATCTGCTCTCCCTAAACTTTAGAATCATAATCCATTTACAAATTTCAACATTTTCGTTTTTGTCCAAGACCTAGTCCTAAACATGGG
This sequence comes from Agastache rugosa, assembly GCA_031470985.1. NCBI lineage: Eukaryota > Viridiplantae > Streptophyta > Magnoliopsida > Lamiales > Lamiaceae > Agastache > Agastache rugosa. The sequence goes on from CM062608.1 coordinate 25,085,917, forward strand.
TTAAAATTATTTTAATTACTCCCAAACAACATAGAATCATCATAGAATCATCATATAAAAGATAAGACACCAAACCCATATTATTTCCTAATTTTCGAAATTTTTTAGTAGCTGAAAATCGAATTTTGTTCGGATAGAAGTGAAGAAGCTAACTTACTTGAATACGAGCTCGGAATAAAAATCGAACCAAGAGAAGAGCTTGAACTTTGAGCTTCAAGGTGTAGCAATGGAGGAACTCTCTTCTCTCTCTCTCTATTTCATACGTAAATTTTAGTGTGTGTGATTTAGGAGAGTGTGTGCAGGAGAGTGTGCTGTTTTTTTTTTTTTTTAACTTAAGAGAGAGAGATGGTAGAAAAGTGGGGTTAGAAGAGGTAGAGTAGGTGTGTTGTTAAAATTTGGGTGGGTGTTTGAAAAAGTAAGGATTTAATTAATCTAGCTTATTGTAGGAAACATGGGATTCCTTTTTATTACAGATATAAATCTCCGAGTATCGTAGGTATGTCGTATTAATTAAATTCTTGGGTCGTAAATTAAAATTATTAGCCGGAGAAAAAATTACACGATCTACAGAATGAGAATTATCGAGTAAACGACTTGACATAAAAATATAATCAAATTTCTATATATTTATATATATAAAAATTCGATTTCTAAATTAAATACGAGAGACTAATTTAAGCTTATCGACTTACTCGATTTAAATTACTTAAGAATGCAAAAGCTCTAACTTAAAAAAAATCTTAAGATTTAATTAACTCTAAATTAAAAGACTGGGGCATTACATCCTACCCCTCTAAAAAGAAATTTCGACCCGAAATTTATACCTCTCCGAAGAGATCAGGGTACTTCTCCCTCATCTTGCTTTCAAGTTCCCACGTTGCTTCTTCCTGCCCGTGGTGGCTCCATAAAACTTTCACCAAGGAAATTGATTTATTCCTTAGTTTTTGCACTTTCTGATCTAAAATCGCTTCAGGCCTCTCTTCATAGCTCAAATTGGGACTAAGGACTACGTCGCTCTGATTAATCACGTGTTTGGGGTCAAAAACATACTTTCTCAGCTGAGAAACGTGGAAAACATTGTGAACACTTCCAAGACTTGGTGGCAAAGCCAATCTATAAGCGACTGGACCAATTCTTTTCAGAATCTCATATGGTCCTATAAAACGCGGTCTAAGCTTGCCCTTAATGCCAAACCTAATTATCCCTTTTGAAGGAGAAACTTTGAAAAAAACCTTATCTCCACTTTCGAATTGCAATTCAGTTCGGCGTGTATCAACATATGACTTCTGTCGGGTCTGGGCCTCTTGTATTCTTTGGCGTATCTTATGGACAATCTCTATCATCTCATTGACTGCGTCTGGCCCTAGAACCTTTCTCTCACCTACTTCATCCCAGTAAAGTGGTGATCTACATTTCTTCCCATATAAGGCTTCATAAGGCGCCATATCTATCGTCGCCTGATAGCTATTGTTGTACGCAAACTCGATCAACGGAAAAATATGCTCCCATATTTCACTATGATCCAACACCACAGTTCTTAACATGTCTTCTAGCGTTTGAATTGTTCTTTCAGACTGACCGTCGGTTTGCGGGTGGAAAGCTGTGCTGAAATTTAGACGCGTGCCCAATTCCTTTTGCAAGCTAGTCCAAAATCTAGAGGTAAACTTTGTGTCTCTGTCTGATGTGATTGACACTGGCACTCCGTGTAAACGCACAATCTCACGGACATATAACTGGGCTAGCTTCTCAGCTCCATGGGTAATCGGAATTGGCAAAAAGTGAGCTGATTTTGTGAGTCTGTCTACTATAACCCATATAGCAGTATTCCCTCGTTTAGACTTCGGCAATCCAGTCACAAAATCCATCATTATGCCCTCCCATTTCCATGTTGGGATTTTGAACGGTTGTAACTTTCCATATGGTCGTTGGTGTAAAGCTTTTACTTGTTGACATGCCAGGCATCGCTTAACAAATGAAGCTACATCTCGTTTCAATCCTTCCCACCAGAATATCTTCTTTAAGTCCTGGTACATCTTGGTACTTCCTGGGTGGGCAGTGTAGGGAGTATCATGAGCTTCACTCATGATCTCGTTCTTTAGATCCTCGTCATGTGGAACACATAGCCTTCCTTCGAATGTGATTGCGTTATCGGCTGCCTCACGGTAACCTCCAGGGTTATCGGATCTAATTCTCAAACATAATTTCTCAAAAGCTTCGTCTTTTCTTTGAGCTGTTATTATCCTTTCCCTCAGGTCTGGTGTTGCCGCGAGCGCTGCAACACGACCTACTATCGTTTCAGGAGGATGAACAATCTCTAAACTCATCTTTTCCAATTCTTGGATGAGTTTCACCTCTTGAGTTAGGATAAATCCCAATTTTGATTGAGTCTTGCGGCTCAAAGCATCAGCTACCACGTTAGCCTTGCCTGGATGATAATTGATACTATAGTCATAATCCTTTACTAGTTCGAGCCATCTTCTTTGTCTCATATTCAGGTCCTTCTGCTCGAAAAAGTATTTTAGACTCTTGTGATCAGTGAAGATCTCACACCTTACTCCATAAAGGTGATGTCTCCAGATCTTCAGTGAATGCACAACTGCAGCTAGTTCCAGATCATGCGTGGGGTAATTCTCCTCATGCGGCCTTAGTTGTCTTGACGCGTAGGCTATCACCTTCCCGTCTTGCATCAAAACACAACCTAATCCATTCTTGGATGCATCAGTATAAACCACATACCCCTTGCTCGCTTCCGGTACTGTTAAAACTGGCGCAGTAGTCAATCTCTTCTTGAGTTCCTAAAAACTCGCTTCACATTCCTCCGTCCAAGTATACTTGATTCCTTTCTTGAGCAGTTGTGTCATAGGTCTAGCAATTTTGGAAAATCCCTCAATGAATCTCCGGTAATATCCGGCTAGTCCCAAGAAACTCCTAATCTCATTAGGGTTGGTTGGTGACTTCCAATCACGCACTGCTTCCACTTTTGCAGGGTCTACTTTAATACCTTCTGCTGACACAATGTGCCCAAGGAACATTACCTCTTTTAGCCAAAATTCGCACTTACTGAATTTGGCATAAAGCTTCTCGGTCCTCAATGTCTCCAACACTATTCTCAGGTGTTCTTCATGTTCTTTCTCATTTTTAGAATAAATGAGAATGTCGTCTATAAATACTAAAACAAACTTATCCAAGTATGGGTGGAAAACTCTATTCATGAGGTCCATGAATACGGCGGGAGCGTTGGTCAATCCGAATGGCATGACTATGAACTCATAGTGACCATATCTCGTTCGAAAAGCCGTCTTGGGTATATCTTCCGGTCGGATCTTCAGTTGGTGATACCCAGATCTAAGGTCTATCTTGGAAAACACACTGGCTCCCTTAAGTTGGTCGAACAAGTCATCTATCCTTGGCAGAGGGTATTTGTTCTTGAGTGTGAGCTTGTTCAGTTCTCTATAGTCTATACACATTCTCATCGAACCATCCTTCTTCTTCACAAAAAGAACAGGTGCTCCCCACGGGGAAACACTTGGTCTAATGAAACCTAGATCCAAAAGCTCCTGCAGCTGGATCTTAAGTTCTTGCAGCTCCTTTGGTGCCATTCTGTATGCTGCCTTTGACACAGGGGCTGACCCTGGTTCTAGATCGATGTTGAAATCCACTTGTCTGTCTGGTGGCAAACCTGGTAACACCTCGGGAAATACATCCTCGAATTCCCACACGATCGACACATCTCTCACCGTCTTCTCGATTCCAGCTTCTCCGTTCAGGTAGACAAGGAAAGCTTGACAATTTTTCTTCCTCATCATCTTTTTCGCTTGCAGGGTGGATATAACGGGCATTCTCCTACCCATTTTAATACCGTGAAAATCTGAGTGTTCCTTTCCTGGCGGCTGAAAGGAAATTTTCCTCTCATTACAAAGGATTGTGGCATGGTTTTCAGCTAACCAATCCATTCCTAGGATTATATCCACATCCCACATTACCATAACATTCAAGTTATTCGCTACTAGATTAAGAGTTCCGATTTCTAATTCTAAGTTCGAGCAAACATGCGTGGTAGTCGAAATTTCTCCTGTTGGTGTAGCTACTTTCATAATATGATTAGCACGCTCAGGTCTAATATCTAGATTATCCACACAAGAACCAGCAATAAAAGAATGTGATGCTTCAGTATCAAACAAAATAATCACAGGTTGGTCAAGAAGTTTGTCCATACCTGTCAAGTTGCCCTTGTTCTTTTCGGGCTGCTTTGGATTGAGGGCAAAAGCCCTAGCATTCTGAAGCCCTAGCATTATGGCAATGGTTGCAGCTTTTCTTGCAGAGCTCTCAGAGGTTGGGGTTGACTCTGCTGGTTCGGCCTCGCTCCTTGTTGCTGTTTAGGGCAGTTTCTCATGAGATGCCCCTTTTGACCACATGTGTAACAGTTTCCGGTGCCCATCAGACAGGCGCCGTGATGCTGCTTGTTACACTTAGGACAGACAGGATTTGCAGCTCGCCCTTGGTTGTTGCCTCTTTGAGCAGGAGCCATCTGTCGTCCCTGACCTTGCCCTTGGGCATGCTACTGCCCTTGAGGCGCGTTTCCTTGCCACGGCCTCCTATTGGCTTGGTTGTTGCCATTATGATTGTTATTGCCACCATTATTTCCTCCTTCCCACTTACGTTTCCCTTTAAAGTCCTGGGAGTAAGTCTGAGTGGGTGGTGGTACAACTGCGGGTGCTCGCTTTTCCTCTGGCATTGCTGTCTCAATATCCAGAGCTCTATTTAGCGATTCAGTATAGCTTAGCCTTCCATGGCTAGCCAACGACATGCCAATCTCGTGCCTCAATCCTGACCTAAACTTCCCTGCCATCTTTTCATCGGTATCAACTTGGTCTGGAGCGTACCTCGCTAGTTCACAGAATATTCTATCGTATTCAGTCACCGACATCTTTCCTTGCTTTAGATTGTAGAATTCAGCCTCCTTCTTGACCTTGAAGGTCCTCGGAATGTACTTGTCGTACAATGCTTCCTTGAATTCTTCCCAAGTGTAGTTCTCTAGATGCTCAGCTGATAAAATTTTCCTGCGTGCCTCCCACCAGAAGTCTGCGGGTCCAGAAAGTTGAAACAACACACAAGAAAGGCTCTCCTTGTCAGTACACCTTAGAAAATTAAAAATTCTCTCCATGGCCCTAACCCAGAGTTCAGCGTCTCCTGGGTTTCCTGATCCGTTGAAAGTAGGCGCATTCTGCTTAAGGAAAAGCTCCTCAATTGCTCGTTGGGGTGGAGGCGGCGGCGGTGGTGGTGCATGCTTGGGCTTACGCTCTTCATCCCTTTTATTTCTTTGCGGTCCACCACGACCTCTTTCTCTTGGTCGTCCTCGTCCTCGTCCTCTCCGACCTCCATTCTCACCTTGTTCTGTCCTAGGCGGCATTCTGAGGTTTACACAATCATCGTTAGCACATTTCTCAACACTTTGCAAAGCAATCGAATCGCTTAATCATAAAATATTATCGACGAAATAAACATATCGTGACAACATACATCTTCGTTGCAAACAACACTTTGTAACATAATCGTGAAATAAACATGAAACAATAAAATCTTACTCATCGAAAAGACAAAGCCCAGCAAGGGTCTAGATATATATATAAATATGCATCAGAATGGTACAACTGCCTCCCATGAGGTCTTAACTGACTATCAAGCTATAGCTAGCTGATCTAGGCTACCTGCCTACACATATACCAAAATACGGGATGCTCTAACAGATAGCATTGCCGTCTACAAAAAATAAGAAAGTGCTAGACATCGGAACGGTACATGATATGCAAGAAGATAACGTTCTGTCTACTACATACAAAATGATATGGCTAGCACTGTCCTAAACTGTCTCACCCAGTCCTCGACTCGGCGGTCGAGCTGTCTCCCTCTGGGTCCTCCTCTGACTCTCCATCGAAACCCTCGACGACTCTCTCACGAACTCCAGTAGTCTCTGGCACTGGTGGGACCGCAGCTCGGTCGTCGACTGCTCTGACTGGCTCCATTCGAGGTAAGCCACTAACTAACTCTCTAAGGTTCTCCACAGCTGGACGCTTCTTCGGGAGAAGTGGGTAGTCTATCTCGGTGGTCGGATGATGTCGCAGTCGTGAGGCCATCTTCACAAGGTAGGGTGAGTTGGTCACTACACCCTCGTGACGAACTCCTGAGGGCCCTGCCTCAGAGTCAAACCTACCCGAAACTCGGGGTAGGGCAGTAGGAACTGTCTGACTAGGTGAAGGTAAGGCTGGCTCCTCTGGTGCAGCAGGCTCCCTAGCGTAAGGTCGGTCCTGGTACGGACCTAAGGGCGCTGTACGGTACCGGTAGAACTGAGTGGTGATCTGGGCTGCAAAAGCAGGAAAGTCTCCAGTCGGTGCAAACGTGGGGCAGCGTAGGTAGACAAAGTGCCAAGAGAGCTCAGTCGCCCACCCTCGCCACTCGATCGGCAAGCGGTCGATGAGGCGTATGATGCCCTCGAAGTCTGAAACGCCGTGTGGAGCAGCTAGGCGCCAGCTAACCTCAAAGTCTGCCACAAACTGGCCTACCGAAGAGCCTGGTGCTCGGTAAGTCCCGTAGCGAAGAGCCTCCACAAGCTCGGCAGGTGTCCGACGCCTAAACACCTTCTTTCGCGGTGTCTTCTTGAACGCAGCCATCCTAAAAAGAGGTTTACAAATATAACACGTCAGCATCTCAACTACACGAATCAACTTAACTTAAAGGATTCTTAAAGTACTAAAGGTAAAAAAGCTCAAAGGTAAAAACAAATCTCAACTTAAGTTCTCAAATTCGAACCTTAGACTCCAAGTAACGACCCGCAAATACTAGTAATAATTAACTAGTGTAACTAACTTGAAGCGTCAAGTAAAGTCTTTCGGGGTTTTATAAGAAAAAGCAAAGTCAATTCGGTGTTCCGACGAGAATGAACATTCCGATTGGAGATGACTATGCTCATGTCACTTATACGCAAGTGACATTCGTTTCAAGGCATCATGGCATCATTGGTCCTCATCGTTTCACCATCATCCTTCATCTTTCGCATTCGAGTAGTGGGGTCACTCCACTTGAGGAAATTTATGTTCTCGCTTGCATAAAGGAAATCCTAATAAAGCTTCTAGGTTTTCTTCCTTCATGCATCTTTAAAATAATAATTCAAGCGCCTTCATAAATAGAAAATCATACATCTCATGCTTCTTTGCACATATTATTTCATGCATGTTTACAAACATCATCTTGTAAAAGGATTATGCAGAAAATACACCTTTCATGGTATTTAAAAACTTGAATCATAAAACTTTTAAAACATTTACCTTTTTCCTTCGATTGAGCACGATGTGACGGGGTGTTGAGCTGTTAACTAACTCTTATTAAGTTTAGTGATTCAAACTAAACTTTACTTGAATGAACATATGCTCAGAGCAAACGAACTGCTCTGATACCACTCTGTCACGGCCCCTTATCCCTAGGGACGGTACAGCCGAGGCGTGACTCGGGAGGGAAATTAGGAAGCGGGAAAGAAGGGGGGGTGGGGATGATAACGTTTCAATGAAAAGAAGAGGGAACTTCCATGAATAGCCTAGCATAATATAGATGAAGAGGAATTAATCCCGAAGGAATGACTTAGAATTCAATGTGGACTTACATAACACGAATGATAGGGAAATACTTAGAACATATTCCAAAGTATTTAGATAACAAGATTGGGCAAAATAACTACGTAAAAATAGAGTGTTTGCAGCGGAAAGACATAGTTTAGTTACATATATGAAGATATATAACCGGGGCTTAACATCGTTTCATAACACAAAAGTTTCCACTCAACACCCTCCATCACGTCATCTGCTCAACCTGCACAGTTTTAAAAGATATGCAGGGCTGAGTACAAGGTACTCAATGAACACATGCCAAAAATACAAAACATGCTTTCATATTTATTATCATGCATATAAAGCAGTAACACCCAGGGGTTTTAGGAAAAACCTGTGTTTACTAAATCATTTTATCTCATATTGCGCAATGTCATCATCATATTAACCATATCCAAATACGCCGGGGAAGGTGGCCACCTTCCGCGAACGTTACTCCTCGAGACCGGCCACTCCGAAGAGAGCTCACAATCTCGAGTACCGTGTACACTAACCCTGGCTAGCTACCTTTGTCTAGCTCAGGATCCGATCGTTTTTCATAGGTTGGCAAGCCAACACAGATAGGTTTATAGGAATCCACATACAAAAAATATTTATGCATGGTAATTATTTAAAACATAGATCACTTTTAAAGCATTTCAAAAATAACGAGTAAGAACTCGATTCATTTTCGTTAGAAAGCCCACCTGGTACAGCAAAAGAAACGCAAGTGACAACGTCCTCCGACTCTTCCTTAGGCTTCACTTCCTTGCTCCACCTTACATCGCAAACAACTTAGCTTTAGAGGTCAATCGAGCCTAACGAATTCTAACGAACAAAGGACTCGATAACTAGCTTTGGACTTTAGGGCTTTGCATTCATTCTAAGTCTTTTAAAAAGAAACCATGAATTTAACCAATAACTCAACTTGACCATATAAGATGTCAGAACATTACTATACTATCAAACGATAACTAGACTTCACTTCACCAGCCCCTTGGTTCGGAATTCAAACAATTAACACTTAGCATTTTCACAAACTGAAATTCTGTGCATATGTACTGGACATGGACTCGATTCTGGAACTGCACAGGAAGAACTAGAGGGTGTAATTTATATCATTAGAAAGCTACGGATGTCTCCTTTCCAACCCAACTTGCGGATCTCAAAAATATTAAACGAGCAAAGAGTTATGATCATTTTGGTGAAAGGTGGCAGGGCTGCCAGATTTGCTGCGAAAATGATAGAGCTAGACGAACTTAGGTTTCGACGCTAGCCAAGAAATTCCTAATCATGCGAACCTTAATCATCCATAATGTACATATACACACGTACAAACCATCACATTCTCCTTCGGTCAAAGCTCAATTATCTCAAGAATTTAACGAACAACAAAATCATATAGCATTCTAGAAAGAAACTCTTATATCCCAAATCCTCAAACTAATTATCACAAATAAATCATTAAATTCTTAACCTCGCATCAGGAGGCCCTAATGAACATTTATACATACTTACTTTCTTCCTAACATCCTCTGTAGTTCACAATATGTTCCCAATATGCATTATCACATATGAATCAACCAATCACTAATATGTAATCAAGACATAATTAAAACCAACTCTTCTCAAGCTTTCGATTTTTCTTATTCACTCAACAAGTAAAATTTTATTTTATTTTTAAATTCAGCTTAACTCATAACGTAATTCCAATATATACCTAACCAATTAATAATTAACATCTCAACATAGGATCATCAATAAAATTAAAGCCTTTAGAGTTTTCGATTCTTTTTTTTAACACTTCTAATTAGATACATCACAAGTTCTAATTTTAATTATCTATGATAACATAGATGTCAATTAATTATTCAATACGTGCAAGAATTATTAATTCATTACTACCCGAGGATTTGACTTAATTAACTACCCATGCTTGTAAAACTTTTCAATTAAATCATACCATGATACATTCAAATTCTATGGCATTTATATTAAATAAAATTAATCCATAAAAACAAAGATCCAAGCCTTACTGCCAAACTCCTGCTAGTATCGGCCATTTTCAAAAAAAAAAAAAACATACATATATATATATATATACATATATCTTCTTATCTCCTAACCTCCTATCCTCTTAAAACTCCCGGTTATTTTGAAGGAAATAAGTCACAAATTTATTTAAGCTCAAAAAGCAAATAATCTGCTCTCCCTAAACTTTAGAACCATAATCCATATACAAATTTCAACATTTTCGTTTTTGTCCAAGACCTAGTCTTAAACATGGGTTAAAATTATTTTAATTACTCCCAAACAACATAGAATCATCATAGAAACATCATATAAAAGATAAGACACCAAACCCATATTATTTCCTAATTTTCGAAATTTCCTAGTAGCTCAAAATTGAATTTTGTTCGGATAGAAGTGAAGAGGAGAAACTAACTTACTTGAATACGAGCTCGGAATAAAAATCGAACCAAGAGAAGAGCTTGAACTTTGAGCTTCAAGGTGTAGCAATGGAGGAACTCTCTTCTCTCTCTCTCTATTTCATACGTAAATTTTAGTGTGTGTGATTTAGGAGAGTGTGTGCATGAGAGTGTGCTGCTTTTTTTTTTTTTAACTTAAGAGAGAGAGATGGTAGAAAAGTGGGGTTAGAAGAGGTAGAGTAGGTGTGTTGTCAAAATTTGGGTGGGTGTTTGAAAAAGTAAGGATTTAATTAATCTAGCTTATTGTAGGAAACATGGGATTCCTTTTTATTACAGATATAAATCTCCGAGTATCGTAGGTATGTCGTATTAATTAAATTCTTGGGTCGTAAATTAAAATTATTAGCCGGAGAAAAAATTACACGATCTACAGAATGAGAATTATCGAGTAAACGACTTGACATAAAAATATAATCAAATTTCTATATATTTATATATATAGAAATTTGATTTCTAAATTAAATACGAGAGACTAATTTAAGCTTATCGACTTACTCGATTTAAATTACTTAAGAATGCAAAAGCTCTAACTTAAAAAAAATCTTAAGATTTAATTAACTCTGAATTTAAAGACTGGGGCATTACATCCTACCCCTCTAAAAAGAAATTTCGACCCGAAATTTATACCTCTCCGAAGAGATCAGGGTACTTCTCCCTCATCTTGCTTTCAAGTTCCCACGTTGCTTCTTCCTGCCCGTGGTGGCTCCATAAAACTTTCACCAAGGAAATTGATTTATTCCTTAGTTTTTGCACTTTCTGATCTAAAATCGCTTCAGGCCTCTCTTCATAGCTCAAATCGGAACTAAGGACTACGTCGTTCTGATTAATCACGTGTTTGGGGTCAAAAACATACTTTCTCAGCTGAGAAACGTGGAAAACATTGTGAACACTTCCAAGACTTGGTGGCAAAGCCAATCTATACGCGACTGGACCAATTCTTTCTAGAATCTCATATGGTCCTATAAAACGCGGTCTAAGCTTGCCCTTAACGCCAAACCTAATTATCCCTTTTGAAGGAGAAACTTTGAGAAAAACCTTATCTCCACTTTCGAATTGCAATTCAGTTCGGCGTGTATCAGCATATGACTTCTGTCGGGTCTGGGCCTCTTGTATTTGGCGTACTTATGGACAATCTCTATCATCTCATTGACTACGTCTGGCCCTAGAACCTTTCTCTCACCTACTTCATCCCAGTAAAGTGGTGATCTACATTTCTTCCCATATAAGGCTTCATAAGGCGCCATATCTATCGTCGCCTGATAGCTGTTGTTGTACGCAAACTCGATCAACGGCAAAATATGCTCCCATATTTCACTATGATCCAACACCACAGTTCTTAACATGTCTTCTAGCGTTTGAATTGTTCTTTTAGACTGACCGTCGGTTTGCGGGTAGAAAGCTGTGCTGAAATTTAGACGCGTGCCCAATTCCTTTTGCAAGCTAGTCCAAAATCTAGAGGTAAACTTTGTGTCTCTGTCTGATGTGATTGACACTGGCACTCCGTGTAAACGCACAATCTCACGGACATATAACTGGGCTAGCTTATCAGCTCCATGGGTAATCGGAATTGGCAAAAAGTGAGCTGATTTTGTGAGTCTGTCTACTATAACCCATATAGCAGTATTCTCTCGTTTAGACTTCGGCAAACTAGTCACAAAATCCATCATTATGCCCTCCCATTTCCATGTTGGGATTTCGAACGGTTGTAACTTTCCATATGGTCGTTGGTGCAAAGCTTTTACTTGTTGACATGCCAGGCATCGCTCAACAAATGAAGCTACATCTCGTTTCAATCCTTCCCACCTGAACATCTTCTTTAAGTCCTGGTACATCTTGGTACTTCCTGGGTGGGCAGTGTAGGGAGTATCATGAGCTTCACTCATGATCTCGTTCTTTAGATCCTCGTCATGTGGAACACATAGCCTTCCTTCGAATGTGATTGCGTTATCGGCTGCCTCACGGTAATACAAAGTCATCATGAGGAATACAAAGTCTTCCCTCGAACTCGATTGCATTATCTGCTGCTTCAGAGTAACCATTAGGGTTACCTGATCTCACCTTCAGACGTAGTTTCTCAAACACCTCATCTTTCCTCTGAGCACTTATTATTCTTTCTCGCAGGTCTGGTGTAGCCACTAGGGTTGCAACACAACTAATTATTGTTTCTGGTGAATTGATCACCTTCAAACTCAATCTCTCAAAGTCTTGAATGAGTTCTCCTTCTTCGGTAAGGAAACAAGCTAAGTGTGTTGGAGTCTTGCGACTCAAAGCATCTGCTACAACATTAGCTTTGCCTGGATGGTAATTGATACCACAGTCATAATCCTTTACTAATTCGAGCCATCTTCTTTGTCTCATATTCAATTCTTTTTGCTCGAAAAAGTATTTTAGACTCTTATGATCCGTAAAAATCTCAACCCTAACTCCATATAGGTGATGTCTCCAGATTTTTAACGAATGCACAACTGCTGCTAATTCCAGATCATGTGTGGGGTAATTGACTTCATGTGGCCTAAGTTGTCATGATGCATAGGCTATCACATTTCCATCTTGCATCAGCACACAACCTAGTCCATTTTTAGAAGCATTTGTATACACCATATATTCTTTATTTGCTTCTGGGAGAGCCAAAACTGGTGCCGTAGTCAACTTGTCTTTTAGTTCTTGGAAATTTGCCTCACACTCGTCCGTCCACTTGTATTTGATTCCATTCTTGAGTAATTGTGTCATAGGTCTAGCTATCTTAGAAAATCCTTCAATGAATCTTCTATAGTATCCGGCTAGACCTAAAAAGCTCCTAATCTCATTATGATTGGTTGGTGACTTCCAGTCACGTACTGCTTCCACTTTAGCAGGGTCCACTTTGATACCTCCTGCTGACACAATATGCCCAAGAAACATCACTTCACTCAGCCAAAACTCGCATTTACTGAATTTGGCATATAGTTTCTCTGTCCTAAAAGTTTCCAACACTATTCTCAAGTGTTCTTCGTGCTCTTTCTCATTTTTGGAATAAATGAGAATGTCGTCAATGAATACTAAGATAAACTTGTCTAAGTATGGGTGAAAAACTCTATTCATAAGATCCATGAATACTGCAGGAGCATTAGTCAATCCAAATGGCATAACTAAGAACTCGTAGTGGCATATCTTGTCCGGAAAGCCGTCTTGGGTATATCTTCTGGTTTGATTTTCAATTGATGATACCCGGACCTAAGGTCTATTTTTGAAAACACACATGCTCCCTTGAGTTGATCAAACAGGTCAACTATCCTTGACAAAGGATATTTATTCTTGAGGGTTATCTTGTTCAACTCTCGATAATCTATGCACATCCTCATCGTGCCGTCCTTCTTCTTTACAAATAGAACAGGTGCTCCCCATGGTGAAACACTTAGTCTAATAAAACCAAGATCCAACAACTCTTGTAGTTGTATCTTGAGTTCTTGTAACTCCTTTGGTGCCATTCTGTATGGTGCTTTCGACACTGGGGCTGACCCAGGCTCCAGGTCAGTGTTGAAGTCCACTTGTCGATTGGGTGGCAATCCTGGTAGTATTTCTGGAAATACGTCCTCGATTCTCTGACGATCGCCACATCTCCTATGGTCTTATCGGCTCTGACTTCCCCGTTCAGGTAAACAAGAAAAGCCTGACAGTCATTCTTTTTCATCATCTTCTTAGCTTGAAGGGCAGAGATAACTGACACTCTCCTACCCATTGTAATTCCGTGAAATTCTATGGACTCTTCTCCGGGTAATTGAAAATAATTTTTTCTCTCATTACAGAGAATCGTAGCATAGTTCTCAGCTAACCAATCTATTCCTAGGATTATATCTACGTCCCGCATTACCATGACATTCAAATTGTTCGCTATAACCTTAAAAGTTCCTAGTTCCAATTCTAGGTTAGAGCAAACAAGTGAAGTGGTTGTGATCTCTCCGGATGGTGTAGTTACTCTCATTTTATGACTAGCTCGTTCTGGTATGATATCTAAATTATCGACATAAGAACTAGAAATAAAAGAGTGTGATGCTCCGGTATCGAACAAAATAATTACAGGGAAGTTAAGAAGCTTGCCCATACCTGCCAAATTTCCTTTGTTCTTAACTGGCGGCTTTTGTTTGATGGTAAAGGCCCTAGCATTCCGCTGTTGTGGTTGTTGTTGAGGTTGCGGCTGCGCCTGTGTAGCCCTCAGAGGCTGGGGTTGACCATATTGGTTCGGCCTAAGTGCTTGGGGTGGTCTCTGGCACTCTTTCTTCATGTGACCCTTCTGGCCGCAGTTAAAACAGTTTTCGGTGCCCACATGACAGACGCCGAAGTGTACCTTATTGCACTTAGGGCAAGTAGGGATTACAGCCTTTCCCTGACAGTTGCCTCCTTGATTCGGAGCATTCTGCCGCCCTTGCCCTTGCCATTGCCCTGACTGGTTGATTCCTTGCCATGGCCTCTTGTCGAGTTTGTTATTGTTCTGATTGCTATTCTGATTAGGCTGTTGAAAGCCACGTTGATTACCACCCTGATTACCCTGACGGTTGTTGTGTTGATTGTAACCACTGTTATTTCCGCCTTCCCATTTTCTCTTGCCCTTGTAGTTGTTGTTGAAATGATTCAGAGTCTGAGCTTAAGCTTGTACCGGCATGGATTCTGGAGCTCGTCTTTCTTCCGATATTACTGCCTCCATCTCTAGAGATCTCTCTAGTGACTCAGTGTAGCTCAGCCCTCCATGACTGGTTAACGACACTCCAATCTCGTGTCTTAGTCCAGAACGGAACTTCTTTGCCATTTTCTCATCTTTCCTTGTTTCAAATTATAGAACTCACATTCTTTCTTTGCTCTATAAGTCTTTGGCACGTATTTGTCAAACAGTGCCTCTTTGAATTCATTCCAGGTATACTGAGCCAGATGCTCATCTGGAATGTTTTTCTTGCGAGCCTCCCATAGAAGTCAGCAGGTCCAGTGAGTTGAAAGGCTATGCAAGAAAGACGCTCCTCATCAGTACATCTGAGAAGCTGAAAGATTATTTCAATAGCTCTTACCCAAAGCTCAGCATCGCTCGGGTTTCCAGATCCATTGAAAGTAGGTGGATTTCTTTTGAGGAATAGATCCTCGATATCACGGCGATGTGGTGGTGGAGGTGGAGGTGGAGGTGGAGGTGGAGGTGGTGGGGCTTCCTGACGCTCCTGATCTTCTCTTCGAAGTCTACCCCTACCCCTACCTCTTCCTCTACCTCTTCCACGTCCTCTTCTTCCTCTTTCATTTTCAGCTTCCATTTTGAAAATATTATGAGATTTAGAAAGAAAATTATTAGAACACAACTTATCAAACTGACATACTCGATGACAACTTTAAACAGATTGGCAATCATTACTTGGACAAAGATAAATGGATTTCGATTGTACAACTTCTCAAGTTGACAAAGGTAAGAACATGATATAAGAAGATTGCAACATAGGAGAAAAAGCCCTTACACGGGGTCATATATATATATTGGAATAATCAAAATTTGCCTCCACGAGGTCTTACATCCAAAAGATCTAGACTTTATCTCATCCAGACTAGGCTATCTACCTATCTATAATATGCTTCTAGAAATTGAAAAGACGGGATGCTCTAACAAGATGCATTGCCGTCAACAACAGGGAAATGTGCTATACTCGGGATTATATTTACACTAATTCCCGACTATGAACATCAAAAGAAGTCTAACACATTCCAGATCTATTTACAAACGCAGAAACTAATTCCCATAGCTAACTGGCCCTAGACGGGTTAATGCCTGACTCTCGGAGACGCTGCTGTTATCTCCTCACTGCCCTCAGCGGGCTCCAACCACCAAGGAAACTCCTCAGGGTCATCTTCCTCCTCTAGCTCTACGCCGAAAACTGCTGCCAAGGTCCCTTCGACCTCGGTGTTGGGCAGGTGCTGATCCAGTGCTGCCAGCTCTGCTACTCCCTGGTGTGGCTCGGCCGGTGCTAGCTGCTCGGGCCCCAAGTACAACTTTGGTGCTGCCATCTCCTTAGCAAGGCCAGCCCAATCGACAGTAGCCATCGGCTCGTCTAAAAAAGATAGGATATGGGAGCTCAGTAAGGTCCACTGCAGTCAAGGGCTGGGTTAGGTGTGCAGGGTACGAGGAGGTGATATCTTCAAGAAATACATAGTCAAGTGGGACCACAGAAGGTCCAGCTGCAAACTCGTCGACCTGGCTGACCCAAGGCAAGGGTAGGTTAGCAGTCGACCCTGCCTCCTCTGGAAGGACCCCAGGAAGAAAGTCAGTCACCGGGACTAGGTCATTCAGTCGACGGTACGAAGTGTGCTCCTCAAATTCAACTGTTGGACAACTACCCACTGTGATAAACTGTCTCAACAAAGTGGCCGTGAATAGACCAAAGTCGTCTGTAGGCTCCGTGTTAGCCCCCACCAAGACAAGGAAAAACCATGACTGTTGTTGCGCCCATCCCTTCCATTTTGGGACATCATGACGATACAGTCCACCATAGCTTGTCTATCGTTTACTCCATGTTGCTTAACTGGTTTCTAGTAGTGCAGAAAGTCTATAACATACTGTCCAAAGTCACAACCCGAGCGTGGAATGAAGTCATGGTACAACCTCAGTAATACCTCAGGCCTAACTGGAGGCTTGAACCGGTTGCTGAAGAAGCTCGAGAAGCACTCCGTACTCATCCTATGAGAAGAATTTGCAAAACACAAATTAGTAACTGGTAGGATAAAAACTGACACAACTTAAGGGATTCTTAAAACACTTAAAGAATAAACTGAGTATTAAACAAAAACAACTTAAGCAATAAATAGCACCACTTAACTTAAGCACTTAGCAATTATCTCAAAATTGCATATAAATCCTAAAAAAAAAATTTCTCAAATTTTATAACTCTATACTTAGAGGTTTCTTAACTCTAATAAAGGAAGAACTCAACTAAACTTTACTTAGCTAGATTCGACCAACAAAATCTAAGCGGTTCTCTATAATGGAAAGCAAAGTCAACTTGAAGTTCTGTCGAATAATGAACTTCAATGAAGATGACTGTGCTCATATCACTTATACGCAAGTGACATTCGTCCTCTTTACTTTCGTTTCTCTTTACTTCTTCATTTCTTCGTTGATTGAGTTCTTCTTTATTGCTTTGAAACCAACGCTTCTTAAAAGTCTAAGTTCTCAAAAATCGGGAAAATGCCTTAGAAAATTCTTCTAAGTTCTCAATCCGACATGCTCTTGAAAACGGAAATTATAAATCATATAATTCCAAGAAGATAAATTCTAGCATTAAATTCAAGCTTAGAATAATATTTCAAACATGTTTTCAAGATATTTTTAAACTTTTGCAAAGAACGAGAACTTTTAAAACTTCTTACCTTCTTATTGGTTGAGCCGGCGTAACGGGGTGTTGAGTTGGTAACAAGTTTCTCAAGTTTAGTGATTCGAACTAAACATTTACTCAAAAGAAGACTCAGGTTCAGAGAAAACGAAACGCTCTGATACCACTCTGTAATATCCCCAAATCCCAAGGGACGGCTAAGCCGGGGTGCGACTAGGGGTTGGAATTAAGAAGCGGGAAAGAAAGGAAATTAATGAATAAATGAAGAATAAATCTTGAATCATCAAGCAAATACGTAGAAGTGAACTTTGATTATATAATGCGAGACAATCTCGAAGGATTTCTCGATATAGAAGTAACAAGTCATTTCAAGTTTCAAGTACAAAATACTTAAACAAAAAGTGTTATAACATATTAGAGTGTTTGCAGCGGAAAAAGACGTAGATTGACTCCATATATGAAGATGTGAAGTCGAGGCTCGACTAGCTTTATTAAGGATTTACAACCACATACTCAACTCCCGCCGTCACCCGTCACTCAACCTGCATATTTAAAAACATATACAGGGCTAAGTACAAAGTACTTAGTGAACACATGCCAAAAACATATAATAGATTTAATGGATTTATCAGGTATCTCAACAATAACACAACAGAGTTTTTCATTAAAGACCCGTGCTTACTAAAACTTCTTTTCATAATTGCTTGCAAGCATTTTCTTACTTTAATTCAATATGACCAAATCTGAATAACGTCGGGGAAGAAGGCCTTCTTCCACGGTCACTCCTTACCGTGGCTGGCTACCCCTCAACAGAGTACCACACACTCCGGCTACCGTGTACACTAATTCTGGAAAGCACCCTTTTGGCTAACTCAGAATCCGATCGATTACTAGTTGGCGAACCAACTCAGATAGGCATAATAGAACTCACAAAACAAATTCTTTTATGCCAAGATAATCACTTTAAAACATAACTTTTAAAGCATTTCGAAAACAGAGCAAAGCTCGAGTTATTTGATATATAGAAAAGCCACATTTTATTTGTATAATAGAAAAGCCCACCTTAACGGTTTACAGAACGGAAACCAAGCTTCAGTCTTCCGTCCTTTCTTCTATGTACGATGTCCTCCTTTAATCGTAAATAATCAAACCTTAGAAAAAGATCGAGAGGGAAACAATACGATAACAGACTTGATAACTTGATTAGTCTTTTAAGGCTTTGGCATTAAATTAATAGATTATTAATAAAACGGATCTTAAGAAATTTCAAGTTGGTTTCCAACTTGACTCTTATTCGAGGCTTGGATAGATTACATCGGAAGTCAATGATAAGAATTGACTTAGAAGGTTCCAAGAAATCAAAATAAATTGATTAAACTTGAAAGAAACAAGCTTTTTAGAAAAAAAATCTGCACAGCTGCAGATTGAAACTGTAATTTAGAACAGAATATTTTGAAACAGGGGATGGGCAGGTTACCATTACAAAGCCACGGATGTCTAATTTTCAACCCAATTTACGGATCTGAATTTCGTTAAACGAGAAGGAAGTTATGGCCACCGGAGTAAAAGGTGGCAAAACTGCCGAAAATCCAAGAACCCTAATTCTCGGTGCACGTTTCCCAAGGCTCGGGAATTGTACTGCAAAACCTAATTTCACTCAAACCCTAGCCATGCAAACCCTAATTTCCCATCATACAAAACAACATGCTTCTCGATTTCCAAGTTCAGCATTCTATACAAACACATTTTACAAACAAAACACAATATACTTAATTACACAATTAATTTCTTAATAAAACCTCTAATGACATAATTTCCAACAAATCATTTGATCAACAACTAACAACATACTCAAATCTACAATCAAAGTCCTAAACAAAATATGTATACAACTTTTATCGAGCAACGACGAGCGTAGTCTATTTTCCAAAACATTTTTATTAATTCTAATAAAATCATTATAACCATATATAAACATGCTTATTATTTATATACAAATCATTTTATCCAATTATTCGTTTTACGGCTCGATTCTTCGCTTATCCAACAATTCGTCTACTTACTTTTATTATAAAACCAAGTTCTATAATTCCTTTTCATTTTCTTTCAATTTCCATTATCTTATAACATTAACATAAACATATTAACATGCTTAACTCACCAAATCAATCACTTAATCTATTACTCAATAATTTCAATCTTTAATATACTTTTAAATAAAGTTGGTCCGTTAAATCTCAAACAAATACACAACGAGCTCTTAACATAGATAACTACTAATATCCAATTACTTTTCTCAAACAAAAACTTAGTCGATAATTTTGCTCGATTATCCGTCCCTTATCAAACAAGAAATATTCTTAGAAAATTCTCAAACTTATACATTATGATCATCAAGCTACTAGATTAACTACTATGAAATCTGTACGATCATATCATAAACAACTTTTAATTTATTCTCGATTTTTCGTCTCCAACGAAAAATAAAACATTCTTAGAAAATTCTAATTAATTTACTCAATAATCATCATGCTTACTAGTGACCAATTATGGAAACACAACTTCCAAACTATTTTTATTCATTCGATTTATATCGAATGTTCGTCTCCAACGGTTTTTATTTTATTTTTAGAAAAATCCGAATTAAATATATGTTCAACTACATGCTTCCTAATGCTCATAACCATAATCATATCCCTCATATTATCATCATACTTCAATCTACATCACATTCTTCATCTCATTCAATAAATAAAATATTTTTAGAAAAATTCCAAATAATTATCACATGCTTATATCATCACATAGAAGCATAATCTATAAACAATTTATCAAGAATCCAAGCTAAAATCAAAAGCATAATATTCTAGGATTTTCGGCCCTTTTTATTTTCTTGAATAAAACTTGGTTTCAAACTTGATTCCTTTATTAAAAACATTACCAAGCATCATATAAACATTAATCAAAAGTAAAACAACAATCCAACCATCCTTCAAAAATTTCGAAAATTTAAAGATGGAAAGAATGAAATTTTGTTTGGTTAGGAATAAAGAAGAAGCTCCTACCTTGTCAAAATCGAATTCGGATCGAAAATCGGACGGTAGACGAAAGAGAAATAGAGACTTGAAGCTTGAAGAATTGCAACAACAAATGGTGTTCTTGAGAGGGAGAGAGAGACGGCAGCAAAGGGTGGGGGGGTAATGAAGGAGAGAGAGAGAGGTAATTAAAGGTAATATTTAGGATAGACTTTATCTAGATATTAAATTTTTAAACCGTAAATTAAAATGAGCAACGAGATTCTTAGACGATAATATTTTTGACGAAAACACCATTGAATCCGAAATATTTTAATTAGTCGGGAATGCCGGTTCGTTTTTTGAAAAATAAGAAAAAGTCGAGACGCGACGGGTCGATAAAAAATATCCGGAAATGACAAAACTGACTTTTTGGAAAAAGATTCGTATCGAGAAATAAGTGAATGGAAATGCAGACGCTGCTCAATTCCGAGGTCTCGAACGAAAAATTAATCGGGCGCCGAAACCATAATCCTGTATCCGGTTACTCGATTTCTATATTTAATTTTCAGAAACGGATCGCGCCATAAATCTTATAATTGAAAATTAACAATTAAAAATGCAAAACTTTAATAATTAATAAAATTTTTATTATGACGAGATAATAAAACCCGGGGTATTACACTTTGACCGTCAAGTTTGCAGGTATATCACTAAACATCCTATGATTGCATTTAATTCATAGGAGCATGCATAGGTTGGATTTACAAGTGTTCGTTAGATAACCGAAATAGATCCGTGGGCAAATCGAATCGGTTAGTCAAATAGCCGATTCCTACAGTTGGTATCAGAGCCCGGATCAGTTATTTTGGCTCTGTCGGATTAATGAACAGTAAATCTTTGTTTTGGATTTCTGTTTGTTTGCAGATTTGTTTTTCCGTCGTCTTATCATGGGAATATTTAATTATTTGTCGTTTTGCCGGTTCGGCTCCAAATCTGTTGTAACTTTCACGAGAAAATCCGTGAAATAGTTTAGGATTTCTGCTTTGTTTTTTTTGTATTTGTTGTATCTGCTGTAAGTGGGTAAAAGAAAAAAGAAAACAAAGCAAAGGAGATTGAAGAGGTGGAGCCGGCGATGGAGCAAGGCGGCAGCATTGTGTACGAGCGGCGGCGCATGGGTTAACGCGTCAGAGCTGCCGGGATGCAGAGGCGGCGGGGCGTGGTCTGGCACGCGGCCGCGCCGGAGACCACGTCAGATCTGCTACTGCAGACCGCGGCAAATAGAAGAAGTTGACGGCGGGCAGTGGTGGTTGTTTGGTCACGATTCCGGTGACTGGAAGCAACGACAGATCTGCTGTAACTTGATGGTGACAGATCTGCTTCAGCGAACGGCGACTGTGGAGGTGGCGCACCGTGACAGCAGATGGTGGCAGCACGTTGGGTAAGCGGCTGCGCGACGTCGGCGATGTGTTTGCAGCGGCGCAGTAGGATGCGCGGTGGCACGTCCCGACGGCGAGGAGCGGCAGCCAAGCCGTGATGTTGTTTTCTAGTGGGAAGTAGGAGCGTTTCAGGCATGGCGGCGGCAACGCGTTTTCGGCGTGATTGGGGTTGGCCGATGCTGCGGAGGAGGTGGCACGGTCGACGTCGACACTCGTCGCGGGATTCCCAAAGCTGCAGCGGTGGTTTTTGCATTTCCCGGCGAAACGCTGACGACGGCGGCGGCTAGGGTTTCGGCGGGCGGCGCTGGAAAGGTGGCTGCATCACTAGGGTTAAAACCCTAATGCAGCTGCGGGCTGTTATAGAAGCGGGCCGCGGATCTGGGCTTCGGGCCGAAAATTGGGTTCAAATTTTATTTAGGCTACTCCTATGGGCTGTTGACTCATTTAATTGGGTTGACTAATCCATTTTAAAGGAGGCCCAAATTAGTTCCTTTTGGGCCAGATTTAAAGGCTTGAAGACCCAAGACAAAGACCAAGACTATTATGTACTCCCTCCGTCCCATCGAATATGGCCTATTTTCCATTTGAGGCCGTCCCACCGAATATGGCCTGTTTCTTTTTTTGGGAAAGAATTAGAGCTTACTTTAAGCTAAAAAAGCACTTTAGCCGTACTTTGTTGATCAAAAAAGCACTTTATTAACTAAAAAGTTACTTTATTAACACTTTATTACACCTAATTCCCCTTTTCTTAATCTCCGTGCCGAAAAAATAGGCCATATTCGGCGGGACGGAGGGAGTAATAGTTAGGATTTCATTTATTTTTGTTTATTTTATTCAATGTAATAAAATAGGCAGGGACGGACAGGTTTCAAAGTACCCACGATAAGACGACAAATTTAATTTGTCGTAAAATAAGCATGTTTGCATGTCGTGGTTTTAATCACCGTTGATGTGTTCTAAAGCATGAAATATTTGATTAATTTGCAAATATTTGCGTTTAGAAAAATGCATGCTAGGTTTTATCGCGTTTCTAAGCATGTTTTAGAATTCAAGCGAGCATGATTTATTATGTGAGTTCTAGAACAACATGATTAGAAAATTTCGTGTTTTTCGTGATAAGCATGGAATAAAACCTTTTGAGCAAAAAGACTAAGCAAGTTAAAAAAATCAATTTATTAAATTTTGATAAGACCTCCACAATTGGTTTAAGACAAGTTAAATTGTGGGTTTGTATAAACGTCCACACGATCTTGGCTTGCGCACTCTCTCAATTTATAGGATTGTCGGTTAAACTTCTATAGAATATTTTTATCTCATAAATAGTGGGAGTTTTGCGTGTAAACGTCCACACTATCGTGGCTTACCCGTAGTAATTCCTGCAGCATATTCTAGGAGAGATTAAAATAAGATAACCAAGAAATTAATTTCTCAGGCGATATAGTTCTAGTAATTATATCAACTCGCGGGGTATTTTCGAATTGGTTAAATTGTGGTCATTGCTTAGATATTAATTTGAATACAACTCCCCATCGGAGTCCCTTTTCAAGTTAATATGGTCTAGATAAAGTCCGTTTATTAATCTTATTTGTCATAAAGAAAGTTGGCATGGAGTAAGATTAAAGACTGGGTGTCAGGTCAAGTGGTTCGCACGTAAACGTCCACACGATCGTGGCTTGCGTGTAAATCACTTGGGCTAATGGAGAATTCTGTTAATATTGTTTTATCAAAAGGTTACAATATTAAAGTTTTCGAATTTTATGCAATAATAAGTGACTTATATGCGTTTGCATGTTTAATTTTTCAGATATAACTGTTACTCCGTTATTGAATGTTCTTACTGCTAAGCCGCTTACCGGACCAAATTTTGTGGAATGGAAGCGTAATCTGGGATATGTCCTAACTGCTGAAGAGTACAATTTTGTACTCACTGCTCCTGCCCCGCGACTCCAACTGCTCGGTCTACCGAGGAGTAGAGGGAAGCTCATAGGAGGTGGCATAAGGCCAATAATATGGCGAAAGCCTATATTATGACCACTATGACCTCCAATTTGCAGCAGCAACATCAGTCTCTTGAGACTGCAGCTGCAATTATGAGAAACCTTCAAGAGCTCTTTGGAGAATCTGATCGATCAGCCCGATTCGAGCTCATGAGGAAACTCATGGCCTCGAAGATGACGGAAGGCGCGTCTGTGCGCGAGCATGTGCTCGGAATGATTAATCATTTCAATGAGCTAGATCAGCTTGGTGGAAGTATCATGGATGAAGCCAAGGTTGACATGATACTCCATACTCTCCCCAAGTCTTATGAAAACTTCCGTATCAACGCAGTGATGAGCAAGAAAAAGTTCACTATGAACGAGTTGCTTAATGAACTGGTTGCAGCCGAGGGAGTTATGGGGAAGAGTCCACAGGCACTTGCTACTGCGAATAGCTCTCGCTTTGCACCGAAAGGTGGGAAAAAGTGGAAGGGGCCAAATCGCAAGAAAGGCCAAGAAAAAAGTGGGAGTAAGAAGATTGTTTCTACCGGAGGTGTTAAAAAGCCGAAGGTAAAAGGAACTGGAAAATGCTTCAAGTGCAGTAGACCTTGATATTGGAAGACTGATTGTCCCTTGTTGAAGAAGGAAGGTACGTCCTTTGCTCTAGTAACGGAAACATGTTTAGTTTTGAGTTCTACTCATTCTTGGGTAGTAGATACCGGAGCAACTGATCATGTTTGTTACACCTTGCAGGGTTTTCTGCTGAAAATGGAGGTGAGTAAAGGCGAGTTGACCATCTCCATGGGAAATGCGGCAAGAGTGGATGTTGCTGCTATTGGAGATGTTCATTTATCTTTTTCGAATTCAGTTCTAGTATTGAAAGACGTTTTATATGTGCCAGATTTTTGCAAAAACTTGATTTCTATTTCGATGTTATCGAAGGATGGATATTCAGTAGTTTTTGATAGTCGTGCTACTGTTATGAGAGACGACAAGATTATTTGTTATGGCATATTGGTTAATTCTCTTTATACTGTTACTGCTTCGTATGATTCTTCTTCATCAGTTTATTCCTTAACTTCAAACCAAAAGAAGAGAAAGGCTTCTTCTCTAGAGAACCAAACTCTTCTTTGTCACTTAAGATTGGGTCACATCAATCTAAATAGGATCCAAAGACTGGTTTCCGATGGTATCTTGTAGTCATTCCAACTAGAACCAATCCCAGTCTGCGAATCCTGTATAGAAGGAAAGATGATGACTCGGCCTTTCAAGGCCAAGGGGTATAGAGCCAAAGAATAGAATTGGTTCATTCTGACTTGTGTGGACCCATGTCTACTCAAGCTCGTGGAGGGTATGAGTATTTTGTCACTTTCATTGACGATTACTCGAGATACGGATACGTTTACTTGTTGCGCTACAAGTTTGAATGTTTAGACAAGTTCAAGACATTTAAGGCGGAAGTAGAGAAACGACATGGTAAAAGTATCAAGTCATTGCTGTCTGATCGCGGTGGCGAATACCTCAGTAACGAGTGTAAAGAATTCTTGTCAGAATCTGGGATTACATCTCAGTTGACTGTACCGGGAACACCCCAACAGAATGGTGTGTCAGAGAGAAGAAATCGAACACTTCTAGAAATGGTTCATTCTATGATGAGTTTTGCATCTTTACCAATTTCGTTTTGGGGGTATGCCTTGGAAACAAGCTGCTTATTTACTCAATTTAGTTCCCTAAAAAACGGTTGCAAAGACCCCGTTCGAGCTGTGGTCCGGGCGCAAGCCTAGTCTTAACCATATCCGAATTTGGGGCAGTCCAGCACATGTGTTAAACAAAGATGCTGATAAGTTGAGACCTAAAACTGAAGTAAAGCTGTGTGTAGGATATCCTAGGGGAACGAAAGGTGGTTATTTTTACTGTCCTAAGGATCAGAAAGTGGTTATTAGTACTAACGTACGATTCTTGGAAGAGGACTATGTAACTAATCACAAACCAAGAAGTGAAATAGTTCTGGAAGAACTTAGAGGAGAGTGGATGATGACAAGTCAACCTATTCAGCCAAGTGTGCAAGATGAGATACCATCAGAAGTTACGCAGGCTATCGATACTACATCTGCTATAGAGACTCGTCGTAGTGGGAGGGTTATAAATAAACCTAGTCGTAATTCATTGTATGGTGAATCTTTGGATTTACCGGACAATGAAGAGGTGGAAGCTGACCCCTGGACTTATTCTGAGGTATTAGTAGATCCAGATTCTCTCAACTGGCAGATTTGTATGGAATCTGAATTTGATTCCATCACTACCATGGATGTATACAAGAAATGCTTGTTACCTACGAGCAAGACATCCATAGGTTGCAAGTGGGTATACAAGAGAAAGAGAGGAGCTGACGGGAAGGTTATGACCTTCAAAGCGAGACTAGTGGCGAAAAGTTACACTCAGAAAGAGGGAATCGATTATGATGAAACTTTTTCGCCAGTAGCCATGCTTAAGTCAATTCGAGCTCTCATGGCCATGGCTGCTCATATGAACTTGGAGGTGTGGCAAATGGATGTCAAGACCACATTCTTGAATGGGTATCTTGAGGAAGATAGAGACATCTATATTCTACAACCGGAAGGGTTCATATAGGAAAGAGAAGAGCATCTTGTATGGAAGCTCAAGAAGTCCATTTATGGACTTAAGCAAGCTTCACGGTCATGGAACAAAAGGTTTGATGACGTTGTGAAATCTTATGGTTTTGAACAATGTGAAACCGAGAGTTGTGTGTACCGAGTGTGTATCGATGGAAGCTTGGTATTTCTTGTACTTTATGTAGATGATATACTTCTCATTAGTGATAATGTGAATGTATTGTCAAGCATAAAAGAGTGGTTATCCCAACAGTTTCAAATGAAGGATCTGGGAGAGGAAACGTATATTCTCGGAATTAAGGTTGGTCGTGACCGATCTAGGAGAATGTTGAGCTTGTCACAAATAACCTATATTGATACTGTATTAGCAAGGTTCAGCATGCAGAATGCCAAGAAAGGTTTTCTACCTTTCAGACATGGTGTTCACCTATCTAAGGCTTTGTGTCCTTCGACACCAAAGAAGATAGCAGAAATGAGATCGGTTCCCTATGCTTTAGCTGTGGGCAGTCTCATGTATGCCATGTAGTGTACCCGGCCCGATATTTGCTATGCTGTAGGTGTAGTGTTCAGATATCATGCTAATCCAGGACAAGCTCATTGGATGACGGTAAAGCATATACTCAAGTACCTTAAACGGACTAGAGAGTATAAGCTAGTTTACCAATCTGATGAACTGATTCCGGTGGGCTATGTGGATGCGGATTTCCAGGCGGATAAGGACAAACGAAAATCTACTACAGGCTATGTGTTTACGTTCGGAGGTGGAGCCATAGTTTGGAGAAGTGTAAAGCAGAAATGCATTGCACTATCTACTATAGAAGCCGAGTATGTGGCGGCTAGTGAAGCTGCCTAAGAGGCTGTATGGCTCAGAAACTTCTTAACCGAGCTTAATGTGATTCCTATTTTGCCAAAGGGTATCACAATTTATTATGATAACCAGGGAGCAGTGGCAAACATCAAGGAACCGAGGAGTCATCAAGCCAGTAAACATATAGACAGTAGATATCACATCATCAGACATGTAGTATCCCATTTTTCTGATGTATTAAAAATTAATTAATTTAGTAAGAAAGATAAGAATTTCAGTAAGATAAAAATTTCGTTCAGAAAATTTTATCCGGCAGATATAATGTGCCGTAAAAATAAGTTTTAATTAAGAATGATCATCTCGGTTAATCCGAAACGAAGAAGTTTTTATATTTATCAATGAATGATAAATGTTTGGTCAGTAATTGACTGAAAGTGGAATTTAAATTATTAAGTGAATTATTGCGTAATTTATTGCTTGAAATTTTAGTTTCGGTCGATTTGAAAATGTTTTGAATCTCCGATTCTTTCTATGAGATTTTTATCTAGGGTTTGTGAAACCCTAAATTAAATTCCTATGTTGAGAAGTTTAAGATTTTTTGGAGGATTAGTTTGTGGTTAATTAATTGAATTGATTAGGATTTTAATTAATTAACTAATTAACTATTTAACCTAAAATATCTAGATATTTAAAATAGAACCTTCCTATATCTATCTATATATATGTTGATGATCACCATTTCCTTCACCCCTCTCATCTCTCACTCTCGACACACACAACACACACACTCAAGGTGTTTCTCAATCTTTGTGTTCTTTGAGCTCAAGTTCAAGATCAAGTTCTAGCAAATCCTTTCCCATCAATTAAGTAAGAATAAATCTCTTCTCTCTCAAGTTCTTAGCTAAATTCTATGGTTGAAATCTCCTCTTTCTTATATATATATGTTTTCGAAATTTTTGGGAGAAATTGGAGGAATGATTGGATGATCTTGATGTCATAGTATGATGTTTAATTCATGTGTATATGATCATTTATGAGCTTAAATGAAGTATGAGAAAACCCTAACCCTAAGATGTAATTTTCGAAAATTATGAAATTTTAGGGGTTTTTGATTCATTTGTTTTATGATTAAATTGATGTTATTATTGAGATTAGATAATTTTTCTAAGCATGTTTAATGTTAAAAGTAAGCATGAATTTTCAACCCTTCAAGTTATATATATGTGAAAGTCAAAATTTAGGGTTTGAAATAAGGGTTTTGAAATGTTGTTAATATATGATGTAATTGATGGTTAATTTGATGTGATGAGCCGGGGTCCAGCACTGATGAATCAAACCCGGAGTTGCAGCTGAGAGGTCCAGTTACAAGATTGAGAGCCAAGAAGCTACAAGGCTATTTTCAGTGCATTGTCCGGAAGAAACTGGAAGATGAAGATATCGGGAGTAAGCAGTCCAACTTGGTGTGAGTAAGCAGTCCAAGTTGGTGAGCTTGACCAGTGCCCAGGATTGATGTTTATGATGGGTCAAGTTTCGAATTTTATGTTTTATTTTATTTGGGCTCAGACTTTATGGTATGAAATTTAATTCAGTAGTAAAGCCCAATAGTTAGTAATTCTTTTTAGTATTTTTTTTAATTTAGTAGCCCAATTGTTAGGCCTAGTTCGAATTGGTCAAGGGATTAGCCCTAGTATTTAGGTCTTTGGACAACACTATTTTCAGCAGACATTATTGAATCAAAAATCGAGTTGATCGTTTTGTCTCACATCGTGCTTAGGTTCACGTCTTTTCCATCGTTCTTGGTAGAGTTTGTTATTGGCAACTGCAAGCTTGAAATCAATTGATTCGTTCGTGATATCCAGTAGTATCCGGGTTAATCAAGCCACGAAGAATTGCTCCAAAGGCGCGTTTCGGATTCAAGTCGATCCGGGGTTCGTTTCGGGTAAGTTATTCATCCTATTTTCGTTCTCTTCATCTCTCCACCTCGCCGCCACCCTCAACATCACCATCACCACCTTGGATAATCACCAACCCTTCCCAAACCCACGCCCAGTCCAGATTTCCATCAGCAAACCCTTCGATCCCAAGTTTTAACCTAAATCATCCCAAAAATCAGCCCCGTGCCAACTCTCAAACCCCTCGTACGAATCGGCTGAATTTTGAATATGTTGTTCCTGACTTTAACGTATAGTTTGTGTTAAAGTTTGAGCTTAATCGGAGTTATTTTGCTATAGTTTCTAATCGAGTTTCAGTCTAGGGTTTTTAGTCACTGTTTGGTTTCTGTTTCGTATTTTGTTCTATTTCTTATTCAATTTTCGAATCAGATCAGTTTATTAGGTGTTTTAATCTCTTTTAGTTCAGTTTATAGTTGATTGAACCAACCTTTCTGTTGACGTGTGTTCGAGTCCTTTCTTCCGCGTATTTATTGGCCGTATCATAAATTTTGATATTAGAGCCACGTCAGCTCTTGCTGGTCGTGGTTCAATCCAAATTGGTGAGACATTCTAGGGGCAAAAGTGATCGACTAGTTTAAAAAAAAACGATATATAAAAAAAAAAGTAGAAGTCGAAGCCCTAGAATTGTTGAGTTCTGAAATTTTGTTGGTTTGCATCTTGGTCATCTTGATTGTAGTTTGTCTATTTCCTTCTCTCAGTCGTGTGTCTTCTTTCTTGGGTAGAGTTATTGTCCTTCGTCGACTATGTAGTATCCCGTCTTTCTTAAGTAATTAAAATAATTAATCTTCTGAGAAAGATAAGAATTTTAGTGAAATAAAAATTTTCTTTCCGAAAATTTTACCCGGCAGATATATTCTACCGGAAAAATGAGTTTTAATTAATTTTTATCGTCTCGGTTAATCCGAAACGAAGAAGTTTTTACATTTATCAATAGATGATAAATGTTTAGTCATTAATTGACAAGAAGAAGAATTTAATTTAATTACGTGAAATTTTACGTAAATTATCTTTTAAAAATTTTAGTTTCGGTCGATTTGAAAATGCTTCAAATCTCCGATTCTTTCTGTGAGATTTTTATCTAAGGTTCGTGAAACCTTAATCTTAATTACTGTGTTGAGAAATTAGAGAGTTATTAGAAGATTAATTAATTATTACTTAATTGAATTAATAATTAATTAAATGAATTAACCAAACTTAGCCATTAAGTTTTAATTTAATAATAACCTACCCTATACTTCTAAATCTAGGTTATTAGATTATATTTAGCTAACTCTCTCATCTCTCCCTCACTCACACACGCACACAACAACACAACACCTCTCTCTCTCTCTCTCGATCTCACTCTCTCTCTCGACGCACACACACACTACACACACTCACCATTGTTGTTCTTCATCTTCAAGCTCAAGGAGTAAGATCAAGACCTAGTAAATCCTTTCCAATCCATTAAGTAAGGATTTATTTCTATTCTCTCAAGCTTTTATCTTCTTTTCATGGAAGAAATCATCCATACATATATATATGAAGATCGAAATTTTTGGGAAAAAAATGAAGAGTGTTTAGATGATTTTGATCTTATAGTATGTTGCTTATATCATGATTAGATGATGATTTGTGTGATTAAAGCATGAGAATCAAAACCCTAAACCTAAATTCTTCATTTTCGAAATTTTTAAGAAAATGCTAAATTTTGATTCATGCATTGTATGATGTTTTAATCTTCATGAATTATGCTTATTTTATGCTTAGAAGATTGAATATGTAATTAGATTAAACATGAGAAAACCCTAACCCTAGTTTGAGAATTTTCAAAAAATACAAGAAATAAAGAAAATGTTGATGCATGTCTTGTATATTCATTTTGATGACATAAATGAATTTAGATAGTCGTTTTAAGAATATTTCATGTTGGAAGTAATTAAAAATTTCCAACCAATTTCATTTTGTGAAAAATATCGATTAAATTGAGTTAGAATTAGGGTTTAAGATATTAAGATTATATGATGTAGTTGATGGATAATGTGATGATGTATGAGATTAATGAATTAAATTAGATCAATAGATAATCAAATGTAAGTATGATTAACCCTAGAAACCCTAGAAAATCGAATTAGGGTTCTTAAATTAGGGTTGGAAGATTAATACTTAATTGAATGAAATTAAATGAAGAAATGAATTTAAGATGATAATTAAGTATAATAGAAATTAAAAAGAAGAGAAAATAATTCTAGAAATCCTAAAATTGAAACTACCGAAAATTAAATAAATAAATAAAATATTAATTAAATTTTAATTAAGAAATTAATTGCATTTATGAACTTCTTAATAAAAATTAAGTATTATATGATTTTCTGGAAATTTAATTCAAAATAATAAAGATTTTCTATTTTTGGTTGATTTTCCCGATTTGGGAGTTTATATGATTAATTGAGTTAATATGTGTATTTAAAGTATAATTATGTTTGTTGTGATGAAATAAGTGTGTGGAATTAAATTGAGAATTTTCTGAATCCGTTAGACGGATTAAAAATCGATTTAGTTGATTATAGTGAGTAGTAATTTACAAGTGTTGATGTTATAAGAGATTTGATTGATGTTTGATGCTTAATGAGGAATCAAGATAGATTAAGAACGTTTGAAAAGTTAAGATAGAAATTCTCGAATTTCGTCGAGTTTCGGCGTAGAAATTCGAATCGAATTACGTTAGGTTTATCGAAGTAGTTATTCGATAAAAGATTTACGTTCTAAAATTCGTTATTCGCTTTCGATTAAAGGAGCAAGCGGAAGTAGAAGCGGAGGCGTGAAGTGAAGGGTTGAAATCGTTAAAGATTTAAAGTTTAAAGCTTAAGTTTATCAGGTGGGCTTTCTAAACTAAAATTTGTGAAAAGCATGATATCGTATATTTTACAAAGCTTTGATACTTGCCAAATGATTTTAAAAATGTTTAAGTATGTTACCATCTACTTCAGAAAGACGAATTCGGTTCCACGCAAGGTGGAATCTGTGTACACATTAGTAATCGTGCGCATTTCTTTGATAGGCCGATTATTCATAATCGCGAGCCTTTCCTTGATATGCCGGTTACAAGTGATTGAGAAAGAGGCCTCTTTCTCATCACCATGATTTATTTGTAGATATGGTTCATACCGTTATAAATGTCTGCAGACAAATGATTTTTGAGAAAAGAAAGTATTTTTAGCATTTTACGAGTTGTTTTCAGAAAATCCTCGTATTTGTTTTCCGGCAAGTTTTCAAAATATAGCTGTATTCAGCGAAGTTTTCAAATGTTTTCGGCATGTGTTCACTGAGTACGTAGTACTCAGCCCTGCATGTTATTTCTAAAACGTGCAGGTTAGCAGGGATGAAGATGACGAGAGCTGGGCTGGTTGTCATTGTTGTTGTTAATATATTTGATGAGAGTCAACCTAGAATATATATCTTCATATATATATTCTCTCGTTTTCCGCTGCAATGTTAAGGATGTTGGTTTCGAAGTTGATGTGATATAATGATGATAATAATGTTGGATTCTAGAGTCGAACTCTTTTGTTAAGTACTTTTGAAACTCAATTCCATATTTATAAGTTGTCTCTTAATTTGAAAAGTTTGTCGGTCTTAGAATCATTTTTCTTTATCTTGCTTTCTTGATTCTAAAATCGTTTTTCTTAGTCTTCTCATTGTTGTCAGTAATTTGGTTGATCAGGTCTATTGATTCCGAATTGTTTTGAGTTTTAATTGTTGATATGCATGTTATTGTCAAATTCAGTTGACCGTCTTATTGAACTCAAGTCATGCATATCCTAAATGTCCTGAGTTTGATGAAAGTGTTGAGTATGAGATGTCCTTTGTCGTTCAATAATAGCCGGGTCGCTATTTTAATCCTTTTGTTAATCATAAATTGTGTAAGTCGTGGGACCTACCGGCCTTGACATCTGATATCGGGGTTCCGGCTGCGACAGAGTGGTATCAGAGTAGGTCTGACTGCTCTGAATAATATTTTTCTAAAATCTAGTCTATTTAGTAACCCTAGACTAGTTTAGAGCAATGTCTTCTGCTCCAAGTTGTTTTTTTTTTTCTGAAAGTCTAAGTCTGGTTTAAATTCCTAGAATAGTTAAGTTTAACAATAACTGAAGTCCAGCATCTCTCATCTCATCCAGCTATCCAGGTACGAATTTCAAAAGTTTCTAAGTTATAAAGGTTGGAAGTTGAAGTATTAATATATATTTGTTGCGTTTGAGCCTCTAATGTGGTTGGTTGTTGGTGATCGATCATAAGCGAGATGATGGATCAGTTGTGCAAGCAAGTTGAGTATTTATCTGTGGAATGTAACATGAGCCCGGAACACCCTTTTGGAAGCGACATTGAGTATGTTGAGACTGTGGATTCTCGAAATCATTTATAGTCTCAAGTATAGTTAATTGTTTAAAATTTTCTTATTAGGATGGCGAATTCTCGAAGTGTACAAGCGATGATTGAATTTCATCATATTCGGATGACGTATACTGAAACTCTAGCGGAATTCCTAGCTCGATTTCATCGAGTCTGGATGGACATCCACGAGACGAACATATCTGGAGTCTTAGGCATCGTGAGATTAGTCCCTCTGCTTCCTGAGGATTGGCAGGAATGGGCGGCATCAATTGCTGCAAGGTACGTCACTCCCCAATATTGGGATGGTGTTTTGTTCGGAGATTGCAGAGCATTCATAGCTGCAATTAGTACCCAATATATGTGTTTCTCGTACCCACCTCCTGGACCATACCATCCATTGATTCCTGTCGGTGAGTTTGATTTACAACATTTGATACCACAAGACTATCCTATCATTGATCAGAATCCTTTAGAGAATCCCGAACCTATTGCTTCTCCCATCCAAGGAAATACCGGTTTCGATGTTAACTCTTTTCTTGTTGAGCCATTGGCAAATGGCTATGTTTTGTCTCCCTCCCAAATCGAGACTCAAACCTTTGTTCCTGAGCCTTCCGTTCTGCCTAACGGCGTAGCCTTAGCTTCTTTAGTTGAGAAAGTTCCAAGTGATCCTTCCGTTGAAACATTGCAAGCTTTGAATTCTTCAGAGCTTGATGCCATAGTTGGAACCCAGCCTATTATATTTGATCCTAACGTGGCTAGCACATCTGGACCACGTCACTATGATAGTGACGAGGATGACGTTGATCCAGAAGTTGGACCAACCGAAGGATACTTCCACCTCCGTCGAATACCGTTTACCCATTTAAGTTTTCAGCCTAGTTTTAGGCCTTCACCGGGAGAGGATATTACTCATGCCCCTCGTGTGACTTTGGACGGAGTGGAGAGGGCAGAGGAGAGTACGGAAACGGAAGAAGAAGATCCAAGTGAGGAGGATCCGAGAGACGACGAAGAAGAGGAAGAGAAAGAGGATCCGTCGGAGGACGAGCAGTGAGGAAAAGAAGGGTTGTGGAAATAAGTTAATGATAATTAACGAAAAGGAAGATAATGTAAATATAATGTAATAGACTAGTAAACGGACAACTTTTAACGTGTATGTTGTAAATAGTTCTCGTATATAGAAGCATAGTATGATAGTTTGTAGGAAATCGGAAGCGATGTAGAATTCCGCTCCGATAAAATATTTTGACGTGAAGTTAGAAATCACGGCTAAAATAGGGATTTTGATGTAAATAATTCCCTATCTTTTGTAAAAGTCCTCGAAGAGGCAAGTTTTCCGTTAAAAAGAAGAATTAAGACCACGTTGGGTCGTTTTAAAATTTTCCGAGTTGTCAATAATTTTGTCGATTGAATTTCGATGTAATCGTCTCAAGAAGAAAGAAAGAAAATGAATTAATATGAATTTTATAGTCGAGAAGCGTTAAAATAAATTAAGAAAAAAAATTGTAATTAAAACGTAGTTAAGAAAAACGAAGGGTGGAAAGTTCGTCGAATGCGTATAAAGAAACAAACGGGAAATTACAGGGATGAAAGTCAGAGGTCTCTCAACATCAGCGGTCTCTCAAAAATAATACAGGGAATGAAGTAAGCGACCGCTGAGAAGGAGAGAACGCTGGAAAAAAATATTACAGGGAATGAAGTCAGCCATCGCGGCGAGTCAGCGGCCGCAGAAGAAGACGACGCAGCGGCAGCGGAGAGCTGAGCGACCGCTGACCCAAGAGGGTCAGCCATGGCTGAGCTCCAGCGACCGCTGACCCAAGAGGGTCAGCCATGACTGAGCCCCAACGGGCGCTGGCTTGGGCAGCCGGGGTTCTTCGTCCGTTCCGTTCGTCGTTCGTTTCGTTCTGTTCTTCGCTCGTTCTGTCCGTAGTTCGTTTCGTTGTAGTTCATTCCATTCTTCGTTAGTTAGATTGTTATTCGACTATCATTAGTTTAGTTCGTCGTTCGTTTTATTCGTTTCATTAGTTATTTGTTATCGTTAGCTAAGTTCGTAATTATTTAGTTAGGAAAAATGTTAAGATGAAGTAAATCATCTCAAAAGAAATTATGAGGAAGCTTATATATCAAGATGATATTATTCATCTCTTGTTTTATAAAGAATGAAGAGCTAATTAAATTTAGCAAATAAATATATATATATATAATTTCTACTGGAATTTTTTTTTTTTGTGATGAGAATGCATCGTCTGCGGATTACTGGTGGGAAGCTCGTCAAAGGGCGTATACCCCTGAACAACTAGAGAACCTGACGTGGGAACAATTTAAGGATGCTTTGTTCGAAAAATTCGTTCCTCGAAGTTATCGAAAGCAGAACGAGAATGAGTTTGCTAATCTCAAGAAAGGCAAGAAGTCGGTAGCCGAGTATGATCGCGAATTTTGTGATTTGGCACGTTTTGCTCAAGATAAGGTGGACACAGACGAGAAGATGGCTGAACTTTTCCGAGCAGGTCTTCGGCAAGAAATAAGAATCGTTCTGGCCAGTCAAAGTGCGTTGTCATATGCAGAGACTTTAAATAGAACTCTGGATATGGAATTGGCTATGCAGCCAGATAAGTCTTCTCAGACGTCGGTAACTACGCAAGTTCAAGCTCCATCGACAGTGACAAATCCGCAGTCGTTCAACCAAAGTTAGAAGCGAAAATGGAATTTTGGAAGTCAACCTAGTAAGAAGCCCTGGCAAGGACAGCAAGGCCAACAACGTCAGCAACAGCAGCAATTTAATCAGGGACGATTCAAATAGCCTTTCGTTAATCAAGGCAGTTCGTCTCAAACTTATCAAGGAATGTCTCCATGTTCCAAGTGTGGCAAGATGCATCAAGGGATATGCAAGGCTGGAAGTAATAGCTGCTATACTTGTGGTCAAGTTGGTCATTATTCGTATCAGTGCCCAACTAAACTGCAAGGAGCAGGAGGAAGTAGACCAACTCAGAACCCGCCTCAAAGACTGAAGGCAATAGAAGTTGTTCCTCAGCAACGGCAGCAGCAACGAAATCGCCAAGGGCCGCGATTCCAGCAAAAGCAAAAGCAACCCCAGCAATTGAGAATGGAACCCCAGCAGCAATATCAAAGGGTTTTTGCTCTTGATCAGAAGCCGTTCGACAAAGATCAAGGAAATTTGACAGGTATGGGTCAATTAAATGACGTACCTGTTATAATTCTATTTGATACTGGTGCATCGCATTCATTTATATCAGATGCATGCGTAGATAATCTTGGTCTTAAAGTAGAACGTGCTAATCAAGACTTGAGAGTAACTACACCGTTAGGTAAATCTAACTCAGTTACTCGCGTCTGTCCTAATGCCCAAGTAAGCAGCAAGAAAAGATGGAAGATGACCATAGCAGTAGCAGCCCTGCGTCTGAAGGCCATAGAAGAAGTTCCAAGGCCGCAGCAGCACCAGAGCTAAGCGCCCGTCCTCAGCAGCAGCAATCAAAGTAGTAGCAACCATCGCAGCAGGAGTGACCTCAATAGCATCAAAGAATTTTCGCTCTTCATTAGAAAGCAAGCGGTAGAGACCAAGGTAATTTGATAGATATACGCCAGTTCAAAGGCGTACCAAATATAAATTATATGGTACTGGTGCTTAGCATTATTCAACGTTGAGTGCATGCGTAGATACTCTTGGCCTTAAAATAAGGTGAGCTAGACAGAGCTTCTACCTCAGTGATGCATAATTGCCCTATTTGGGAACTTGAGATTAGATTCCCTTATGATGCCAGCTAAAACCCTAAATCTATTTCGATTATGGATGTAGACATCATTCTGAGGATATACTAGTTAACCGAGAACCTTGCCACCATTTGGTGCCAGCAAAGATAGATCTCTTTCCAGTAATCTGGAAAAGAGCCAACCCTATTCTTTGGAATGGTGAGAGAACTAAAAAAAAAAATATATATATACCGATTATTTCGGTAATTCAAGCAAGAAAGTTGTTAAGAAGAAAAGAAGAATAAGTATATTTTAGTTTATCTCCATAAAGATAAGAATCAAGAGAAGAATATCGATAAAGTTGCGGTAGTCCGAAAGTTTAAGGAAATTTTTCCTGAAGTTTGGACATGACTACTTCAGACAAGGCAAATGGAGTTTACTATCGACCTTAAATCTGGTTCAACTCCAAAATCAAAATTATATATATAATGTTTCAAAGGAATTGTAAGAATTGAAGATTCAGTTAAAAGAATTGCTTGACCTTGGTTTTATTAACCTAGTATTTTCCGTGGGAAGCGCCAATCTTGTTTGTCAAGAAGAAAGACGAAAGTCTAAGAATGAGTATGAGCTACCGAGAATTTAACAAGTTGAAAATAAAATATCCTTTGCTAAGGATAGATGATCTGACAAATCAGCTCTAAGGAACTAACGTTTTCTCAAAGATTAATTTGAGATTTAGCTGTTATCAGCTGAAGATTTATCAAGAAGATATTCCAAAAACCGTGTTTCAAACGAGGTAAGACCACTACGAGTCTCTAGTAATGCCATTTGGATTGTTAAATGCCCCAACAGTATTCGTGGATCTCATAAATCGAGTTTTCCATGAATAATGGGATAGAATTATCATGGTCTTCTTCGATGATATTCTCATGTATTCAAGAGGGAAGCGGAGTATAAAGAATGTCTCCGAACTATCTTAGAAAAGCTAATATTTGAGAAGTTGTATGCCAAATTTAGCAAATGCAAATTTTAGCTTAGAGAAGTAAATTCTCTCGGCCATGTTTCTTCTGAAGAAAAATAAAGTTCAAATGGTCTCTTGAATGCAAAGAAAGTTTTCAAGAACTTAAGAGAGAGCTAACCACTACTTTAGTTTTAGCATTTCCAGAAACAAG
This sequence comes from Agastache rugosa, assembly GCA_031470985.1. NCBI lineage: Eukaryota > Viridiplantae > Streptophyta > Magnoliopsida > Lamiales > Lamiaceae > Agastache > Agastache rugosa. The sequence goes on from CM062608.1 coordinate 25,124,447, forward strand.
CAAGGATTTCATCGTGTTTACGATGCATCAACGAATGAACTAGTTAGTGTCCTGATGCAAGAAGGAAAAATAATTTCTTATGTGTCACGACAACTCAGACCTCATAAGATAAATTATCCAACTTATGATTTTAATAAGCTGTAGTTGTATACGTTCCGAAGATCTTGAAATATGATCTGTTTGGAGCCAAGTGTGAGATCTTTACAAATCTCAAAAGCCTCAAATATTTTTTTTAAGAAAAAGAGTTAAGTGAGGCAAAGAAGATGGCTCGAGCTAATAGAAAACTACAGTTGTAAAATTCCCTATCATCCAGGAAAAACAACCGTAGTAGCTAACGCCTTAAGCAGAAGGAGCAAACCCGTGTGGAAAAGTTTAAGCCATCAGATATCCCAATTTGGAAGTAGGATGATATTACCATGGACTTGTAACCAGGTTACCTAAGTTCAAAAGAGAGAGGATACAACTATTTGGATGATTTTGATCAGATTGTCAGAATCTACTCATTTCATGCCAATCTCAGTAATGCTTGGATGAAACAGGCTAACTCAGTTGTATGTTCATAAAATTTTGCGTGTGCACGATATGCCTAAGTCGATTATTAGATCAATATTCTAAGTTTACCTTCCGGTTTGGAGAAGCCTGCAAAGTTAGGTGGGCATAAAAAGTTGAATGTTAGCATCATTTTTCATCCTCAGACGGATGATCGATTCAAGAGAATAATTCAAATTTAAAAGAGATGTTCAGAACTGTTGTGTTAAATTGAAGTGACTAGTGAGAGCAAGTTTTTCTTCTCATTGATTTCGCGTACAACAACAGTTATTAGATGCCGATCGTCATAACGCCCTTATGAAGCTCTTTGAGGAAGAAGTGTCAATCCCTGCTTTTATATAGTTGAAGTAGGTGAAAGTAAAGTATTCGGTTCCGATGCTATTGAAGAATTGATCAAGATAATTCGCCAAATCAAACAATGGGCTAAAGAAGAGTAAGTTGGCCAAAAGTCTTATGCTGATAATCGAAAATCAAAGATAGAGTTCGATGTTGAAAATAAAGTTTTTCTGAAAGTTTATCTTCGAGAGAAATCCTTAGTTTTGGCGTGAAAAGAAATCTTAAGTTTTGTTAAATAGGACCGTATGAAATCCTGGAAAGGATGGGTCAAGTTACGTTCAAGCTGACTTTACCGTTAAGCTTTAGAAATTCGCGCAACATATAATGTATTCTAGTTGCGCCAATGCGTGTTCGATTCCAAGCACGTTATTTAAGAAGAAGAAGCAACCTTAGACCCAGATCTCAGTTTTGAGATAAACCTAGAACCAATTTTGAATCGAAGGATCCATCAGCTAAAAAGTTAAATCGATTGTGCTAGTAAAGATTAAGTGGAGCCGATGGCTCAGAAGAAGGAATGTTGAAATTGAAAGATAAAGATGAAAGAAAGGTATTCCGAGCTTTGTCATTGTGATAAGCAAATTTCGGGACGAAATTTATTTTTAGGGGGAGAGAATGTAATATCCCGTTTTCGTGAATAATTAAACATAGTATTTCTTTAATTAAATTAAGAGAATGAAGATGAAGAAAAATTCCCTTTTTAATAATTTTATTCGGCAACCTTAAATTTTTGCCGAAAAAGTGGAATTTAATTATGTTTGTTTCGTCTCGGGTAAACCGAAACGAATTAGATTTATGTTTATTGAATTGTGCATTTAGGCATGATTTTTAATTGAGAAAATTATGAATTTAATTTTCTTAATTTATTTTATTAGCAATTAATTATTAAAAATAATAATCTTATTTATTCCATAAATGATTCGTTTTTCAGTATTTTCTTCCGAAAACTTTCATTAGGGTTAGAGATGCCCTAATTGATTTTTCTTGATCAAGAAATTAGAGAATGAAGTTATGATTAGCAAGTTAGTAATTAATTGATTAAACTTAGCATTTAACTAATTAAATAATCCTAATTATTGCATAAGCAATGACCTAATGGATGACATATGTTTATTGACTAATTGTGACTATTTAAGTGTGTGTGTGCACGCCATTTCCTTCACCATTTTCTCTCAAATTCAGCAGCAACACAACAGCACATTCACGCACACCTTCTTCCATTTTTCTTTAATTTTTGAGCTCAAGTTCAAGTGTTAATCCATTCCAAATTATTAATCAAGGTAAGACAAATGTTTAGTTCAAGTTGTAGCTTAAAATTCAAGCTCAAATCATCCTTTTAATTATTTTAGAATTTTCGAAATTTTGGCCAAAACATGATAGATGATCTTGATTTTAAATTATGATGTTTAATTCATGCTTAGGATGCATGATAGATCATTAAATCATGATCAATTCAAACCTTAACCCTAATCTTAGCTATTTTCGAAAATTTAAGAAAATTAGGGGTTTTCAATTGTGATGTTGGATGATCAAATTGATTGAATAATTGAGCTTAGATAATTATTCTAAGCATGTTTGATGTTGGAAGTGATCAAAGAATCAAAGCCCTTCTATGACTTTTAATTTTGGCCGAAAAATATGATTTAAATTAAGGGTTTTTGATTTTAATGTTCTATGATTGATTTGAAGTTTAAATTAAGCTTATATGATGTTATTGAGTATGATTATATATAGAATTAATGGATTGAATCATTAATTCTCCAATTTTATAATTAATTTTGAAATTAGGGTTCATCAAAATTGGGATTTTGATTTTGATCTTGAATGATGAAATTGATGATAGCATTGAGCCAATGATATTTATTTAAGCAAGTGAGAATATTATTAGAATTTTTGGAGTTCAATTTCTATTATTTTAGAAATTTTCAGCTTTTAATTAATTAAGAAATAATTAATTTAAGGCTTAAATGGATTAATTGAAGGTATAATTAATCTCTATGATTTTAATCAAGCATGTTATGAATTGATTTGAAGAGAAAGTAATCATCCATATATTATATATGAAAAAGCCGAAATATATATATATGTGGAATTATGATTTTTATTCAAGTTATCCAAGAAATTAAATTATAATTATAGTTTATAATTTAATTAAGAATGTTTGGAAGTAATTAGAATGAGATTGGATATTTAATCCAAGAGTTGAAAAAGGGCAGCCCCTTTAATCTTAATTTATAAAGATTATTTAATTTTTAATCAAATAAATAATCATAGATATGGATTCTATGTTAAAAACTAAGTGTTGTGGAATTTTTCGGAAATTTAATACGAAGTTTTGATAATTTCTATTTTCCGATTAATTTTTCCAAGTTGAAGGTTGATATGTTTGTTTGATATGAAGTGATGATTTGAATATGTAATTATGCTTATTATGGTTTAGTAATAATAAGGAATTAATTTGAGAATTTTCAGAGCTCGTTTGTCGAGTCAAATCCGTTTCGTATTTGAAGATATGAATAGTAATTAATGTATGATTATGTTAAGTGTGATTTTGGTTAATGATGAGTTAAGATAGAGTAAGAGCGTTTAAGAAGTTAAGTTAGAAATTCTCAAGTTTCGTCGAGTTTCGACGTAGAATTTCGAAGTAAATTAGAAGTTAAGAATATCGAATTCGTTTATTCGATAGTAGTTAATTCTCGTTCTGAATTCGTGAATTCTAGTTCGAATAAAGGATCGAGTGGAAGTGTGAATCCGAGAATTCAGAATCGATAAAGGTTAAGTCCAAAGCTTCAGTTATCAGGTGGACTTTCTAAACAAAGAAATGATGAATGCTATATATATATGATTATATATATGTGATGTTTTAAATTGATTAACTTGCCAAATGTTTTAAGTTTTTGTATGATACCATCTACTAAAGAAGGACGAATTCGGTCCCACGCAAGGTGGGATTTGTGTACACATTAGTAATCGTGAATCTTTCTTTGATAGGCCGGTTACATTGGTAATCGTGAACCTTTCTCTGATAGACCGGTTACAAATGATTGAGAAAGAGGCCTCTTTCTCATCACTACTATTTATAGTAGATATGGTTCATACTTGATGAGTATTTTGACTGCAGTCACTTATTTCAAAAGAAAATGCTTGAGCAAGCACAAGTTTGTTTTCAAAAAGTTACTTGTGCAATGCTTTATGGCAAGTTTAATCTATAGCTCTAAGAAGCAAGTTTTCAAATGTTTTTGGCATGTGTCCACTGAGTACTCCGTACTCAGCCCTGCATGTTATTTCTAAAATGTGCAGGTTAGCTAGGATGAAGATGAGAGTGTGCTTGGACGGACTTTTGTTGGTTGAGTCTTTTGAAAGTTGTTTAAACTAGAATTGAGTTATATGTCTTTATACATATGATTCTCTATGTTTTTCCGCTGCAATACTTTGAAATATATGTTGAAGTATGAAGCATGTTCTCGACTTTGAAATCGTTAATGTTATTTGTTAAGGTTTCAGCTGCAAACTTGTTTTAGCTTGAAATAAGTTGTCAATCTTTTATTGAGATCTTTTAAATCATACGACCCTCTTTTATCGTGCTTTCTTGATCTAATGGACTTCTTGTCGATATTGATCTATTGGCATCGTTGGTCGTACGATACTAATTGTTGGTTGGAATTGTCAAGCATTTTATTGATTTCTTGTTAAGCATGTTCGTTGAGATGTTGTTCAAGAATAAGTTTAACTCCCGGTATCGTTGTTTGTTAAGAATAGTTTGTCAAATGTTCGGTTTTGTTGGATAACTGGGTCGTTATCGATTCCTTGGTTAATCATAAATTGTGTACATCGTGGGACCCACCGGCTGGTCATCTTTATTCTGAGTCGGGCTGCGACATTACTTCTCATTTTTGGAGAAGTATGCAAGAAGAATTAGGTACCAAATTGAACTTCAGTACGGCTTTTCATCCTCAAACGGATGGTCAATCAGAAAGAACCATTCAGATCTTGGAGGATATGTTGAGAACTGTTGTTCTAGATCGAGGAAGTCAATGGGAGCAAATTTTACCTCTTGTTGAATTTGCTTACAACAATAGTTATCAAATGACGATTGGCATGGCGCCCTACGAATCCCTTTATGGAAAGAAGTGTAGATCTCCACTCCATTGGGATGATGTGGGCAAGAGAAAAATATTAGGGCCCGATTCAGTGGAAGAGATGATAAAGATTGTGCGTCAAATTAAACAAAGAATTAAAGAAGCACAAGACCGTCAGAAGTCTTATGCTGACATCAGGAGATCAGAATTAGAATTCAATGTGGGTGATAAAGTTTTCTTGAAAGTTTCGCCTTCAAGAGGAATTCATCGGTTTGGTGTTAAAGGAAAACTTAAGCCTCGTTATATAGGACCATTTGAAATTTTGGAAAGAATAGGTCAAGTAGCGTATAAGTTAGCTTTACCGCCAAGTTTTGGAAATTCACATAACGTGTTCCATGTATCTCAATTGCGGAGATATATGTTTGATCCTAAGCACGTTATTCGCCGAGAAGAAGTAGTCCTTAAACCAGATCTCAGTTATGAAGAGAAACCTGAGGCGATTTTGGATCGGAAAGTCCAGCAGCTTAGAAATAAGTCGATCGCGTCAGTAAAAATCAAATGGAGGCATCATGGACTAGAAGAAGCAACATGGGAATTAGAGAGCAAGATGAGAGAAAAGTATCCCGAACTCTTTCATGAGGTAAGCAAATTTCGGGACGAAATTTATTTTCAGGGGGAGAGAATGTAGTATCCCGTCTTTCTTAAGTAATTAAAATAATTAATCTTCTGAGAAAGATAAGAATTTTAGTGAAATAAAAATTTTCTTTCCGAAAATTTTACCCGGCAGATATATTCTACCGTAAAAATGAGTTTTAATTAATTTTTATCGTCTCGGTTAATACGAAACGAAGAAGTTTTTACATTTATCAATAGATGATAACTGTTTAGTCATTAATTGACAAGAAGAAGAATTTAATTTAATTACGTGAAATTTTACGTAAATTATCTTTTAAAAATTTTAGTTTCGGTCGATTTGAAAATGCTTCAAATCTCCGATTCTTTCTGTGAGATTTTTATCTAAGGTTCGTGAAACCTTAATCTTAATTACTGTGTTGAGAAATTAGAGAGTTATTACAAGATTAATTAATTATTAATTAATTGAATTAAAAATTAATTAAATGAATTAACCAAACTTAGCCATTAAGTTTTAATTTAATAATAACCTACCCTATACTTCTAAATCTAGGTTATTAGATTATATTTAGCTAACTCTCTCATCTCTCCCTCACTCACACACACACACAACAACACAACACCTCTCTCTCTCTCTCTCGATCTCACTCTCTCTCTCGACGCGCACACACACACTACACACACTCACCATTGTTGTTCTTCATCTTCAAGCTCAAGGAGTAAGATCAAGACCTAGTAAATCCTTTCCAATCCATTAAGTAAGGATTTATTTCTATTCTCTCAAGCTTTTATCTTCTTTTCATGGAAGAAATCATCCATACATATATATATGAAGATCGAAATTTTTGGGAAAAAAATGAAGAGTGTTTAGATGATTTTGATCTTATAGTATGTTGCTTATATCATGATTAGATGATGATTTGTGTGATTAAAGCATGAGAATCAAAACCCTAAACCTAAATTCTTCATTTTCGAAATTTTTAAGAAAATGCTAAATTTTGATTCATGCATTGTATGATGTTTTAATCTTCATGAATTATGCTTATTTTATGCTTAGAAGATTGAATATGTAATTAGATTAAACATGAGAAAACCCTAACCCTAGTTTGAGAATTTTCGAAAAATACAAGAAATAAAGAAAATGTTGATGCATGTCTTGTATATTCATTTTGATGACATAAATGAATTTAGATAGTTGTTTTAAGAATATTTCATGTTGGAAGTAATTAAAAATTTCCAACCAATTTCATTTTGTGAAAAATGTCGATTAAATTAAGTTAGAATTAGGGTTTAAGATATTAAGATTATATGATGTAGTTGATGGATAATGTGATGATGTATGAGATTAATGAATTAAATTAGATCAATAAATAATCAAATGTAAGTATGATTAACCCTAGAAACCCTAGAAAATCGAATTAGGGTTCTTAAATTAGGGTTGGAAGATTAATACTTAATTGAATGAAATTAAATGAAGAAATGAATTTAAGATGATAATTAAGTATAATAGAAATTAAAAAGAAGAGAAAATAATTCTAAAAATCCTAAAATTGAAACTACCGAAAATTAAATAAATAAATAAAATATTAATTAAATTTTAATTAAGAAATTAATTGCATTTATGAACTTCTTAATAAAAATTAATTGTTATATGATTTTCTGGAAATTTAATTCAAAATAATAAAGATTTTCTATTTTTGGTTGATTTTCCCGATTTGGGAGTTTATATGATTAATTGAGTTAATATGTGTATTTAAAGTATAATTATGTTTGTTGTGATGAAATAAGTGTGTGGAATTAAATTGAGAATTTTCTGAATCCGTTAGACGGATTAAAAATCGATTTAGTTGATTATAGTGAGTAGTAATTTACAAGTGTTGATGTTATAAGAGATTTGATTGATGTTTGATGCTTAATGAGGAATTAAGATAGATTAAGAACGTTTGAAAAGTTAAGATAGAAATTCTCGAATTTCGTCGAGTTTCGGCGTAGAAATTCGAATCGAATTACGTTAGGTTTATCGAAGTAGTTATTCGATAAAAGATTTACGTTCTAAAATTCGTTATTCGCTTTCGATTAAAGGAGCAAGCGGAAGTAGAAGCGGAGGCGTGAAGTGAAGGGTTGAAATCGTTAAAGATTTAAAGTTTAAAGCTTAAGTTTATCAGGTGGGCTTTCTAAACTAAAATTTGTGAAAAGCATGATATCGTATATTTTACAAAGCTTTGATACTTGCCAAATGATTTTAAAAATGTTTAAGTATGTTAGCATCTACTTCAGAAAGATGAATTCGGTTCCACGCAAGGTGGAATCTGTGTACACATTAGTAATCGTGCGCATTTCTTTGATAGGCCGATTATTCTTAATCGCGAGCCTTTTCTTGATATGCCGGTTACAAGTGATTGAGAAAGAGGCCTCTTTCTCATCACCATGATTTATTTGTAGATATGGTTCATACTGTTATAAATGTCTGCAGACAAATGATTTTTGAGAAAAGAAAGTATTTTTAGCATTTTACGAGTTGTTTTCAGAAAATCCTCGTATTATATTTTCCGGCAAGTTTTCAAAATATAGCTGTATTCAGCGAAGTTTTCAAATGTTTTCGGCATGTGTTCACTGAGTACGTAGTACTCAGCCCTGCATGTTATTTCTAAAACGTGCAGGTTAGCAGGGATGAAGATGACGAGAGCTGGGCTGGTTGTCATTGTTGTTAATATATTTGATGAGAGTCAGCCTAGAATATATATCTTCATATATATATTCTCTCGTTTTCCGCTGCAATGTTAAGGATGTTGGTTTCGAAGTTGATGTGATATAATGATGATAATAATGTTGGATTCTAGAGTCGAACTCTTTTGTCAAATACTTTTGAAACTCAATTCCATATTTATAAGTTGTCTCTTAATTTGAAAAGTTTGTCGGTCTTAGAATCATTTTTCTTTATCTTGCTTTCTGAATTCTAAAATCGTTTTTCTTAGTCTTCTCATTGTTGTCAGTAATTTGGTTGATCAGGTCTATTGATTCCGAATTGTTTTGAGTTTTAATTGTTGATATGCATGTTGTTGTCAAATTCAGTTGACCGTCTTATTGAACTCAAGTCATGCATATCCTAAATGTCCTGAGTTTGATGAAAGTGTTGAGTATGAGATGTCCTTTGTCGTTCAATAATAGCCGGGTCGCTATTTTAATCCTTTTGTTAATCATAAATTGTGTAAGTCATGGGACCTACCGGCCTTGACAACTGATATCGGGGTTCCGGCTGCGACAGAGTGGTATCAGAGCAGGTCTGACTGCTCTGAATAATATTTTTCTAAAATCTAGTCTATTTTGAAACCCTAGACTAGTTTAGAGCAATGTCTTCTGCTCCAAGTTGTTTTTTTTTTTCTGAAAGTCTAAGTCTGGTTTGAATTCCTAGAATAGTTAAGTTTAACAACAACTGAAGTCCAGCATCTCTCATCTCATCCAGCTATCCAGGTACGAATTTCAAAAGTTTCTAAGTTATAAAGGTTGGAAGTTGAAGTATTAATATATATTTGTTCCGTTTGAGCTTCTAATGTGGTTGGTTGTTGGTGATCGATCATAAGCAAGATGATGGATCAGTTGTGCAAGCAAGTTGAGTATTTATCTGTGGAATGTAACATGAGCCCGGAACACCCTTTTGGAAGCGACATTGAGTATGTTGAGACTGTGGATTCTTGAAATCATTTATAGTCTCAAGTATAGTTAATTGTTTAAAATTTTCTTATTAGGATGGCGAATTCTCGAAGTGTACAAGCGATGATTCAATTTCATCACATTCGGATGACGTATACTGAAACTCTAGCGGAATTCCTAGCTCGATTTCATTGAGTCTGGATGGACATCCACGAGACGAACATATCTGGAGTCTTAGGCATCGTGAGATTAGTCCCTCTGCTTCCTGAGGATTGGCAGGAATGGGCGGCATCAATTGCTGCAAGGTACGTCACTTCCCAATATTGGGATGGTGTTTTGTTCGGAGATTGCAGAGCGTTCATAGCTGCAATTAGTATCCAATATATGTGTTTCTCGTACCCACCTCCTGGACCATACCAGCCATTGATTCCTGTCGGTGAGTTTGATTTACAACATTTGATACCACAAGACAATCCTATCATTGATCAGAATCCTTTAGAGAATCCCGAACCTATTGCTTCTCCCATCCAAGGAAATACCGGTTTCGATGTTAACTCTTTTCTTGTTGAGCCATTGGCAAATGGCTATGTTTTGTCTCCCTCCCAAATCGAGACTCAAACCTTTGTTCCTGAGCCTTCCATTCTGCCTAACGGCGTAGCCTTAGCTTCTTTTGTTGAGGAAGTTCCAAGTGATCCTTCCGTTGAAACATTGCAAGCTTTGAATTCTTCAGAGCTTGATGCCATAGTTGGAACCCAGCCTATTCTATTTGATCCTAACGTGGCTAGCACCTCTGGACCATGTCACTATGATAGTGACGAGGATGACGTTGATCCAGAAGTTGGACCAACCGAAGGATACTTCCACCTCCGTCGAATACCGTTTACCCATTTAAGTTTTCAGCCTAGTTTTAGGCCTTCGCCGGGAGAGGATATTACTCATGCCCCTCGTGTGACTTTGGACGGAGTGGAGAGGGCAGAGGAGAGTACGGAAACGGAAGAAAAAGATCCAAGTGAGGAGGATCCGAGAGACGACGAAGAAGAGGAAGAGGAAGAGGATCCGTCGGAGGACGAGCAGTGAGGAAAAGAAGGGTTGTGGAAATAAGTTAATGATAATTAACGAAAATGAAGATAATGTAAATATAATGTAATAGACTAGTAAACGGACAACTTTTAACGTTTATGTTGTAAATAGTTCTCGTATATAGAAGCATAGTATGATAGTTTGTAGCAAATCGGAAGCGATGTAGAATTCCGCTCCGATAAAATATTTTGACGTGAAGTTAGAAATCACGGCTAAAATAGGGATTTTGATGTAAATAATTCCCTATCTTTTGTAAAAGTCCTCGAAGAGGCAAGTTTTCCGTTAAAAAGAAGAAGTAAGACCACGTTGGGTCGTTTTAAAATTATCCGAGTTGTCAATAATTTTGTCGATTGAATTTCGATGTAATCGTCTCAAGAAGAAAGAAAGAAAACGAATTAATATGAATTTTATAGTCGAGAAGCGCTAAAATAAATTAAGAAAAAAAAATGTAATTAAAACGTAGTTAAGAAAAACGAAGGGTGGAAAGTTCGTCGAATGCGTATAAAGAAGCAAACGGGAATTACAGGGATGAAAGTCAGAGGTCTCTCAAAAATAATACAGGGAATGAAGTAAGCGACCGCTGAGAAGGAGAGAACGCTGGAAAAAAAATTACAGGGAATGAAGTCAGCCATCGCGGCGAGTCAGCGGCCGCGGAAGAAGACGACGCAGCGGCAGCGGAGAGCTGAGCGACCGCTGACCCAAGAGGGTCAGCCATGGCTGAGCTCCAGCGACCGCTGACCCAAGAGGGTCAGCCATGGCTGAGCCCCAACGGGCGCTGGCTTGGGCAGCCGGGGTTCTTCGTCCGTTCCGTTCGTCGTTCGTTTCGTTCTGTTCTTCGCTCGTTCTGTCCGTAGTTCGTTTCGTTGTAGTTCATTCCATTCTTCGTTAGTTAGATTGTTATTCGACTATCATTAGTTTAGTTCGTCGTTCATTTTATTCGTTTCATTAGTTATTCGTTATCGTTAGCTTAGTTCGTAATTATTTAGTTAGGAAAAATGTTAAGATGAAGTAAATCATCTCAAAAGAAATTATGAGGAAGCTTATATATCAAGATGATATTATTCATCTCTTGTTTTATAAAGAATGAAGAGCTAATTAAATTTAGCTAATAAATATATATATATATATATATAATTTCTACTGGAATTTTTTTTTTTTGTGATGAGAATGCATCGTTTGGTTCATTGATGATGATGAGCGTGAATCATTGGATTCATTAAAGTTATGATGAAATTTATATGCCAAGCGGATGCTATTCCTTTCTTGAAATGTTAAGAATATATTAGCTAAATTTTATTTAGCAAAGATAAGTATGAAGAACATTGTTCTTGAAATATTTTTGTGATTGTAGTAATTATATGATATGAATAAATCGTTGATTCATTATGACAAAAGTGAATTATTTGATTCTTTATGATGATAATAAGAAATTAAATCATGGGTTTACAATGTATGATGATGTGAGTGAATCTTTGATTCATTAAATAGAATGAGCATGTTAGAAGTAATTGAAAGTTTTAATAAGCATGAGTTGTGATGATTATGAATCGTGTGATTCATTAAAAATACGATGAGTATGTTATACATTAAAGAAGTGATAAGAAAATTTTTCTAAGTTCTAAAACCTAGAAAAATTTATTTCCTTTAAAATACATTTAAAGAAAGAAGAATTTTTATTAAAGAATAGGATTTGTTAGAAAAAAAGAATAATTCGAATGAAAATCCTGGTTAATCAGAAAATGCCACCAAGAGGTAGACCAAGAGGCCGAGGTCGAGGAAGGGTTGAAGATGAACCCGAAAGAGAACCTACCCCACCTCCTCCTCAACCCGAAAGGAGAATAGAAGAATTATTTTTGCGGCAAAATCCTCCAACTCTCGATGGAAGAGGAAGTCCTTCAGAAGCCGAAGGGTGGATTCGCGCGCTAGAAAGAATTTTCCGTTTTCTTCGTTGTACGGATCAAGAACGTCTTACATGCATGTCTTATCAGCTCAAGGGATCTGCGGATTACTGGAGGGAAGCTCGTCAAAGGGCGTATACCCCTGAACAACTAGAGAACCTGACGTGGGAACAATTTAAGGATGCTTTGTTCGAAAAATTTGTTCCTCGAAGTTATTGAAAGCAGAAAGAGAATGAGTTTGCTAATCTCAAGCAAGGCAAGAAGTCGGTAGCCGAGTATGATCGCGAATTTTGTGATTTGGCACGTTTTGCTCAAGATAAGGTGGACACAGACGAGAAGATGGCTGAACTTTTCCGAGCAGGTCTTCGGCAAGAAATAAGAATCGTTCTGGCCAGTCAAAGTGCGTTGTCATATGCAGAGACTTTAAATAGAGCTCTGGATATGGAATTGGCTATGCAGCCAGATAAGTCTTCTCAGACGTCGGTAACTACGCAAGTTCAAGCTCCAGCGACAGTGACAAATCCGCAGTCGTTCAACCAAAGTTAGAAGCGAAAATGGAATTTTGGAAGTCAACCTAGTAAGAAGCCCTGGCAAGGACAGCAAGGCCAACAACGTCAGCAACAGTAGCAATTTAATCAGGGACGATTCAAACAGCCTTTCGTTAATCAAGGCAGTTCGTCTCAAACTTATCAAGGAATGTCTCCATGTTCCAAGTATGGCAAGATGCATCAAGGGATATGCAAGGCTGGAAGTAATAGCTGCTATACTTGTGGTCAAGTTGGTCATTATTCGTATCAGTGCCCAACTAAACTGCAAGGAGCAGGAGGAAGTAGACCTACTCAGAACCCGCCTCAAAGACTGAAGGCAATAGAAGTTGTTCCTCAGCAACGGCAGCAGCAACGAAATCGCCAAGAGCCGCGATTCCAGCAAAAGCAAAAGCAAAAGCAACCCCAGCAATTGAGAATGGAACCCCAGCAGCAATATCAAAGGGGTTTTGTTCTTGATCAGAAGCCGTTCGACAAAGATCAAGGAAATTTGACAGGTATGGGTCAATTAAATGACGTACCTGTTATAATTCTATTTGATACTGGTGCATCACATTCATTTATATCAGATGCATGCGTAGATAATCTTGGTCTTAAAGTAGAACGTGCTAATCAAGACTTGAGAGTAACTACACCGTTAGGTAAATCTACCTCAGTTACTCGCGTCTGTCCTAATATAGAGTTTGAATTAGGATCTCTCAAGATGTTAGCTAAAACCCTGAACTTAATTAAAATGTGGGATGTAGATATTATTTTGGGAATGGATTGGTTGACCAAGAATTTTGCAAGCATTCAATGCAAGCAAAGGCAGATTTCATTTCATATGTCTGGTCAGGAACCAACTCTATTTTTTAGAATAGAAAGAAGTTGTAAGAAATTGCCGATTATCTCGGTGGTTCAAGCAAGAAGAATGTTGAAAAAGAAAGATGTGAAAGCATATCTTATCTATCTCAACAAGAATGAAGATAAGGAGAGCTGCATTGAAGATGTAGCTGTAGTAAAAGAATTTCAAGACGTATTTCCAGAAGTTTTGCCAGGATTGCCACCAGATAGGCAAGTAGAGTTCACAATAGATCTTGAACCAGGATCAGCTCCTGTTTCCAAGGCACCATACAGAATGGCTCCAAAGGAGTTGCAAGAATTGAAAATTCAACTGCAAGAGTTACTTGACCTAGGTTTCATTAGACCTAGTGTTTCTCCGTGGGGAGCACCAATTCTGTTTGTCAAAAAGAAGGATGGTAGTTTGAGAATGTGCATTGACTACCGAGAATTAAACAAATTGACCTTGAAGAATAGATATCCTTTGCCGAGAATAGATGATCTATTTGATCAGCTCAGAGGAGCAAGTGTATTCTCAAAGATTGATCTAAAATCTGGTTATCACCAATTGAATGTTAAGCAAGAAGATATTTCCAAAACAGCTTTCAGAACAAGATATGGCCACTACGAGTTTGTAGTAATGCCATTTGGTGTGACAAATGCTCCAGCAGTATTTATGATTTTCATGAATCGAGTATTCCATGAATTCTTGGACATGTTTGTCGTAGTTTTCATTGATGATATTCTCGTGTATTCAAAGAATGAATTAGAACACGAGGAACATCTCCGAATTGTTCTGGAAAGATTGAGAACCGAAAGATTGTATGCCAAATTTAGTAAATGTGAGATTTGGTTGAAAGAAGTACATTTCCTTGGACATGTTGTATCTTCTGAAGGAATCAAAGTTGATCCTTCAAAAGTACAAGCAGTTCAGGAATGGAAAGTTCCAACCACACCACATGAAATTAGGAGTTTCTTAGGTCTAGCAGGCTATTATCGGAGATTTATTGAAGGATTCTCCAAGATAGCTAAGCCAATGACCCATCTCCTAAAGAAAGAATCAAAGTTCAAGTGGTCAGAAGAATGTGAGGAAAGTATCCAAGAACTTAAAAAGAGATTGACCACTGCTCCAGTGCTATCAGTTCTAGATTCGGATAAAGATTATGCTGTTTATACAGATGCATCAAAGAACGGACTAGGCTGTGTCCTGATGCAAGAGGGAAGAGTTATTGCATATGCTTCTAGACAGCTTAGACCTCACGAGGTAAACTATCCAACTCATGATTTGGAACTAGCAGCAGTAGTACATGCTTTAAAAATCTGGAGACACCATCTATATGGAGCAAAATGTGAAATCTTCACAGATCACAAGAGTCTCAAATATTTCTTTGAGCAGAAAGAATTAAATATGAGACAAAGAAGATGGCTCGAGTTAGTTAAAGACTACGATTGTAAAATTTCCTATCATCCAGGGAAAGCAAATGTAGTCGCTGACGCATTGAGCAGAAAAGGGAAATCGGAATTTGGATTTCTTCTAACTCAAGAGAAAGAACTCATTAAGAGTTTCGGAGAACTGAGGTTAGAAGTAATTCTACCTCCGCAATCTGTTGAGCGAATGATTGCAGCTATGGAAATAATTCCAAACTTGAGGTTGAGAATTTCCAATGCTCAAAGAAAGGATGAGAAATTGGAAAAGTTACGAATGAAAATTCGTCAAGAGAAAGATGAAAATTTTAAGGAGACAAGAGATAATGTTCTCATTTTCAGAGGAAGAATTTGTGTGCCTAACGATGAAGAATTAAGGAATGAGATCATGAGCGAAGCTCATGAAACTCCTTATTCTGTTCACCCTGGAGGCACCAAAATGTATCAAGATTTGAAACAAATATTTTGGAGGGAAGGAATGAAAGAGACATAGCTTCTTTTGTAGAAAGATGTTTAGCCTGCCAGCATGTAAAGGCATTACATCAGAGATCCTATGGGAAGCTACAACCTTTAGATATTCCAGAGTGGAAATGGGATAAAATTACCATGGATTTTGTAACTGGGTTACCTAGATTCAAACGAGGGAATACAGCTATATGGGTAATAGTGGATAGATTGACAAAATCTGCACACTTTATACCTATTCCCGTAACTTATGGCGCAGATAAGTTAGCTCAGCTGTACGTGCGAGAAATTGTGCGATTGCACGGAGTACCTAAGTCGATCACTTCGGATCGAGACTCAAAATTTACTTCTCATTTTTAGAGAAGTATGCAAGAAGAATTAGGTACCAAATTGAACTTCAGTACGGCTTTTCATCCTCAAACGGATGGTCAATCAGAAAGAACCATTCAGATCTTGGAGGATATGTTGAGAACTGTTGTTCTAGATCGAGGAAGTCAATGGGAGCAAATTTTACCTCTTGTTGAATTTGCTTACAACAACAGTTATCAAATGACGATTGGCATGGCGCCCTACGAAACCCTTTATGGAAAGAAGTGTAGATCTCCACTCCATTGGGATGATGTGGGCGAGAGAAAAATATTAGGGCCCGATTCAGTGGAAGAGATAATAAAGATTGTGCGTCAAATTAAACAAAGAATTAAAGAAGCACAAGACCGTCAGAAGTCTTATGCTGACATCAGGAGATCAGAATTAGAATTCAATGTGGGTGATAAAGTTTTCTTGAAAGTTTTGCCTTCAAGAAGAATTCATTGGTTTGGTGTTAAAGGAAAACTTAAGCCTCGTTATATAGGACCATTTGAAATTTTGGAAAGAATAGGTCAAGTAGCGTATAAGTTAGCTTTACCGCCAAGTTTTGGAAATTCACATAACGTGTTCCATGTATCTCAGTTGCGGAGATATATGTTTGATCCTAAACACGTTATTCGCCGAGAAAAGTAGTCCTTAAACCAGATCTCAGTTATGAAGAGAAACCTGAGGCGATTTTGGATCGGAAAGTCCAGCAGCTTAGAAATAAGTCGATCGCGTCAGTAAAAATCAAATGGAGGCATCATGGACTAGAAGAAGCAACATGGGAATTAGAGAGCAAGATGAGAGAAAAGTATCCCGAACTCTTTCATGAGGTAAGCAAATTTCGGGACAAAATTTATTTTCAGGGGGAGAAAATGTAGTATCCCGTCTTTCTTAAGTAATTAAAATAATTAATCTTCTAAGAAAGATAAGAATTTTAGTGAAATAAAAATTTTCTTTCCGAAAATTTTACCCGGCAGATATATTCTACCGGAAAAATGAGTTTTAATTAATTTTTATCGTCTCGGTTAATCCGAAAGAAGAAGTTTTTACATTTATCAATAGATGATAACTGTTTAGTCATTAATTGACAAGAAGAAGAATTTAATTTAATTACGTGAAATTTTACGTAAATTATCTTTTAAAAATTTTAGTTTCGGTCGATTTGAAAATGCTTCAAATCTCTGATTCTTTCTGTGAGATTTTTATCTAAGGTTCGTGAAACCTTAATCTTAATTACTGTATTGAGAAATTAGAGAGTTATTACAAGATTAATTAATTATTAATTAATTGAATTAAAAATTAATTAAATGAATTAACCAAACTTAGCCATTAAGTTTTAATTTAATAATAACCTACCCTATACTTCTAAATCTAGTTATTAGATTATATTTAGCTAACTCTCTCATCTCTCCCTCACTCACACACGCACACAACAACACAACACCTCTCTCTCTCTCTCTCTCGATCTCACTCTCTCTCTCGACGCACACACACACTACACACACTCACCATTGTTGTTCTTCATCTTCAAGCTCAAGGAGTAAGATCAAGACCTAGTAAATCCTTTCCAATCCATTAAGTAAGGATTTATTTCTATTCTCTCAAGCTTTTATCTTCTTTTCATGGAAGAAATCATCCATACATATATATATGAAGATCAAAATTTTTGGGAAAAAAATGAAGAGTGTTTAGATGATTTTGATCTTATAGTATGTTGCTTATATCATGATTAGATGATGATTTGTGTGATTAAAGCATGAGAATCAAAACCCTAAACCTAAATTCTTCATTTTCGAAATTTTTAAGAAAATGCTAAATTTTGATTCATGCATTGTATGATGTTTTAATCTTCATGAATTATGCTTATTTTATGCTTAGAAGATTGAATATGTAATTAGATTAAACATGAGAAAACCCTAACCCTAGTTTGAGAATTTTCGAAAAATACAAGAAATAAAGAAAATGTTGATGCATATCTTGTATATTCATTTTGATGACATAAATGAATTTAGATAGTTGTTTTAAGAATATTTCATGTTGGAAGTAATTAAAAATTTCCAACCAATTTCATTTTGTGAAAAATATCGATTAAATTGAGTTAGAATCAGGGTTTAAGATATTAAGATTATATGATGTAGTTGATGGATAATGTGATGATGTATGAGATTAATGAATTAAATTAGATCAATAGATAATCAAATGTAAGTATGATTAACCCTAGAAACCCTAGAAAATCGAATTAGGGTTCTTAAATTAGGGTTGGAAGATTAATACTTAATTGAATGAAATTAAATGAAGAAATGAATTTAAGATGATAATTAAGTATAATAGAAATTAAAAAGAAGAGAACATAATTCTAGAAATCCTAAAATTGAAACTACCAAAAATTAAATAAATAAATAAAATATTAATTAAATTTTAATTAAGAAATTAATTGCATTTATGAACTTCTTAATAAAAATTAAGTGTTATATGATTTTCTGGAAATTTAATTCAAAATAATAACGATTTTCTATTTTTGGTTGATTTTCCCGATTTGGGAGTTTATATGATTAATTGAGTTAATATGTGTATTTAAAGTATAATTATGTTTGTTGTGATGAAATAAGTGTGTGGAATTAAATTGAGAATTTTCTGAATCCGTTAGACGGATTAAAAATCGATTTAGTTAATTATAGTGAGTAGTAATTTACAAGTGTTGATGTTATAAGAGATTTGATTGATGTTTGATGCTTAATGAGGAATTAAGATAGATTAAGAACGTTTGAAAAGTTAAGATAGAAATTCTCGAATTTCGTCGAGTTTCGGCGTAGAAATTCGAATCGAATTACGTTAGGTTTATCGAAGTAGTTATTCGATAAAAGATTTACGTTTTAAAATTCATTATTCGCTTTCGATTAAAGGAGTAAGCGGAAGTAGAAGCGGAGGCGTGAAGTGAAGGGTTGAAATCGTTAAAGATTTAAAGTTTAGAGCTTAAGTTTATCAGGTGGGCTTTCTAAACTAAAATTTGTGAAAAGCATGATATCGTATATTTTACAAAGCTTTGATACTTGCCAAATGATTTTAAAAATGTTTAAGTATGTTACCATCTACTTCAGAAAGACGAATTCGGTTCCACGCAAGGTGGAATCTGTGTACACATTAGTAATCGTGCGCATTTCTTTGATAGGCCGATTATTCATAATCGCGAGCCTTTTCTTGATATGCCGGTTACAAGTGATTGAGAAAGAGACCTCTTTTTCATCACCATGATTTATTTGTAGATATGGTTCATACTGTTATAAATATCTGTAGACAAATGATTTTTGAGAAAAGAAAGTATTTTTAGCATTTTACGAGTTGTTTTCAGAAAATCCTCGTATTATGTTTTCCGGCAAGTTTTCAAAATATAGCTGTATTCAGCGAAGTTTTCAAATGTTTTCGGCATGTGTTCACTGAGTACGTAGTACTCAGCCCTGCATGTTATTTCTAAAACGTGCAGGTTAGCAGGGATGAAGATGACGAGAGCTGGGCTGGTTGTCATTGTTGTTGGTAATATATTTGATGAGAGTCAGCCTAGAATATATATGTTCATATATATATTCTCTCGTTTTCCGCTGCAATGTTAAGGATGTTGGTTTCGAAGTTGATGTGATATAATGATGATAATAATGTTGGATTCTAGAGTCGAACTCTTTTGTCAAGTACTTTTGAAACTCAATTCCATATTTATAAGTTGTCTCTTAATAAGAAAAGTTTGTCGGTCTTAGAATCATTTTTCTTTATCTTGCTTTCTTGATTCTAAAATCGTTTTTCTTAGTCTTCTCATTGTTGTCAGTAATTTGGTTGATCAGGTCTATTGATTCCGAATTGTTTTGAGTTTTAATTGTTGATATGCATGTTGTTGTAAAATTCAGTTGACCGTCTTATTGAACTCAAGTCATGCATATCCTAATTGTCCTGAGTTTGATGAAAGTGTTGAGTATGAGATGTCCTTTGTCGTTCAATAATAGCCGGGTCGCTATTTTAATCCTTTTGTTAATCATAAATTGTATAAGTCGTGGGACCTACCGGCCTTGACAACTGATATCGGGGTTCCGGCTGCGACAAGAAAATATAAAACGAAACTTAAAAGCAAACTTTGGACGGAGTGGAGAGGGCAGAGGAGAGTACGGAAACGGAAGAAGAAGATCCAAGTGAGGAGGATCCGAGAGACGACAAAGAAGAGGAAGAGGAAGAGGATCCGTCGGAGGACGAGCAGTGAGGAAAAAAAGGGTTGTGGAAATAATTTAATGATAATTAACGAAAAGGAAGATAATGTAAATATAATGTAATAGACTAGTAAACGGACAACTTTTAACGTTTATGTTGTAAATAGTTCTTGTATATAGAAGCATAGTATGATAGTTTGTAGCAAATCGGAAGCGATGTAGAATTCCGCTCCGATAAAATATTTTGACGTGAAGTTAGAAATCACGGCTAAAATAGGGATTTTGATGTAAATAATTCCCTATCTTTTGTAAAAGTCCTCGAAGAGGCAAGTTTTCCGTTAAAAAGAAGAAGTAAGACCACGTTGGGTCGTTTTAAAATTTTCCGAGTTGTCAATAATTTTGTCGATTGAATTTCGATGTAATCATCTCAAGAAGAAAGAAAGAAAACGAATTAATATGAATTTTATAGTCGAGAAGCGCTAAAATAAATTAAGAAAAAAAAATGTAATTAAAACGTAGTTAAGAAAAACGAAGGGTGGAAAGTTCGTCGAATGCGTATAAAGAAGCAAACGGGAAATTACAGGGATGAAAGTCAGAGGTCTCTCAAAAATAATACAGGGAATGAAGTAAGCGACCGTTGAGAAGGTGAGAACGCTGGAAAAAAAATTACAGGGAATGAAGTCAGCCATCGCGGCGAGTCAGCGGCCGTGGAAGAAGACGACGCAGCGGCAGCGGAGAGCTGAGCGACCGCTGACCCAAGAGGGTCAGCCATGGCTGAGCTCCAGCGACCGCTGACCCAAAAGGGTCAGCCATGGTTGAGCCCCAACGGGCGCTGGCTTGGGCAGCCGGGGTTTTCAAAATATAGCTGTATTCAGCGAAGTTTTCAAATGTTTTCGGCATGTGTTCACTGAGTACGTAGTACTCAGCCCTGCATGTTATTTCTAAAACGTGCAGGTTAGCAGGGATGAAGATGACGAGAGCTGGGCTGGTTGTCATTGTTGTTGTTAATATATTTGATGAGAGTCAGCCTAGAATATATATCTTCATATATATATTCTCTCGTTTTCCGCTGCAATGTTAAGGATGTTGGTTTCGAAGTTGATGTGATATAATGATGATAATAATGTTAGATTCTAGAGTCGAACTCTTTTGTCAAGTACTTTTGAAACTCAATTCCATATTTATAAGTTGTCTCTTAATTTGAAAAGTTTGCCGGTCTTAGAATCATTTTTCTTTATCTTGCTTTCTTGATTCTAAAATCGTTTTTCTTAGTCTTGTCATTGTAGTTAGTAATTTGGTTGATCAGGTCTATTGATTCCGAATTGTTTTGAGTTTTAATTGTTGATATGCATGTTGTTGTTAAATTCAGTTGACCGTCTTATTGAACTCAAGTCATGCATATCCTAAATGTCCTGAGTTTGATGAAAGTGTTGAGTATGAAATGTCCTTTGTCGTTCAATAATAGTCGGGTCGCTATTTTAATCCTTTTGTTAATCATAAATTGTGTAAGTCGTGGGACCTACCGGCCTTGACATCTGATATCGGGGTTCCGGCTGCGACAAGAAAATATAAAACAAAACTTAAAAGCAAACTTTGCCCGTAGGACTTGTTTCTTCCTCGCACTCTCAAAGTAAATTGCAGACTAAAACCCTAAACAAATCGTTTGTTAGTACAAGATATGGTCGGCCCTATATATAGACGATGAATTTAGGGTTAAGTTGGAATCCTTGTAGGGCAAGGACCCCTAAAAGACCACCGCAGATCCTCTTTCCTTCTCAGTAGATATCGTCATTAATCAGGCTCGTCTAGGATAAGAAAACAAATCTTCGATCCTTATCCTCTTCCTTGGAGAAAAAGAAATCTGCTGCTGCTTTTGATAATTCATTAAACTTATGATAATTAGGATATGCATGACTCGAGTTTAATGAGACTATCAACTGAATTTGACAACAACATGCATATCAACAATTGAAACTCAAATCAACTCGGAAGATTTCTTTTTCTCCAAGGAAGAGGATAAGGATCGAAGATTTGTTTCCTTATCCTAGACGAGCTTGATTAATGACGATATCTACCGAGAAGGAAAAAGGATCTGCAGCGGTCTTTAAAAGGAAGGAGATGCCATGGTTGGAAGGGGTCCTTGCTCTACAAGGATTCGAACTTAACCTTAAATTCATCGCCTATATGTAGGGCCGACCATATCTTGTACTGACACATGATTTGTTTAGGGTTTTAGTCTGCAATTTACTTTGAGAGTGCGAGGAAGAAACAAGTCCTACGGGAAAAGTTTGCTTTTAAGTTTCGTTTTATATTTTCTGCATTTAATTCGTAGTTGTTGGCGAGAAGCCCAGACTTCAGTTGTTGACTTACGCTGTTGAGCAGCGACCAGTTTTAGTTTTTATTCAAGTATGTTTTCTTTTAATTATGTTGCGCTTCTGTTTATGATTATGTCTAGCTAAATTTACTTGTTTGGATTGGAGAAGAGGATGTGAACTTAATTACTCGTTCTAGACTCGTGAGATCTAATTGTTTGAGTTTGTTGCATGATTTTATTCCCGAAACACTTAGGATTAAATTTAGACTTAATTGATATTGACATATGCTTGATCACCATCTAGATATTGAGATTAAGTCACGAACATGATTTGGGATTAAACTCGATAGAGTCTCTCGTGCCCAAAAAGGTAGTAAGTGTTGGAGAGTAGTCGGTATCTAATACCCCTTGGCTATCTTGGGATCTTTTGTTCTTAATGCCTTTTGGGCAGCAGCATTGCTGAAGTGTCTTCGTGACATTGTTGATCGAAAGAAGAGATCTTGCCTTCCGGACAAGATCTGTAAAATTGAATAGATCTAGGCTTAGAGTATTTGAGTCGTGACCATAGGGCTTAAATTAATCTTTGCTTAAAACCAAGTGATAAAGTCTTGTAATTGAATATTATTGCATCGATGAACGAGCAAGAGTAATTAAGATCATTGAATCGAATC
Source organism: Agastache rugosa (assembly GCA_031470985.1). Taxonomy (NCBI): domain Eukaryota; kingdom Viridiplantae; phylum Streptophyta; class Magnoliopsida; order Lamiales; family Lamiaceae; genus Agastache; species Agastache rugosa. Next base: position 25,147,450 of record CM062608.1, read on the forward strand.
CAATCCAAACATCTTTTGTTATTTGATAATTTTCTTTGTTGAGTTACAAGTTCTTGAGATAAATCTCGACCACCACATCCATATTGAGTACCATCTGAAGGATAGACTACGCCGGTTCCCTAGGGTTTGACCCCACTTGCCATAGCAAAGCCTTGTTGGGCAAGAGGAGAGATTTATTTGCGCGAAGTGTGAAACGACGCCTTCGTCAAATTGGCGCCGTTGCCGGGGAACTGGTTTCTCAAGCTAGTTCTATTTTTTCGTAGCTTGAGCTCAGTTTATGTACCCATACCAGACACGGAGAAAAGGTGATCCTGTGGATTATGGTGCCTCTCTGGAGAAGGTAGCAAAGCAAAACAGAGCAAGCAAGCGGAAAGGTATCGAGGAGAACGTCGTCAACGAACCTTCGTCGGTCCCGGTCGAGATAGAAGACGAGGAACCTGTTGGGCACAATCTGCCCAATTGTTGTTCTAGCTCAGAAAGTGAGCAATCAGAATCTTCATCAACAACCTCCACACCAGAAGTTCAGTCAGTAACCATGGGAGAATGCACCATCAGGGAGATCATGTTCCCTGAGGATAAAGCCATCAAACCATCGAGCATAGCCTTGCCCCCGATCAATACTAATTGGGAATTCAAACATTCGCTGGAGAAGATCCACAAACCCATCTTCAAAATTTTGAGATGGCATGTGGAACAGTCCGAAACACCACACTTCCTTCCCGTAATCAGGGTGAGAACGCTGTTGCCCAAGATCAGTTTCCAGACTATGTAAGGTTACTCACGTTCCCCTTTTCACTTCAAGATGGGGCACGAGAGTAGCTTTACACCCTACCAGAAGGCAGCATCGATACTTGGAGGAAAATGCAGCAAGCCTTCCTTGACAAATACATTCCGATTACTCGTATACTAAGTGGGAGGAATGCATTATCCACACTAAAGATAGGCACCAATGAGTCTCTCTACGACTACTATGAGAGATACAAGAAGCTTTTGTCAAGATGCCCTCAACACCGGATTGAGGAGATAGATTTTCTTGAGAATTTCTTGAGAGGATTACGAGCATCAGAAAGGAAGTACATCATGGCAGCATGTGGAGGAGGGACAATCAACAAGACACCTTCCGAAGTGTTTAGGACGATCGCAGACATGGCAGAGCAATCACGAGATGAGGATGAATTGCCTAGAGGAGGGACATATGAAGGTAGCAGGAGAGGTTCTGACGATTTGGTCAACACCATGAAGGAATATATGGCCAAGATGGCTGACAAATTTGACATGTTAACCAAAAGGGTGAACGGGAAAGACGTCACAAAGTCAGTAAAAAGTTGCAAAGTTTGCCAAAGAAAAGGCCATATTACATCAGACTGCCCTAATTGGTTCGTAGAAGAAGGGGAAGAAGTTAAGACCCTGGGACAGAATCACCAAGGGGGTAGCGGGCAGCAACAGCAGAGGTATAACTATGGTAACAATTATGGCAACAACAACTTTGGCTACAGACAGTACGAGATATGGCAATAACCATTATCAACAGGCTCCTCCCCACCAACAATCTCAACAACCTAATCAACAGCAGCAACACCCCTATATACCTCCACATCGAGATCAGAGCAAACCTGAGTTTATGAAGGACATCATCGATCGTTTTACTCAGGAGAATCAAAAATTGAGGAAGGATTTTGATAACTTCCAACTCGAGAGTCGAGGTACATCCAACTAGGAACACACAACTTATTCTTCCTAAAAAGATTGTTATCATGCCGAAAATACTCTCCACTACCAGATCTCTCACATACTCGATACATGTCACCAAAATCAGCATCATGCTCATATAAACTCTTAATACACTCAAACCCAAGCAACTTAGCATCTAAAGTAGAGATCAAGGCATACCTCCGAGAAAGGGCATCAGCCACTACATGCTCTTTACCTTGCTTATACTTGGTGACGTATGGAAACGTCTCAATGAACTCCATCCACCTTGCATGTCGTTTGTTCAACTTATTCTGCCCCTTTAAATGCTTCAAGGACTCATGGTCGGTGTGAATAACGAACTCTCGAGTCCACAAATAGTGCTGCCACATCTTGAGGGCTCTCACCAAGGCATACAACTCCTTGTCATACGTGGGATAACTCAACGTTGCTCCATTGAGCTTCTCGCTGAAATATGCCACAGGCCTTCCCTTTTGCATCAGAACTGCACCAATACTAACACCAGAAGCATCACATTCAATCTCAAAAGACTTAGAAAAGTTAGGAAGAGATAATACCGGGGTGTGTGTCAGTTTATGCTTCAAAAGCTGAAACGCCTCTTCTTGCGCCTTCCCCCACTTGAACTCCACGTTCTTCTTGATGACTTCGGTTAATGGTGCTGCAACACTACTGAAATTAGGCACGAAGCGCCTATAAAAGCTAGCAAGTCCATGGAAACTCCGGACATCCCCAATGCTCTTAGAAGTCGGCCACTCTTGGATAGCTCGTATCTTTTCCTCATCAACCTGTACTCCCTGTGAACTAATAACAAAACCAAGAAACACAATACTATCCGTGCTAAAAACGTACTTCTTAGGGTTAGCGAACAATTTTTCTTTCCTAAGTGCAATTAACACAGCCCTCAAATGCACAACATGCTCTTCATGATTCTTACTATACACAAGTATGTCATCAAAATAAACAACCACAAATCTTCCAATGAATGCACGCAAGACATGATTCATAAGACGCATAAATGTGCTGGGTGCATTAGTTAATCCAAAAGGCATAACCAACCACTCATACAAGCCAATTTTCGTCTTAAAAGCTGTTTTCCATTCATCTCCTTCTTTAATCCTAATCTGATGGTATCCACTACGCAAATCAATCTTGGAAAACACACAAGAACCATGCAGCTCATCAAGCATATCATCTAAACGAGGGTTGTGATGGTGATACTTTACCGTAATGTTGTTAATGGCTCGACAATCACAGCACATCCTCATAGTCGTATCCTTCTTAGGCACAAGTAGAACCGGTACTGCGCAAGGACTCAAACTCTCCCTCACGTGCCCTTTGGCCAGCAAATCGCCAATTTGCCTCTCCAACTCCTTCGTCTCCTCCGGATTGGTTCGGTAAGCTGGTCGGTTTGGCAAGACAGCTCCAGGGACAAAGTCAATTTGATGCTCAATCCCACGAATTGGTGGTAAACCAGGGGGTGTATCCTCGGGGAAGACATCATCAAATTCCTGCAAAATAGAACGAATAGAAGGGGGTAGAGAAGAGAGGTCAGTATCAATAGTCAAACTCTCCTTGTACAGCAACACTATCATTGGTCTCTCCTCATTCACAGCCTCCTTCAAGTCACTAGCCCTCGCAAGAAAGGACTTCTGAATCAACCCAAGCTCCCTTTTTTCAACAATCTGCTCCTTAGGCTGCTCCTTGGACTTCACCTTCTTTATCTCTTTTTGCATCTGCACTTGATCCTCATAAACTTGTTTAGGAGTAAGAGGAACAAGTGATACCTTCTTCTGCTTATACTCGAACGAATACTTGTTGGTGAAGCCATCATGGGTAACTCGTCGATCAAACTGCCACGGACGACCTAACAAAATGTGGCTCGCCTGCATAGGAATCACATCACACAACACTTCATCCTCATACTTCCCAATGCGAAATGGAATCTTCACTTGCTTTGTCACTTTGATGACGTCAGTCTCGTTCAGCCACTACAAACGGTATGGTTTGGGATGCTTCACCACGGGAAGCCCTAATCTCTGAACCATGGATGCACTCGCCACATTCGTGCAACTCCCTCCATCAATAATCACACTGCACACCTTGTCTTGAACATGACATCTCGTGTGAAAGAGATTCTCCCGCTGCTCCCTCTCATTCGGCTGAATCTGGGCACTCAAAACTCGCCTAGCTACAAACAGTTGCCCATCCGGTGCTAAAATCTCCTCAGCTTCTTCTTCTTCGTCGGGATCCACTAAGGCTGGCATCTCCGGATCAGTTTCTTCTTCATCAGTCACTACTTCACCGTCATCTCTCATGATCATAATTCTTCTGTTCGGACACTCACTCATAATATGCCCGAATCCCTGACACTTGAAACACTTCTTATCTCGATTCCGACCATCAGGAACTGTTGGACTGCCCTGATTCGCTGAACTCGAATTCTCTGCTCGGCCCCTAAAGAACGGCTTCTTCTCGTCTCTCGGTGGCGCCTCTTTCTTCCATTGGGTCCCTTTTGATGAGGAACCACTAGCAACTGACTGGGATTGCCTCCAATTGGTCTGATTTTGTCTCTGGCTGCCGCTGTTGTTGCCCCTCCTCTTGAGTTGATTCTCTATCTTCACTGCCATGTGAACCATATCCTCCAACTCAACATAAGGCTGCAACTCCACCTTATCTCGGATGTCCCAATGCAAACCAGCTAGAAATCGCGCTATAGTAGCCTCTCGATCCTCAACAACATTGGCTCGAATCATGGCTATCTCCATCTCATTAAAATATTCATTCACACTCCTACTTCCTTGCTTCAAATTCTGCAACTTGTTATAAAGCTCTCGGAAGTAATGATTAGGCACAAAGTGTTTCCTCATCACTGCCTTCATCTCACGCCACGTCTGAATAGATGGCTCATCATTTCTTCTCCGGCTGGTCACTAACTGATCCCACCAAACAAGTGCATAATCTGAAAACTCCACTGTGCCGCCAGCTTCACTTTCTTGAGCTCTGAATAGTTCTGACAATGGAACACTAGCTCCACCTTTCTCTCCCATTCAAGATACAATTCTGGATCATTTTTCCCGTGAAATGAGGGAATGTTCATCTTGATGTTGCCCAGATTGTTATCTTGTCTGTCTCCACCTCTATGCCAACTTCCTGCATCATCTTCATCATATTCTGTATCATCTACAAACTCATCATGGTCAGCTCGACCACCTCTACCATCACGTCCTCCTCTATTACCTCGATTGGTATTGGTATCTCTAGTATTTCTGGTCTGAGATTGCTCTATCTGGTCAAACCTATCATGCACTACCTCCATCTCTGATTTCATCATCTTTCCCAATTCTGATCGAAGTGCCTCCATCAGGAACTTCGTCTTTGAATCCACAGTAGGATGATCCTCTGTATCAGAAACCTGTTCATCTCTTTTTGACATAGTGACACTTAGAACAAAAAAAAGGTTAGTAACAAACAAAACAAGACAGAACCTCACCACCTCACAAACACTCGTGTATCACTCAATAAGATATCACTCAACACTCGTGTATCACTCAAATATGGCTCTTTTCACTCTAATAATCTCACTCACTCTTGCCTTTTTCCACTCAAAAGTCTCTCTCAAGGAATCGAATGCTCTCAATCTACCACTTTGAATTCAACAACAACTAACAATGAAACAACCAAAACAACGTCCGCAATAACTGCCCCAAGAAGACGAATCAACACACGGAACAATGGAACGAAATTCGACTCCACACGAATAAAAAAACAGGAACTAGAAACACAAAAAATATGCTTCATAAAAACTGACTCAAAACGCTCTACACTACCCAAAGAACCCAGAAAACACTACAAGACTCAACTGAAAAGTCGGTAAAAGTGCACGCAGAAACTGCCCCAAATGAGTCTACACGACCCAAGGAAGTAAATGAACAAAAAATGCTCAAACTGGATATGAGAAAAACAAAGCGAAATTATGAAGTATGCGGATATGGCGACCAGTTTTAATTTGAGAATTAATTTGATGTGTATGGGCGTGTATGATAAGTATTATGGTCTATTAGGGTGTATATGATGGCACTTAAGGATTTGGGTGGAAATCTCGTAGTAAAGCAGATGACTATTTCGACAATAAGGAAAGAATATGGGAGGAAAAGAATATGGTAAGAGAAGATATGCTGAGATGGAAACTTATGGAATAAATATGGTAGGACAGATCTGGAACGCGGTTTTGTGCAGAAACAGATCGAATGATTTTTTTTTAACGAAACAGATCTGGAAACGAAACACAAACGAACACAGAAGGACGAATCAAACGAAATAGAACAGAAAAAAAACACAGAAAAATTCAAAACAAATAGATGCAGAAAACGAAACGAAAACAGGAAACCCGGAAAGATGAAACCCTAATGGCAGATACGAAACCTAAAAAAAAACGAAACAGAATGAATCTGAAACAGAATCGAAACCTAAGAACTCTACCCTTGACACGAAGACAGAACACGAAACCTGGATACGAACGCGGCTCTGGTACCAAATGATACGATCCTTGTTGATCGTGATCTCGAACACGCGCACGGAAGACTCGGACAACGGATACAAAGGATGGATAATCCCAAAACCTCTGAATCTAACCACGAAATGATATAGATGATCGAAATCCCTATACCCCAACGTATGTTGATGCAGCAACTCGGGGACGATGATTGACACACGAGCGAGGGATGGTTGACTCGCCGATTCGTCGATAGATGAATTCGTCTTGGAATAATAAAGAGGAATTCGAGAACTCTCAAGAGAGAATTAAAACTCACGATTTATTATGAATAAAGTCTGCCTAAAAATCGTCCACAATATAGCCTTATCCTCGGTTTTTTCATTTCATATAACTGTGAAATGTGCCTTTTCAATTTCCTTTCCTAGACTTCGATTCAAATCGCACTTTTTTCATTTTATATATCGACGAAAGTTAGCAAATGGATTTCCTTTCTGAGGAGCACCTCAATATAGGCAACACCTAATCCTAGTCTAGATAGGAAACAAACATAATTAAAAGCCCAACTAAACTAAACAGATAATTAAAGCCCAAGCACACGAAAATAACATAATTAATAACTAATGGGCTATTAAAAACGAAAATACATAATTATAGTCTTTAAACAAATAAAGTCTTCAAGCTTGGGCGGCCCACTCGCACGTAATGAGATTAATTATACACGGGCTGTCCAATCTATCATCTCCAATGGGCTTCTTCATCAATTCTTGATCCCATACATCTTCAACTAAACTCATCAAGCTCTCCTTGAACTTCTTAGCTCGTGCTCTCGTAATCGGCCCAACTGGAACATGTACGGGATCTTGCACCAATGAACCTTGGGCTGCATCAAGATGACCATGAAGAAAACAATATATCCAGATGATGCCCATTTCCACATGGCCAATGTGTCCGCTATAATGAATCCACATATCCCGATCAAGCAAAAGGATCCGGGAATGTTCGCCATACCATGCACAATCGGTACTACCGATATTCCAAGGGCCATGCTTGATTTAGGAGCATCAATCAACGTCATGCCAAGAGCCATGTTCGATGAGATGAGATTTGGTCCCATGACACCAACACGAGTCGCTATCCAGCTTGCCGACTTGTCAGTGGTTTACCCCGATGGACTATTAGAAGATGTTTTGGTTTGAGTTGGAGATCTTTTGTTCCCAGCTGACTTTTATGTGTTGGACACGGGAAGGAAGACAGTTAAAAATCCAGTGGTGTTGCTCGGGAGACCGTTCTTGAGGACGGCAAGAACCAAGATCGATTGCGATAGCGGGAGATTAACTGTTGAGGTAGCTGGAGAAGTAGTGGAATTCGATGCCTATCGCCAAAACCAGCTGGATGCCATGGAAGCAGTCCAAAGTATTGGTGTTATTGAGGAACAGGTCGAGACAGTCAATAGCTTGAGCTATCTTTATGTTGATACATCAGAAGAAGAGGAGGATGTTGAGCTACAACCAGAATTTTTTGAAGTTCACCATGATGACAGTGATGTCGATTTCTGGGAGTAATTCGTTCTTGGGCACAGTTTTGATTATTCCATCGACGAAGACTATTTCTGCGATGATGGGGAAGTGGAAACTCTTCATTATTTGAATGGCATTGATAAAGAGGATCCTGAGGAAGAAGATGGTGGAAAGGATGAGAGGCCCAATGATGAAGTTGATGAGGAGATACAGAAGCTACCCAAGGATGACATTGATAAGGTAGTAGAAGGGTACTGGAGACAGACGGTTCTTGAGTAGAACTACGACTTGTGCACTGAAGAAGTGCCTTCCCAGGAGGACGAGGCAGAAAATGATGACCAAGACAAGGGGGAGTGCAGTTGTGCCGGGTTCCCGACCAACATGCCCCAGAGGTTTGAACCACTCAACATCCCAGAGATGAACCCTGAAGACAGGTTGGTGCCATCACTACAAAAGGCATCAAAATTGGAGTTGAAACCTTTGCCAAAACATCTCAAGTATATATATCTTGGGGAGGAAGAAACTCTGCCTGTCATCATATCCTCAGAGTTACCACATATGGAGGAGATCAGAGTTGGAGATGCTGACAGATATCAAGGGCATCAACCCAGTCGATTGCGTTCACCATATCTTGCTAGATGATGATGCCGTGACTGTAAGGGATCCTCAAAGAAGGTTGAATCTAGCCATGAAGGAAGTTGTGATGAAGGAAATACTAAAACTACTTGATTTGGGCATCATCTATCCAATATATAATAGCCGGTGGGTGAGTCCTGTACACGTCGTGCCCAAGAAGTCTGGTATACAGGTTGTTGAAAATGACAATAAGGAGATGGTGGCCATGAGATTGCAAACCGGGTGGAGAGTATGTATCGATTACCGAAAGTTCAATTTGAGAACGAAGAAGGATCACTTTCCTCTGTCCTTCATCGATGAGATGTTCGAAAGGTTAGCCGGTAACCAAGTTTTTTGTTTTCTTGATGGATATTCTGGATACATGCAGATTTGGGTTGCTGAGGAAGATCAAGATAAGATCACCTTCACGTGCCCTTTTGGCACATTCGCCTTTAGAAGAATGTCGTTCGGGCTGTGCAATGCACCAGGGACATTCTAAAGATGCATGATGCACATCTTTTCCGACATTCTTGAGGACTGCATCGAGGTGTTCATGGACGATTTCACCGTCTATGGGAAAACTTTCAATTCCTGCCTCAACAACTTAGATCGTGTGCTGAAGAGATGTGTTGAGAAGAGTCTCGTGCTGAACTATGAGAAGTGTCAATTCATGGTCAACGAAGGGATAGTTCTTGGCCACGTTATTTCTGAACATGGTATTGAGGTTGATAAAGCTAAGGTCGACATCATCGCCAAGTTGCCGTACCCAACAAATGTGAAGACATTGAGGGGGTTTCTTGGTCATGCTGGCTTCTACTGACGATTTGTCAAGGATTTCGCCAAGATCGCCCAACCCATGACGAGGCTGCTTCAAAATGACGTACCATGGGAATTTGATGAAGAGTGCAAGAAAGCTTTCCATATATTGAAAAACAACTTGGTTACAGCCCCAATAATCCAACCCCCGGATTGGGGAATGCCTTTCGAGGTGATGTGCGATGCAAGTGGATTTGCTGTAGGAGCTGTTCTCGGGCAAAAGCGAGGGAAGGAGAGCTATGTCATCTATTATGCTTCCAAGACTTTGAACCCGGCACAATGCAATTATGCCACGACGGAGAAGGAATTATTGGTTGTGGTTTTTGCCTTCGAGAAATTTTGTTCTTATTTGTTCGGAGGCAAAACCATAGTGTATACCGACCACGCGGCATTGAAGTACCTCATGACCAAGAAGGAGACTAAACCAAGGTTAATGAGATGGATTTTGTTATTGCAGGAATTTGATGTTGATATCAAGGACAAGAGTGGTGCCCAAAACCAAGTTGCCGACCACCTATGTCGAATCCTACGAGAAAAAGATGGAAACCCAATAAAGGAGACCTTTCCAGACGAGCACTTACTTCTTACTCAGGATGAACCATGGTATGCGGACTTGGTCAACTACCTGGTTACTGGCGAGATTCCTTCCGACTATGGAAGATACCAAAGGAACAAGCTCAAATCGGAAAGTCGGTTCTACGTATGGGACTAACCATATCTTTGGAGGGAATGTTCAGACAAGATCATCAGGAGATGTGTCGAGGATCATAAGCAGAATAGTATTCTTGAGCATTGCCACAACAAGGAGTGTGGAGGACATTTTGGGCACCAACGTACTGCAAGAAAGATTCTAGAATGTGGATTTTATTGGCCAACATTATTTAAGGATAGTTATGAATGGGTTAAAACATGTGAGAAATGTCAAAGGGAAGACAACATCACAAGAAGAAACGAGATGCCCATGATGCCGATCTTGCCCGTTGAAGTGTTCGATATATGGGGTATGGACTTCATGGGGCCGTTGCCAAGTTCCAAAGGCAATAAGTATATTCTGTTGGCTATTGACTACGTATCAAAATGGGTGGAAGCTCGAGCATGCGAAACTGACGACTCCAAAGTGGTTTCGAATTTTTTACGTACTAATATTTTTAATAGGTTTAGAGTACCTCGAACTGTTATAAGTGATCAAGGCTCGCATTTCTGCAATGCCACAATCACGGCCTTGTTCAAGAAGTACGGAGTCACCCAGCGCACCTCAACAGCCTACCATCTTCAAGCTAATGGTCAAGCGGAGTTGTCCAATCGAATCATCAAGACTATCTTGAGAAAGACTGTAGGCGTGACGAGGAAGGATTGGAGCATGCACTTAGATGATGCTTTGTGGGCGTATAGAACTGCATACAAAACACCCATTGGGATGTCGCCATATCGCATGGTCTACGACAAGAGGTGTCACTTATCTGTTGAGTTGGAACATCGAGCTCATTGGGCTGTTGTCCAACTGAACCTTGATTGGGATGAAGCCGGAGAATCCAGGAAGCTCGAGATCCAGAAACTTGAAGAAATAAGGTTACAAGCCTATGATAATGCTGGCCACTATAAGAAAAGGATGAAGAAAACACATGATATGTTGATCAAGAAAAAAGAGTTCTATTATGGGCAACAAGTGCTAGTATATCACATGATAGTGTTTTTTTTTATATATAAAAAAAATATTTTTGCTTAAATTATTGTATTTTATTTTGAAGTAGCTTTAGTTTAACCTTAGGAAGCAGTCCGTTTTTGGGAGTATGGTTTGTTGTTTTCATGTGTGTAGGAGATGTTGCGCAAGATGCAGGTTGTAGTTCAGGAACCATAGTGCAACAAGTTGTTGAGTAAGGAACAACAGGAGTAATGGGTATTGAGCAGGGGTGTTGGTCATGATCATGCTGCTGCCAAAGTTTGTACAGGGCTGTTACTGTTTCCCTAAAATCCCGCGCCTTATAAACCTATCCTATCACGTCTAAACCCCTCTACCCGATTTGAAATCAAACTCTGCAACTTTCCATTCTCTCTCTCTCCCACCTCTCTAATCAAAAACCACCACTATCATCACAATGGTATCCACACGCCCCAAAAACAAGTTTACAGTTCCCACCGGAACAAAAATTGATCTTACTGGCGACAAACCTACTACCGCCGCAAAAGCCAAAACCACCAAACCCTCTACCAAAAACGCCAAGAGAAAACTGCCCATGGATCCTGCCAACACCTCTGCCGATCAAAACCCCACCCTCATCATTGGATCGTCTGTGCCCAAGAGCCCTCACATTGATGCAAATCTGATGATGAGTGACGAAAACCCCAGTTTGTTGGGGGAGACGGTGAAGCATGCGGAGGAGGAGATGCAATCAAAGGCCCTAGTTGAATTCCAGCAGCCTGCGACCGGCGGAGATGAGGAGGCCGAAGTTCGTGGCGAGGAAGAAAGGGAAGAAGAGGAAGAAAGTGGCGGCGGCGATGATGCTGAAGTGGAGGAAGATGACATTGATGCGGCTGTGGATGAGGTGGCTGAAAAGGCAAAGACGACGGAGGTCGTCAGTAAGAGCAACTCGCTGCGGTTGATGAAGAAGCGCTCTGCGACGGAGACAACGTCACCGGCAAAAAAATAGAAGGCCGTCACTTCCGATGCCGGTTCTACCCAACCATCCAAAGAAGGGCGCGCTGAATCTACACCGGTAACCGTCTCGCTGCTAAGTGGTAACGAGGAGGAGGACAATGTTGAGGAAGAAGGGGATGACGACCAATCCGCACCAGCGAGCAGCACCAGGAACAAGAAGAAGAAGAAGAAGGGCACCACTGTGATGAAGAGCAGAGGGGCTAGGGATTGGAAGGTGACAGCGCCCAGGGTTCTTGACTTCGCTCTGTACGAGGACCTGGGAGTTGCCCAAGAAGTGCGCGACTTGTTTGCTGGGATAGGATGGAGTAAGTTTCTGGAATGGCCGGTAGAAATTTATGAGGAGCAGGTTAAGGAGGTATACAGCACTGCTGCTGTGATGAGTGATCCCACTTCTGGGGTGAGCACTATAGCCTTCTCGCTTTTGGGCGAGAAGTATGAATTCCAGGTTAGTGCCGTCAACCAGATTTTGGGGATGGTGAGTTTGATGGATCTGACCAGGAAGGAGTTCATGGAGGCCAAGAAGGTTCTGCCACCCCCTGGAGACATTGCTTATCAGGAGCAATGGAAAGAGATTGGGAACGGAGCGCCGTACAATGGGGCCAACAACAAGGGGACGGAGTTGAAGACCTATGCGCTGCGGATTTGCCATCGCATTCTGGCCTACAACCTCTATGGCAAGAACGACAGCGGGAATACCTTGAGCAACAAGGAAAGGTATCTGCTGTGGTGCATGCATACCAAGACTAAGGTTAAGTTTGCAGCCTTCCTTGGTGAGCAGCTTAAGACGGTGTTGGCCAAGCAGTCTTTGGGGTGCACATGTGGGCATTTCGTGACGGCATTCGCAAAGAGGGACTGGTGTCTACGATAAGTTGAAAACAAAACCTGTGATGGGAGTTGGAAAATTGGGTGAGGCAGCATTAAAAAAGATGAACGACATTGAGGTGAGGAGTGGTCGATTTCAACCAGGCGTCCGCCTTTGGGTAAGAAGGAGGAGGCTAGTGGAAGTGGAGTGATGCTGCCCAGCACCGCAAATTTTGAAGCCAGATTGACTAATTGTGAAAAGTTGTTGACCGAGATCCGTGATGCCCAGCTGGCATTCTTTGCACACCAAGGATTCAGGTACCCGCCTGAATCTTCTCCTTGATTAAGTTTCCTCCCATTTATGTTAGTTTAGGTTTTTGTCTTTTGTTTTTTGTTTTAGTTTTTAAGTCTTGTTCTTTTGTTTATCGGTGGTTAATTTGTGTTGGTCGCGATCTTACCTACTTTCCTTAAAGCAAAGTGTGTGGGTGAGGTCGTTGTCAAGTTAGTATATTTTTGTTAGTGTCTTGCCCACCATTGCACTCACTTTGCCGAAGGCAAAGTGTGTGGGTGGGGGTTGTTGGTCCAAATGTTTTTTTAAGAGTCAGTTGTTGATCAGTATGTTTGCATGATAGGTTGAAGTAGGTATGATGATGTATATGTGAATATGCCGTATGTAGATAGGGAGGACGGAATGAGTTATTGGGCACTATCTGTGAGGTTTTGAGCTATTGACTGCCATATATGCATGCAGTATTTGATTCTTTCTTGTGTGATAATGACCAGTGAAACATGTTGATCTAAAACTTGCCTGCAACTTTTAGTCAAAGCTTAATAAAAACTTAGTTGAATTACTTAGATGATTTAGGTGTTTTTGTTCAATAAGCCCATGGCCAAAAATTTACCCTACCTATGCATTTATCCTTTGTTAGCCCCTTTGAGCTTAAATTTTTTTTTTCTCTTTTTGATTTACTTATAGTAGCCTGGATTTTATGAGCCTTCTCGGTCAAGAACTCAGGTCTAGAAGTAAAGGGATGAAAGGAGAATGTAGGGGTAGCAGATGCTGGGCGATAACACCCACGATTAGGAGGTGTTGATCAGGAAAAAAAAAGAAAAAAAAGAACAAAAAGGGAAAAAACCGAGAAAAAAAAATAGAAAAAATATAATCCTGACAAATAAGTGAGTTCAGGCCCGATGTTGTGCTTGAGAGGAGTGAGAGATCTTGGGCATACTTATTGCCCAAGAGCTGAGTTCTTCTTGACGTAGCTAGTAACCAAATTTTCTTACCTTTTGCCTTAAGCCACGTTATAACCTAATAAAATCCTAAGGTTAAGTAGTTTAACTTTGTTCAAAGAAGTAGAGATATAGAGGGCAGTAGGGGTGTAAATTCGGGTTACGGGTTTCCGGGTAACCCGAACCCGTCCCGTAATTTTTTGGGTACGGGACGGGTTACAGGATAGAGGATTGAAGTTGTTCCGGGTAACGGGTTACCCATCCCGTCCTATATACCCGATCAACCGTTTATATATTATATTCTTTTTATATTATTCTTAATTATTTTATGAAATGTTTTACAAAATAGATAATATGCATGTTGCATCTTTCTCTCTCTCTCTCTCTCTCACGCTCACACTCCCAATTCACAATTTCTCATCTCCTCTCTCTCACACCTTCGCCGTCGTTCCACTGTCATTCAATCTATCCCTTTCTTATCGTCGACGTCGCGCCACTCCTTAGATTTCTTTATTAAAAATATATGAAGAAAACGGGCAGGAAAATATCCAAAACCAAGTTTTGATATTTTTATTTTTTTTAAAAACGAGTACATACGGGTACCCGATCCCGACCCGCATAAACCCGGTCCGGGTATTGGGTACCCGTTTTTTTAAAATGGGACGGGTACGGGTACCCGGAAATTCCGGGTAGGGTACCCATCCCGTCCCGAATTTACACCCCTAGAGGGCAGACAAGCCTATGGAAAAACGATGTGGATCTAGCTCAAGAGCGATACACTGAACCTTATACACTTGAGAGATGAATGCTGGTGAGGATAACCTTTATGCCCATTAACTCTATCTTGACCAATCTGATGGCAATACTTGCTTACATTATTCATGCTCTGTTTTTAACTAACATGTTGACTTACTGATTAGTTGTGTTTGAGTCTTGGGCAAAATCATATTTGCACACTTGAGGGCAAGCGTGGTTCAAGTGTGTGGGTGTGATGAACCCAATTTTGTGTTCATATTTCTTGTGTCTTGTCTTTTCTTTTTTGTGTCTTTATCGAGTCAAAGTGTGTCTGGGAGGACACAAAGTCGAGAGAAGGTGTGCAGGGAAGAACAGGTTGGATGTTGGGCAAATCCGGTGGAAAATCTGTTGTTGAGATGTTGAGATGGCGATACGATGCAAATGGGCAAAGGGCTGGAAGCTTGTAGCTGGGCAACAACGATAACATCAAGTCTAAAAGTCAACAAGCACCTCCCCATATTCCTTAAGCCAACAGAGCGAGTACCCGGAGGAGTCAGGATGCAGACAACGAAGGCAAGATGTGGGTCGAGAAGCAGCAGCAGATTTCTTTTTCTCCAAGGAAGAGGATAAGGATCGAAGATTTGTTTTCTTATCCTAGACGAGCCTGATTAATGACGATATCTACCGAGAAGGAAAGAGGATCTGCGGTGGTCTTTTAAAAGAAGAAGATGCCATGGTTGGAAGGGGTCCTTGCCCTACAAGGATTCCAACTTAACCCTAAATTCATCGTCTATATATAGGGCCGACCATATCTTGTACTAACAAACGATTTGTTTAGGGTTTTGGTCTGCAATTTACTTTGAGAGTGAAAGGAAGAAACAAGTCCTACAGGCAAAGTTTGCTTTTAAGTTTCGTTTTATATTTTCTTGTCGCAGCCGGAACCCCGATATCAGATGTCAAGGCCGGTAGGTCCCACGACTTACACAATTTATGATTAACAAAAGGATTAAAATAGCGACCCGGCTATTATTGAACGACAAAGGACATCTCATACTCAACACTTTCATCTAACTCAGGACATTTAGGATATGCATGACTTGAGTTCAATAAGACGGTCAACTGAATTTGACAACAACATGCATATCAACAATTAAAACTCAAAACAATTCGGAATCAATAGACCTGATCAACCAAATTACTGACAACAATGAGAAGACTAAGAAAAACGATTTTAGAATCAAGAAAGCAACATAAAGAAAAATGATTCTAAGACCGACAAACTTTTCAAATTAAGAGACAACTTATAAATATGGAATTGAGTTTCAAAAGTACTTGACAAAAGAGTTCGACTCTAGAATTCAACATTATTATCATCATTATATCACATCAACTTCGAAACCAACATCCTTAACATTGCAGCGGAAAACGAGAGAATATATATATGAAGATATATATTCTAGGCTGACTCTCATCAAATATATTAACAACAACAATGACAACCAGCCCAGCTCTCGTCATCTTCATCCCTGCTAACCTGCACGTTTTAGAAATAACATGCAGGGCTGAGTACTACGTACTCAGTGAACACATGCCGAAAACATTTGAAAACTTCGCTGAATACAGCTATATTTTGAAAACCCCGGCTGCCCAAGCCAGCGCCCGTTGGGGCTCAGCCATGGCTGACCCTCTTGGGTCAGCGGTCGCTGGAGCTCAGCCATGGCTGACCCTCTTGGGTCAGCGGTCGCTCAGCTCTCCGCTGCCGCTGCGTCGTCTTCTTCCACGGCCGCTGACTCGCCGCGATGGCTGACTTCATTCCCTGCAATGGTGAGTGTGTGTAGTGTGTGTGTGCGTCGAGAGAGAGAGAGTGAGATCGAGAGAGAGAGAGAGAGGTGTTGTGTTGTTGTGTGCGTGTGTGAGTGAGGGAGAGATGAGAGAGTTAGCTAAATATAATCTAATAACCTAGATTTAGAAGTATAGGGTAGGTTATTATTAAATTAAAACTTAATGGCTAAGTTTGGTTAATTCATTTAATTAATTATTAATTCAATTAAGTAATAATTAATTAATCTTCTAATAACTCTCTAATTTCTCAACACAGTAATTAAGATTAAGGTTTCACGAACCTTAGATAAAAATCTCACAGAAAGAATCGGAGATTTGAAGCATTTTCAAATCGACCGAAACTAAAATTTTTAAAAGATAATTTACGTAAAATTTCACGTAATTAAATTAAATTCTTCTTCTTGTCAATTAATGACTAAACATTTATCATCTATTGATAAATGTAAAAACTTCTTCGTTTCGGATTAACCGAGACGATAAAAATTAATTAAAACTCATTTTTCCGGTAGAATATATCTGCCGGGTAAAATTTTCGGAAAGAAAATTTTTATTTCACTAAAATTCTTATCTTTCTCAGAAGATTAATTATTTTAATTACTTAAGAAAGACGGGATACTACATTTCTGCATTTAATTTGTAGTTGTTGGCGGGAAGCCCAAACTTCAGTTGTTGACTTGTGCTGTTGAGTAGCGACCATTTTTAGTTTTTATTCAAGTATGTTTTCTTTTAATTATGTTGCGCTTCCGTTTATGATTATGTCTAGCTAAATTTACTTGTTTGGATTGGAGAAGAGGATGTGAACTTAATTACTCGTTCTAGACTCGTGAGATCTAATTGTTTGAGTTCGTTGCATGATTTTATTCCCTAAACACTTAGGATTAAATTTAGACTTAATTGATATTGACATATGCTTGATCACCATCTAGATATTGAGTTTAAGTCTCGAACAGGATTTGGATTAAACTCGAGAGAGTCTCTTGTGCCCAAGAAGGTAGTAAGTGTTGGAGAGTAGTCGGTATTTAATACCCCTTGACTATCTTGGGATCATTTGTTCTTAATGCCTTTTGGGCAGCAGCGTTGCTGAAGTGTCTTTGTGACATTGTTGATCGAGAGAAGAGATCTTGCCTTCCGGACAAGATCTGTAAATTTGAATAGATCTAGGCTTAGAGTATTTAAGTCGTGACCATAGGGCTTAAATTAATCTTTGCTTAAAACCAAGTGATAAAGTCTTGTAATTGAATATTATTGCATCGATGAACGAGCAAGAGTAATTAAGATCATTGAATCGAATCCATTCCAAACATCTTTTGTTATTTGATAATTTTCTTTGTTGAGTTACAGGTTCTTGAGATAAATCTCGACCACCACACCCATATTGAGTACCATCTGAAGGATAGACTACGCCGGTTCCCTAGGGTTCGACCCCACTTGCCATAGCTACGCCTTGTTGGGCAAGAGGAGAGATTTATTTGTGCGAAGTGTGAAACGACGCCTTCGTCACAGCGGCAACAGCAACGAAATCGCCAAGGGCAGCGATTCCAACAAAAACAAAAGCAAACTCAGCAATTGAGAATAGAACCCCAGCAGCAATATCAAAGGGTTTTTGCTCTTGATCAGAAGCTGTTCGACAAAGATCAAGGAAATTTGACAGGTATGGGTCAATTAAATGGCGTACCAGTTATAATTTTATTTGATACTGGTGCATCGCATTCATTTATAACAAATGCATGCGTAGATAATCTTGATCTTAAAGTAGAATGTGCTAGTCAAGACTTAAGGGTAACTACTCCGTTAGGTAAATCTACCACAGTTACTCACATCTGTCCTAATTTAGAGTTTTGTCGCAGCCCGAACCCCGATATCAGATGTCAAGGCCGGTAGGTCCCACGACTTACACAATTTATGATTAACAAAAGGATTAAAATAGCGACCCGGCTATTATTGAACGACAAAGGACATCTCATACTCGACACTTTCATCAAACTCAGGACATTTAGGATATGCATGACTTGAGTTCAATAAGACGGTCAACAGAATTTGACAACAACATGCATATCAACAATTAAAACTCAAAAAAAATTCGGAATCAATAGACCTGATCAACCAAATTACTGACAACAATGAGAAGACTAAGAAAAACGATTTTAGAATCAAGAAAGCAAGATAAAGAAAAATGATTCTAAGACCGACAAACTTTTCAAATTAAGAGACAACTTATAAATATGGAATTGAGTTTCAAAAGTACTCGACAAAAGAGTTCGACTCTAGAATCCAACATTATTATCATCATTATATCACATCAACTTCAAAACCAACATCCTTAACATTGCAGCGGAAAACGAGAGAATATATATATGAAGATATATATTCTAGGCCGACTCTCATCAAATATATTAACAACAACAATGACAACCCGGCCCGACTCTCGTCATCTTCATCCCAGCTAACCTGCACGTTTTAGAAATAACATGCAGGGCTGAGTACTACGTACTCAGTGAACACATGCCGAAAACATTTGAAAACTTCGCTGAATACAGCTATATTTTGAAAACTTGCCGGAAAACATAATACGAAGATTTTCTGAAAACAACTCGTAAAATGCTAAAAATACTTTCTTTTCTCAAAAATCATTTGTCTGCAGACATTTATAACAGTATGAACCATATCTACAAATAAATCATGGTGATGAGAAAGAGGCCTCTTTCTCAATCACTTGTAACCGGCATATCAAGAAAAGGCTCGCGATTATGAATAATCGGCCTATCAAAGAAATGCGCACGATTACTAATGTGTACACAGATTCCACCTTGCGTGGAACCGAAATCGTCTTTCTGAAGTAGATGGTAACATACTTAAACATTTTTAAAATCATTTGGCAAGTATCAAAGCTTTGTAAAATATACGATATCATGCTTTTCACAAATTTTAGTTTAGAAAGCCCACCTGATAAACTTAAGCTTTAAACTTTAAATCTTTAACGATTTCAACCCTTCACTTCACGCCTTCGCTTCTACTTCCGCTTGCTCCTTTAATCGAAAGCGAATAACGAATTTTAGAACGTAAATCTTTTATCGAATAACTACTTCGATAAACCTAACGTAATTCGATTCGAATTTCTACGCCGAAACTCGACGAAATTCGAGAATTTCTATCTTAACTTTTCAAACGTTCTTAATCTATCTTAATTCCTCATTAAGCATCAAACATCAATCAAATCTCTTATAACATCAACACTTGTAAATTACTACTCACTATAATCAACTAAATCGATTTTTAATCCGTCTAACGGATTCAGAAAATTCTCAATTTAATTCCACACACTTATTTCATCACAACAAACATAATTATACTTTAAATACACATATTAACTCAATTAATCATATAAACTCCCAAATCGGGAAAATCAACCAAAAATAGAAAATCTTTATTATTTTGAATTAAATTTCCAGAAAATTATATAACACTTAATTTTTATTAAGAAGTTCATAAATGCAATTAATTTCTTAATTAAAATTTAATTAATATTTTATTTATTTATTTAATTTTCGGTAGTTTCAATTTTAGGATTTCTAGAATTATTTTCTCTTCTTTTTAATTTCTATTATACTTAATTATCATCTTAAATTCATTTCTTCATTTAATTTCATTCAATTAAGTATTAATCTTCCAACCCTAATTTAAGAACCCTAATTCGATTTTCTAGGGTTTCTAGGGTTAATCATACTTACATTTGATTATCTATTGATCTAATTTAATTCATTAATCTCATACATCATCACATTATCCATCAACTACATCATATAATCTTAATATCTTAAACCCTAATTCTAACTCAATTTAATCGATATTTTTCACAAAATGAAATTGGTTGGAAATTTTTAATTACTTCCAACATGAAATATTCTTAAAACAACTATCTAAATTCATTTATGTCATCAAAATGAATATACAAGACATGCATCAACATTTTCTTTATTTCTTGTATTTTTCGAAAATTCTCAAACTAGGGTTAGGGTTTTCTCATGTTTAATCTAATTACACATTCAATCTTCTAAGCATAAAATAAGCATAATTCATGAAGATTAAAACATCATACAATGCATGAATCAAAATTTAGCATTTTCTTAAAAATTTCGAAAATGAAGAATTTAGGTTTAGGGTTTTGATTCTCATGCTTTAATCACACAAATCATCATCTAATCATGATATAAGCAACATACTATAAGATCAAAATCATCAAAACACTCTTCATTTTTTTCCCAAAAATTTCGATCTTCATATATATATGTATGGATGATTTCTTTCATGAAAAGAAGATAAAAGCTTGAGAGAATAGAAATAAATCCTTACTTAATGGATTGGAAAGGATTTACTAGGTCTTGATCTTACTCCTTGAGCTTGAAGATGAAGAACAACAATGGTGAGTGTGTGTAGTGTGTGTGTGCGTCGAGAGAGAGAGTGAGATCGAGAGAGAGAGAGAGAGGTGTTGTGTTGTTGTGTGCGTGTGTGAGTGAGGGAGAGATGAGAGAGTTAGCTAAATATAATCTAATAACCTAGATTTAGAAGTATACGGTAGGTTATTATTAAATTAAAACTTAATGGCTAAGTTTGGTTAATTCATTTAATTAATTATTAATTCAATTAAGTAATAATTAATTAATCTTCTAATAACTCTCTAATTTCTCAACACAGTAATTAAGATTAAGGTTTCACGAACCTTAGATAAAAATCTCACAGAAAGAATCGGAGATTTGAAGCATTTTCAAATCGACCGAAACTAAAATTTTTAAAAGATAATTTACGTAAAATTTCACGTAATTAAATTAAATTCTTCTTCTTGTCAATTAATGACTAAACATTTATCATCTATTGATAAATGTAAAAACTTCTTCGTTTCTGATTAACCGAGACGATAAAAATTAGTTAAAACTCATTTTTCCGGTAGAATATATCTGCCGGGTAAAATTTTCGGAAAGAAAATTTTTATTTCACTAAAATTCTTATCTTTCTCAGAAGATTAATTATTTTAATTACTTAAGAAAGACGGGATACTACATTTCTGCATTTAATTTGTAGTTGTTGGCGAGAAGCCCAAACTTCAGTTGTTGACTTGTGCTGTTGAGTAGCGACCATTTTTAGTTTTTATTCAAGTATGTTTTCTTTTAATTATGTTGCGCTTCCGTTTATGATTATGTCTAGCTAAATTTACTTGTTTGGATTGGAGAAGAGGATGTGAACTTAATTACTCGTTCTAGACTCGTGAGATCTAATTGTTTGAGTTCGTTGCATGATTTTATTCCCTAAACACTTAGGATTAAATTTAGACTTAATTGATATTGACATATGCTTGATCACCATCTAGATATTGAGTTTAAGTCTCGAACAGGATTTGGATTAAACTCGAGAGAGTCTCTTGTGCCCAAGAAGGTAGTAAGTGTTGGAGAGTAGTCGGTATTTAATACCCCTTGACTATCTTGGGATCATTTGTTCTTAATGCCTTTTGGGCAGCAGCGTTGCTGAAGTGTCTTTGTGACATTGTTGATCGAGAGAAGAGATCTTGCCTTCCGGACAAGATCTGTAAATTTGAATAGATCTAGGCTTAGAGTATTTAAGTCGTGACCATAGGGCTTAAATTAATCTTTGCTTAAAACCAAGTGATAAAGTCTTGTAATTGAATATTATTGCATCGATGAACGAGCAAGAGTAATTAAGATCATTGAATCGAATCCATTCCAAACATCTTTTGTTATTTGATAATTTTCTTTGTTGAGTTACAGGTTCTTGAGATAAATCTCGACCACCACACCCATATTGAGTACCATCTGAAGGATAGACTACGCCGGTTCCCTAGGATTCGACCCCACTTGCCATAGCTACGCCTTGTTGGGCAAGAGGAGAGATTTATTTGTGCGAAGTGTGAAACGACGCCTTCGTCACAGCGGCAGCAGCAACGAAATCGCCAAGGGCAGCGATTCCAACAAAAACAAAAGCAAACTCAGCAATTGAGAATAGAACCCCAGCAGCAATATCAAAGGGTTTTTGCTCTTGATCAGAAGCCGTTCGACAAAGATCAAGGAAATTTGACAGGTATGGGTCAATTAAATGGCGTACCAGTTATAATTTTATTTGATACTGGTGCATCGCATTCATTTATATCAAATGCATGCGTAGATAATCTTGATCTTAAAGTAGAATGTGCTAGTCAAGACTTAAGGGTAACTACTCCGTTAGGTAAATCTACCACAGTTACTCACATCTGTCCTAATTTAGAGTTTTGTCGCAGCCCGAACCCCGATATCAGATGTCAAGGCCGGTAGGTCCCACGACTTACACAATTTATGATTAACAAAAGGATTAAAATAGCGACCCGGCTATTATTGAACGACAAAGGACATCTCATACTCGACACTTTCATCAAACTCAGGACATTTAGGATATGCATGACTTGAGTTCAATAAGACGGTCAACAGAATTTGACAACAACATGCATATCAACAATTAAAACTCAAAAAAAATTCGGAATCAATAGACCTGATCAACCAAATTACTGACAACAATGAGAAGACTAAGAAAAACGATTTTAGAATCAAGAAAGCAAGATAAAGAAAAATGATTCTAAGACCGACAAACTTTTCAAATTAAGAGACAACTTATAAATATGGAATTGAGTTTCAAAAGTACTCGACAAAAGAGTTCGACTCTAGAATCCAACATTATTATCATCATTATATCACATCAACTTCAAAACCAACATCCTTAACATTGCAGCGGAAAACGAGAGAATATATATATGAAGATATATATTCTAGGCCGACTCTCATCAAATATATTAACAACAACAATGACAACCAGCCCAGCTCTCGTCATCTTCATCCCTGCTAACCTGCACGTTTTAGAAATAACATGCAGGGCTGAGTACTACGTACTCAGTGAACACATGCCGAAAACATTTGAAAACTTCGCTGAATACAGCTATATTTTGAAAACTTGCCGGAAAACATAATACGAAGATTTTCTGAAAACAACTCGTAAAATGCTAAAAATACTTTCTTTTCTCAAAAATCATTTGTCTGCAGACATTTATAACAGTATGAACCATATCTACAAATAAATCATGGTGATGAGAAAGAGGCCTCTTTCTCAATCACTTGTAACCGGCATATCAAGAAAAGGCTCGCGATTATGAATAATCGGCCTATCAAAGAAATGCGCACGATTACTAATGTGTACACAGATTCCACCTTGCGTGGAACCGAATTCGTCTTTCTGAAGTAGATGGTAACATACTTAAACATTTTTAAAATCATTTGGCAAGTATCAAAGCTTTGTAAAATATACGATATCATGCTTTTCACAAATTTTAGTTTAGAAAGCCCACCTGATAAACTTAAGCTTTAAACTTTAAATCTTTAACGATTTCAACCCTTCACTTCACGCCTTCGCTTCTACTTCCGCTTGCTCCTTTAATCGAAAGCGAATAACGAATTTTAGAACGTAAATCTTTTATCGAATAACTACTTCGATAAACCTAACGTAATTCGATTCGAATTTCTACGCCGAAACTCGACGAAATTCGAGAATTTCTATCTTAACTTTTCAAACGTTCTTAATCTATCTTAATTCCTCATTAAGCATCAAACATCAATCAAATCTCTTATAACATCAACACTTGTAAATTACTACTCACTATAATCAACTAAATCGATTTTTAATCCGTCTAACGGATTCAGAAAATTCTCAATTTAATTCCACACACTTATTTCATCACAACAAACATAATTATACTTTAAATACACATATTAACTCAATTAATCATATAAACTCCCAAATCGGGAAAATCAACCAAAAATAGAAAATCTTTATTATTTTGAATTAAATTTCCAGAAAATTATATAACACTTAATTTTTATTAAGAAGTTCATAAATGCAATTAATTTCTTAATTAAAATTTAATTAATATTTTATTTATTTATTTAATTTTCGGTAGTTTCAATTTTAGGATTTCTAGAATTATTTTCTCTTCTTTTTAATTTCTATTATACTTAATTATCATCTTAAATTCATTTCTTCATTTAATTTCATTCAATTAAGTATTAATCTTCCAACCCTAATTTAAGAACCCTAATTCGATTTTCTAGGGTTTCTAGGGTTAATCATACTTACATTTGATTATCT
This sequence comes from Agastache rugosa, assembly GCA_031470985.1. NCBI lineage: Eukaryota > Viridiplantae > Streptophyta > Magnoliopsida > Lamiales > Lamiaceae > Agastache > Agastache rugosa. Next base: position 25,172,042 of record CM062608.1, read on the forward strand.
ATTGATCTAATTTAATTCATTAATCTCATACATCATCACATTATCCATCAACTACATCATATAATCTTAATATCTTAATCCCTAATTCTAACTCAATTTAATCGATATTTTTCACAAAATGAAATTGGTTGGAAATTTTTAATTACTTCCAACATGAAATATTTTAAAACAACTATCTAAATTCATTTATGTCATCAAAATGAATATACAAGACATGCATCAACATTTTCTTTATTTCTTGTATTTTTCGAAAATTCTCAAACTAGGGTTAGGGTTTTCTCATGTTTAATCTAATTACATATTCAATCTTCTAAGCATAAAATAAGCATAATTCATGAAGATTAAAACATCATACAATGCATGAATCAAAATTTAGCATTTTCTTAAAAATTTCGAAAATGAAGAATTTAGGTTTAGGGTTTTGATTCTCATGCTTTAATCACACAAATCATCATCTAATCATGATATAAGCAACATACTATAAGATCAAAATCATCTAAACACTCTTCATTTTTTTCCCAAAAATTTCGATCTTCATATATATATGTATGGATGATTTCTTCCATGAAAAGAAGATAAAAGCTTGAGAGAATAGAAATAAATCCTTACTTAATGGATTGGAAAGGATTTACTAGGTCTTGATCTTACTCCTTGAGCTTGAAGATGAAGAACAACAATGGTGAGTGTGTGTAGTGTGTGTGTGCGTCGAGAGAGAGAGTGAGATCGAGAGAGAGAGAGAGAGGTGTTGTGTTGTTGTGTGCGTGTGTGAGTGAGGGAGAGATGAGAGAGTTAGCTAAATATAATCTAATAACCTAGATTTAGAAGTATAGGGTAGGTTATTATTAAATTAAAACTTAATGGCTAAGTTTGGTTAATTCATTTAATTAATTATTAATTCAATTAAGTAATAATTAATTAATCTTCTAATAACTCTCTAATTTCTCAACACAGTAATTAAGATTAAGGTTTCACGAACCTTAGATAAAAATCTCATAGAAAGAATCGGAGATTTGAAGCATTTTCAAATCGACCGAAACTAAAATTTTTAAAAGATAATTTACGTAAAATTTCACGTAATTAAATTAAATTCTTCTTCTTGTCAATTAATGACTAAACATTTATCATCTATTGATAAATGTAAAAACTTCTTCGTTTCGGATTAACCGAGACGATAAAAATTAATTAAAACTCATTTTTCCGGTAGAATATATCTGCCGGGTAAAATTTTCGGAAAGAAAATTTTTATTTCACTAAAATTCTTATCTTTCTCAGAAGATTAATTATTTTAATTACTTAAGAAAGACGGGATACTACATTTCTGCATTTAATTTGTAGTTGTTGGCGAGAAGCCCAAACTTCAGTTGTTGACTTGTGCTGTTGAGTAGCGACCATTTTTAGTTTTTATTCAAGTATGTTTTCTTTTAATTATGTTGCGCTTCCGTTTATGATTATGTCTAGCTAAATTTACTTGTTTGGATTGGAGAAGAGGATGTGAACTTAATTACTCGTTCTAGACTCGTGAGATCTAATTGTTTGAGTTCGTTGCATGATTTTATTCCCTAAACACTTAGGATTAAATTTAGACTTAATTGATATTGACATATGCTTGATCACCATCTAGATATTGAGTTTAAGTCTCGAACAGGATTTGGATTAAACTCGAGAGAGTCTCTTGTGCCCAAGAAGGTAGTAAGTGTTGGAGAGTAGTCGGTATCTAATACCCCTTGACTATCTTGGGATCATTTGTTCTTAATGCCTTTTGGGCAGCAGCGTTGCTGAAGTGTCTTTGTGACATTGTTGATCGAGAGAAGAGATCTTGCCTTCCGGACAAGATCTGTAAATTTGAATAGATCTAGGCTTAGAGTATTTGAGTCGTGACCATAGGGCTTAAATTAATCTTTGCTTAAAACCAAGTGATAAAGTCTTGTAATTGAATATTATAGCATCGATGAACGAGCAAGAGTAATTAAGATCATTGAATCGAATCCATTCCAAACATCTTTTGTTATTTGATAATTTTCTTTGTTGAGTTACAGGTTCTTGAGATAAATCTCGACCACCACACCCATATTGAGTACCATCTGAAGGATGGACTACGCCGGTTCCCTAGGATTCGACCCCACTTGCCATATCTACGCCTTGTTGGGCAAGAGGAGAGATTTATTTGTGCGAAGTGTGAAACGACGCCTTCGTCACAGCGGCAGCAGCAACGAAATCGCCAAGGGCAGCGATTCCAACAAAAACAAAAGCAAACTCAGCAATTGAGAATAGAACCCCAGCAGCAATATCAAAGGGTTTTTGCTCTTGATCAGAAGCCGTTCGACAAAGATCAAGGAAATTTGACAGGTATGGGTCAATTAAATGGCGTACCAGTTATAATTTTATTTGATACTGGTGCATCGCATTCATTTATATCAAATGCATGCGTAGATAATCTTGATCTTAAAGTAGAATGTGCTAGTCAAGACTTAAGGGTAACTACTCCGTTAGGTAAATCTACCACAGTTACTCACATCTGTCCTAATTTAGAGTTTTGTCGCAGCCCGAACCCCGATATCAGATGTCAAGGCCGGTAGGTCCCACGACTTACACAATTTATGATTAACAAAAGGATTAAAATAGCGACCCGGCTATTATTGAACGACAAAGGACATCTCATACTCGACACTTTCATCAAACTCAGGACATTTAGGATATGCATGACTTGAGTTCAATAAGACGGTCAACAGAATTTGACAACAACATGCATATCAACAATTAAAACTCAAAAAAAATTCGGAATCAATAGACCTGATCAACCAAATTACTGACAACAATGAGAAGACTAAGAAAAACGATTTTAGAATCAAGAAAGCAAGATAAAGAAAAATGATTCTAAGACCGACAAACTTTTCAAATTAAGAGACAACTTATAAATATGGAATTGAGTTTCAAAAGTACTCGACAAAAGAGTTCGACTCTAGAATCCAACATTATTATCATCATTATATCACATCAACTTCAAAACCAACATCCTTAACATTGCAGCGGAAAACGAGAGAATATATATATGAAGATATATATTCTAGGCCGACTCTCATCAAATATATTAACAACTACAATGACAACCAGCCCAGCTCTCGTCATCTTCATCCCTGCTAACCTGCACGTTTTATAAATAACATGCAGGGCTGAGTACTACGTACTCAGTGAACACATGCCGAAAACATTTGAAAACTTTGCTAAATACAGCTATATATGAAAACTTGCCAGAAACATAATACGAGGATTTTCTGAAAACAACTCGTAAAATGCTAAAAATACTTTCTTTTCTCAAAAATCATTTGTCTGCAGACATTTATAACAGTATGAACCATATCTACAAATAAATCATGGTGATGAGAAAGAGGCCTCTTTCTCAATCACTTGTAACCGGCATATCAAGGAAAGGCTCGCGATTATGAATAATCGGCCTATCAAAGAAATGCGCACGATTACTAATGTGTACACAGATTTCACCTTGCGTCAAACCAAATTCGTCTTTCTGAAGTAGATGGTAACATACTTAAACATTTTAAAAATCAATTGGCAAGTATCAAAGCTTTGTAAAACATACGATATCATGCTTTTCACATATTTTAGTTTAGAAAGCCCACCTGATAATTTTAAGCTTTAACTTTAAATCTTTAACGATTGTAACTCTTTTCTTCACGCCTCCGCTTCTACTTCCGCTTGCTCCTTTAGTCGAAAGCGAATAACGAATTTTAGAACGTAAATATTTTCGAATAACTACTTCGATAAACCTAACGTAATTCGATTCGAATTTCTACGCCGAAACTCGACGAAATTCGAGAATTTCTATCTTAACTTTTCAAACGTTCTTAATCTATCTTAATTCCTCATTAAGCATCAAACATCAATCAAATCTCTTATAACATCAACATTTATAATTTACTATTCATCATAATCAACTAAATTGATTTTAATCCGTCTAACGGATTCAGAAAATTCTCAATTTAATTCTATACATTTATTTAATTATACAAACATAATTATACTTTAAATACACACATTATCTCAATTAATCATATAAACTTCCAAATCGGAAAAATCAACCAAAAATAGAAAAATCTTTATTACTTTGAATTAAATTTCCAGAAAATTATATAACACTTAATTTTTATTAAGAAGTTCATAAATGCAATTAATTTCTTAATTAAAATTTAATTAATATTTTATTTATTTATTTAATTTTTCGGTAGTTTTCATTTTTAGGATTTCTAGAATTATTTTCTCTTCTTTTTAATTTCTATTATACTTAATTATCATCTTAAATTCATTTCATCATTTAATTTCATTCAATTAAGTATTAATCTTCCAACCCTAATTTAAGAACCCTAATTTGATTTTCTAGGGTTTCTAGGGTTAATCATGCTTTTGTTTCATTATCTCTTGATCTAATATACTTCATTAATCTCATATATCTTTAATTGAATCATCAAATTCATCATATAACATTACATTATTAAACCATAATTTATATTCTTATTTAATCGATTATTTTCTCAAAATAAAATTGGTTGGAAATTTTTAATTACTTCCAACATGAAACATTCTTAAAATACTTAACTAAACTCATTTATATCATTAAATCAATCATACAATTCATGCATCAAGTGTTCTTCATTTTCTCCCATTTTCGAAAATTTCCAATTATGAACTAGGGTTTCTCTTATTAATATCTAATCACACATTTGGTCTTATAATTATATTCTAAGCATAATTCATGAAGATCATAACATCAAACAATGCATGAATCAAAATTTGCCATTTCCTTCAAAGTTTTCGAAAATAAAGAACTTAGGGTTAGGGTTTTGATTCTCATGCTTTAATCACATAAATCATCATATAATCATGATATAAGCATCATACTAATACATAAACATCATCCAATCACTTCATCAATTCTTTCCCTAAAATTTCGATCATATATATATATATATATGAAGATAAATCCAACCATAGATCTTGATATAATAACTTCAAAGCATAAATCCAACCTTATTAATTACTTAGGGATGGAATGATCTTTGTTTCTTGAGCTCAAGGTTGATCATCAATGGTGTGTGTGTGCATGTGTGTGTCGAGAGAGAAGAGAGATCGAGAGAGAGAGTGCTGTTGTGTGTGTGCGTGTATTTGAGAGATGAGAGATGAGAGAGATATCTAAATATAACTTAATAACCTATGTTTAGAATATAGGGTAGGTTATTATAAAATTAAAACTTAATGGCTAAGTTTTGATTAAATCATTTAATTAGTTATTAATTCAATTAATTAATAACTAATTAATCTTCTAAGAACTCTCTAATTTCTCAACACAGTAATTAAGATTAAGATTTCACGAACCTTAAATAAAAATCTCACAGAAAGAATCGGAGATTCGAAGCCTTTTCAAATCGACCGAAACTAAAATTTTTAAAAGATAATTTACGTTTAATTTCACGTAATTAAATTAAATTCTTCTTCTTGTCAATTAATGACTAAACATTTATCATCTATTGATAAATGTAAAAACTTCTTCGTTTCGGATTAACGGAGACGATAAAAATTAATTAAAACTTATTTTTCCGGTAGAATATATCTGCCGGGTAAAATTTTCGGAAAGAAAATTTTATTTCACTAAAATTCTTATCTTTCTCAGAAGATTAATTATTTTAATTACTTAAGAAAGACGGGATACTACCTTCTCTCCCCCTAAAAATAAATTTCGTCCCGAAATTTGCTTACCTCTTGAAAGAGTTCGGGATACTTTTCTCTCATCTTGCTCTCTAATTCCCTTGTCGCTTCTTCTAGTCCGTGATGCCTCCATTTGATTTTTACTGACACGATCGACTTATTTCTAGGCTGCTGGACTTTCCGATCCAAAATCGCCTCAGGTTTCTCTTCATAACTAAGATCTGGTTCAAGGACTACTTCTTCTCGGCGAATAACGTGCTTAGGATCAAACATATATCTCCGCAACTGAGATACATGGAACACGATATGTGAATTTCCAAAACTTGGCGGTAAAGCTAACTTATACGCTACTTGACCTATTCTTTCCAGAATTTCATATGGTCCTATATAGAGAGGCTTAAGCTTTCCTTTAACACCAAACCGATGAATTCCTCTTGAAGGCGAAACTTTCAAGAAAACTTTATCACCCACATTGAATTCTAATGCTGATCTTCTGACGTCAGCATAAGACTTCTGACGGTCTTGTGCTTCTTTAATTCTTTGTTTGATTTGACGCACAATCTTTATCATCTCTTCCACTGAATCGGGCCCTAATATTTTTCTCTCGCCCACATCATCCCAATGGAGTGGAGATCTACACTTCTTTCCATAAAGGGCTTCATAGGGCGCCATGCCAATCGTTATTTGATAACTGTTGTTGTAAGCAAATTCAACAAGAGGTAAATTTTGCTCCCATTGACTTCCTCGATCTAGAACAACAGTTCTCAACATATCCTCCAAGATCTGAATGGTTCTTTCTGATTGACCATCCGTTTGAGGATGAAAAGCTATACTGAAGTTCAATTTGGTACCTAATTCTTCTTGCATACTTCTCCAAAAATGAGAAGTAAATTTTGAGTCTCGATCCGAAGTGATCGACTTAGGTACTCCGTGCAATCGCACAATTTCTCGCACGTACAGCTGAGCTAACTTATCTGCGCCATAAGTTATGGAAATAGGTATAAAGTGTGCAGATTTTGTCAATCTATCCACTATTACCCATATCGTTGTATTCCCTCGTTTGGATCTAGGTAACCCAGTTACAAAATCCATGGTAATTTTATCCCATTTCCACTCTGGAATATCTAAAGGTTGTAGCTTCCCATATGGTCTCTGATGCAATGCCTTTACTTGCTGACAAGCTAAACATCTTCCCACAAAAGAAGCTATATCTCTTTTTATTCCTTCCCACCAAAATGTTTGTTTCAAATCTTGATACATTTTGGTGCCTCCAGGGTGAGCTGAATAAGGAGTTTCATGAGCTTCGCTCATGATCTCATTTCTTAATTCTTCATCATTCGGCACACAAATTCTTCCTCTAAAAAGGAGAATATTATCTCTTGCCTCCTTAAAATTCTCATCCTTTTCTTGACGAATTTTCATTCGTAATTTTTCCAATTTCTCATCTTTCCTCTGAGCATCGGAAATTCTTGATCTTAGGTCTGGAATTATTCCCATAGCTGCAATCATTTGCTCAACAGATTGTGGATGTAGGATAACTTCTATCCTCAGTTCTCCGAAACTTTTAATGAGTTCTTTCTCTTGAGTTTGAAGAAATCCTAATTCCGATTTCCCTTTTCTGCTTAACGCGTCAGCGACTACATTTGCTTTTCCTGGGTGATAGGAAATTTTACAATCGTAGTCTTTAACTAACTCGAGCCATCTTCTTTGTCTCATATTTAATTCTTTCTGCTCAAAGAAATATTTGAGACTCTTGTGATCTGTGAAGATTTCACATTTCGCTCCATAAAGATGGTGTCTCCAGATTTTTAAAGCATGTACTACTGCTGCTAGTTCCAAATCATGAGTTGGATAGTTTACCTCGTGAGATCTAAGCTGTCTAGAAGCATATGCAATAACTCTTCCTTCTTGCATCAGGACACAACCTAGTCCATTCTTGGATGCATCTGTGTAAACAGCATAATCTTTATCCGAATCTGGAACTGATAGCACTAGAGCAGTGGTCAATCTCTTTTTAAGTTCTTGGAAACTTTCCTCACATTCTTCTGACCACTTGAACTTTGATTCTTTCTTTAGGAGATGGGTCATTGGCTTAGCTATCTTGGAGAATCCTTCAATAAATCTCCGATAATAGCCTGCTAGACCTAAGAAACTCCTAATTTCATGTGGTGTGGTTGGAACTTTCCATTCCTGAACTGCTTGTACTTTTGAAGGATCAACTTTGATTCCTTCAGAAGATACAACATGACCAAGGAAATGTACTTCTTTCAACCAAAATTCACATTTACTAAATTTGGCATACAATCTTTCGGTTCTCAACCTTTCCAGAACAATTCGGAGATGTTCCTCGTGTTCTAATTCATTCTTTGAATACACGAGAATATCATCAATGAAAACTACGACAAACTTGTCCAAGAATTCATGGAATACTCGATTCATGAGATCCATAAATACTGCTGGAGCATTTGTCACACCAAATGGCATTACTACAAACTCGTAGTGGCCATATCTTGTTCTGAAAGCTGCTTTGGAAATATCTTCTTGGTTAACCTTCAATTGGTGATAACCAGATTTTAGATCAATCTTCGAGAATACACTTGCTCCTCTGAGCTGATCAAATAGATCATCTATTCTCGGCAAAGGATATCTATTCTTCAAGGTCAATTTGTTTAATTCTCGGTAGTCAATGCACATTCTCAAACTACCATCCTTCTTTTTGACAAACAGAATTGGTGCTCCCCACGGAGAAACACTAGGTCTAATGAAACCTAGGTCAAGTAACTCTTGCAGTTGAATTTTCAATTCTTGCAACTCCTTTGGAGCCATTCTGTATGGTGCCTTGGAAACAGGAGCTGATCCTGGTTCAAGATCTATTGTGAACTCTACTTGCCTATCTGGTGGCAATCCTGGCAAAACTTCTGGAAATACGTCTTGAAATTCTTTTACTACAGCTACATCTTCAATGCTGCTCTCCTTATCGTCATTCTTGTTGAGATAGATAAGATATGCTTTCACATCTTTCTTTTTCAACACTCTTCTTGCTTGAACTGCTGAAATAATCGGCGATTTCTTACAACTTCTTTCTATTCCGTAAAATAAAGTTGGTTCCTGACCAGGCATATGAAATGAAATCTGCCTTTGCTTGCATTGAATGTTTGCAAAATTCTCGGTCAACCAATCCATTCCCAAAATAATATCTACATCCCACATTTTAATTAAGTTCAGGGTTTTTGGCTAACATCTTGTGAGATCCTAATTCAAACTCTATATTAGGACAGATGCGAGTAACTGAGGTAGATTTACCTAACGGTGTAGTTACTCTCAAGTCTTGACTAGCACGTTCTACTTTAAGACCAAGATTATCTACGCATGCATCTGATATAAATGAATGCGATGCACCAGTATCAAATAGAATTATAACAAGTACGTCATTTAATTGACCCATACCTGTCAAATTTCCTTGATCTTTGTCGAACGGCTTCTGATCAAGAGCAAAAACCCTTTAATATTGCAGCTGGGGTTCCATTCTCAATTGCTGGGGTTGCTTTTGCTTTTGCTGGAATCGCGGCCCTTGGCGATTTCGTTGCTGCTGCCGTTGCTGAGGAACAACTTCTATTGTCTTTAGTCTTTGAGGCGGGTTCTGAGTTAGTCTACTTCCTCCTGCTCCTTGCAGTTTAGTTGGGCACTGATACGAATAATGACCTACTTGACCACAAGTATAGCAGCTATTACTTCCAGCCTTGCATATCCCTTGATGCATCTTGATGGTCCCTGAGCTGGGTACTTGGTGTAGAGGGGGGGGGTGAATACACCAAGTAGATTTTTCGAAACTTTTGTCAAGTTAAAACGGAGTTGAGTGAGAGCTCAGTTATTGATCCAGCTGGGGAGGGTCAGCTGGGTAAACAACTCAGCTGGCGGTGCGGAAAGTGGTGGTATGAAAACTTAGCTCAGTTATTTAGAAAAACTCAGTTTGAAAATATTAACTTATCATTTTCAGCTTAGTCAGGTTGTGCAACTTTTCGAAAGACACAATTTATCTTTGGAGAGCGGTATGTGTGCGATTTTGAACAAGTATGCAATGATATGAAGGCGTTACGACACGAGTGAATATAAAGCAAAAGTAAAGAGAGAGAGATAGAAGCACGCGAGTTTTTACGTGGTTCGGAGTAACACCTCCTACGTCCACGACCAGGTTCACTGGTAATTCACTACCACTTGGTTTCCAAGTACCAAGCAACTTCACAACTCTAACCCGAGCTGTGTTCCAACAGTTTGCGGGCACTGTCAAGCCTATACACCTTCAGTTTACGGAGTGCGAAGAACCTAACCACTCGAATTACGCGCCGAGCAAGCGTACCTTTACCTAACCTTTCTGGGTTTGGGTTTGGGTATGGGGTTCCAACTGTGAACGAGTTCTTACAATTAAGAACTTCAGAGTATGATGAACTCGTTCGAAATCTAGGCTTTAGATATACAATGAGTTTGGCCTAGGGAACAGACGAAAAACTAAGCAGTTTCTTAACTAGAAACACTTTAAGATAAAGTGTTCTTTGATCTATGTAGAAGCTTGCTTAGGAGCTTTTGAAAGAATAATGAATTCAGATAATGAAAGCTTGTAGAGAGTTTTTCGTGTCTGATCCTGAGGTTGAAGACGGGTTTATATAGGTAGAGATTCAAGACTAGCCGTTGGAGGAGCCGTTTGAATCTTACCTACTCTTCTTAAATACAAGATCTGCCGTTGGGCGTATCTGTCTTCATTTGTGTCACATCCTAGGTTACGAAGTCTAGGATGCTGATGCGCAATCCCTCATTGGTCGAGGTAGGTTGACTTCCTGCTGATTCCGGGATCTTCTGCCTTTAGAGTGGCTTTTGAATTCGGTAATTTGTCTCGTCGTGGAGTCTTCGGAGATAGTTCCTTTGTTACGTACGAATTTGGACCATTTGTGTTTTGAACTCAGCTCGAATTCTCTTCGACTTGATCGAGCTCTGCTTTGGATCACTCGGTGAAGGTTGGCCTTTCTTGTCTTTTGCTAATGACTCCGGTTGTGAACACGGTAGGTCGACCGTTGTCTTCCGCTAGCCGACTCCTGCTTGTAGACACTTTGGGTCGGCTATTTGTCTTCCGCTTCCTTAACTTTGTAATCCTAGAACATCTAAGGCTCAAACAGGCGAGCTGGAAAACACTATTTAGGTTGGCGATCATCTATTCGGTTGGAGAATCAGTTGGGTTTTGGTATCAAATCGAAACCTTATAATTTTCCCAACAATTTCCCCCTTTTGATGATGCCAAAACCTAGCGAGACAACTTATGATGCGAGAGAAACTTGTGTTTTATTAATGTAAGAAAATACATTATAACACGGGGAAAAAGAAAGAAGGAAAAAAAAATCTTCGGTCTTCGATCCTTCGGTCGAGTGGGTCTTCTCTTACTGCATCCGTTGCTTCTTTCTTTTGACTCGTCTCTTCTTCGGTCGGTCGATTCAGGCGGATTCCTCTAGCTCAACAGTTCTTACTCTTCATTGACTTGTCTCTCTTCTCCCTTACTTCCCCTTTTTGGCATGATCAAAACGGGGTGGTAGATATTCACCATCGGCACATTGCGATGTTTTAGTTTGGCGGCTTGTGGTTTTCAGCTACGAGCGGCGAGGTTTAGAGTCTTAGTGGCTCGGTTGTTGTATTAGGCGGCTCTTCTTCGGTTGCATTAGCCTCGGTGTGATTGCGGACACGGCGTCGTTGGCACGATTCGGTAGGGGCGGTCAGTGAGTGCTTGGAGGGATGAGTTAGCACGGGAGATAGCATCTTCGAGTCGGGCATAACTTCATTCCTTGCAATTTGCTTCTTCGGACTTCTTAGATTGAATGAGAAAGTCGATACGACACTTGAGGGAGTTGTATTCGGCTCATATCATCATCATCCGAATTTGCGGGTGATCGTTGGTAGGTGAAGTTTCTCATTTGAGCTTGGTGCGGGGACTTGAGCATCTTTTATTGAAAGATCTCGAAGAAGGTGTCTGTGGAGTGAAGAAGCGAAGAGAAGGCGGTTGAAGTATCCCATCTGTCTTGGGGTTTAAGCTTGGTTGTTCAGCTGGAATACTCCGTTGCGGTGTTGGTGATGATTATGTTCAAGCAGGGACGTGAACTTCTCTTCCACCGTAAGAAACGACCGCTTGTGGGCCTGCTGCTCCTCGGAGAGTGATTACGAATTCTCTCATAATGTCGGTGGCTTCTCTGTGGCCCGGCGAGCACCTTTGACTTGAGTCTTCGGTTTGAAGACGGTGCTTGATATATTTTGTCTCCTCAAGTTGTTTCCGATTCAGTGGGATGGAGTTAGATGCATCTTTGCTTTGTCTCCTGCATCTTTTACGTATCTGTGGCGGAGCGAGAGCTTTGAAATGGCGCTCCTTAATACTCCGGTTTCATCAACATACGGTCCAGGTACGGTGACGTTGATTTTTGCATCCCAGGGAGTTGTGTGTCCCGTTCTCTCTTTTAAGTTGAGAGAAACTTGAGTGGGGTTGAGGAGGTCTTTTCCTTTGTCATTCCCGAAAGTTTTACGCCTTCACAGTGGATGACGTTCTTGAGCTTTGCGGTCTCTCTTTGCGGCGGCACAGTTACGTCGATGGGCTTCACCTTCTGGACTTCGTGCTTCTTTGAGGTTCCTGAGAGTTAAGCAACTCTTATCTTGAAGCTTTGACAGATTCTTCAGGTTTGATTGGCTTCGGGAGACATCTTTCTGGATTCCATGTTCTTTTTCTGCATCTTTTGTTAGTAGAAACAAACAATACCAATTGATGGAAATAAGAAAGAAAAAAAACTTTCAACGTTTGATGCGTATATCTTCTAGCATATTTAAAGAGATTTCTGGAAGAATGGACGATCAAGATTTGTCTGTTAATAAGAAGATCTACGACTGGGAGTGATTCTCGCGTCATGTCAATTTAATGCGCGAGAGAGAACGGTTGAGGCGCTTTGACTTTTGCCTCGAAACTCCCATTATTTAATTCTTTGCAGACTTTTAATTAATATTGATTAGTAATGACAAGATGTGAATTGACAGAAAACAGATTGAGTAGGTGTAATTAAAGTTATTTCAAACCTCTCAGCTGATCATTGTAGTCAGCTGATACCTCGGTTGAGTGGGTGTCTTTGAGTCATGTGGTTCCAGTGGTTCCCTCAATTGAATAATCCTTTCCTTTCAGCATCTGGTTTATTGAATTCTTTCTCGGTGATATCGGTGACATTGATTCTGATTTTCGGTTATTGCTTGTATTCGGCTTGATGCTTTCATTGGGTGTTTCCGTTCGAATTTGGTCCTTCCATTCAATTTAGTGCAGTTCAATTTGATCCGCTTCCGTTCGGTCTCTTCCATTCGGTGGTCTTCCGTTCAGGTCCTTCTCGTTCGGTGATCTTCCGTTAATTTGGTCTGCTTCCGTTGTGGGTACCTTCCGTTCGGTAGTGCCTTCCGTTCGGGTGAAGCATCGTCTGGGTTGAGAAGTCCAAGTAATCCGCACAGCATTTTGAATCTTGCTTCTATCAGCGGTTTTGTGAGAATATCAGCCCATTTGTATGTACGTGTGAATTTTCTCAACAATCACATCCTTCTTTTCTACGTGATCTACGATGAAATGATGTCGTACGTCTACATGCTTGCATCTTGTGTGAAATGCTTGGATTCTACGATATGGCAATCGCACTTGAGCTATCACGAGAAAATTGGAACTGTCCGGTTTTACTTCATAGTCATCCGGTGATGTTTCGACGGAGAATTTGCGACGGCGGCTTCCGGCGGCCATATATTCCTTACTGTCGTGGAAGTTGCGACGCGCGTTTGTTTCTTTGAAAACCATGAGATCAACTTACTTCCTAAGAGCGACAAGTTCTGAAGTTGATTTTACGTCCAATCGATCTCCGTGAAGTCCGAATACGAGTATCCAGTCAGTTGTAGATTGTCTTCATTGGTACCACGGCCAACATTCCGAGTTCCTTTGAGGTATTTGAGAATGTTCTTGGCTGCTTGCATGTGTGCTTCCTTTGGATCAACTTGAAATACGGCACACACACCGATTGCGAAAGAGATGTACGAATGACTTCGTTAGATACGGCGGGGATCCTATTATCCCTCTGTATTTGTTTGGAATCAGCGACTTCCCTTCGATTCTGTTTCAATCTTCCAGTTGGTGTTCATTGGAATCTTTACAGTTCTGCTTGATTGAACTCCATACTTGGCGATCAAGTCTTTCACGTATTTGGATTGATTTATGAAGATCCCTTCTGAAGATTGCTTGACTTGAAGTCCTAGGAAGAAACTCATTTCTCCCATCATGGACATTTGGAACTTCTCTGACATCATCTCTCCAAATCTTTGGCATAAGAAGCTTGATCTTGATCCAAAGATGATGTCGTCTACGTAGATTTGAACAACCAGGATATCTTCTCGACTTGATGGTGAAGAGAGTTAAATCTCTTGAGCCCTTCTTGAATCCTTTGGATAAGAGAAAATTTGACAGAGTGTCATACCAAGCTCGAGGTGCTTGCTTTAATCCATAAAGAGCCTTCTTTAGTTTGTAGACTTTATTTCCTTCTACTTCGAATCCTGGAGGTTGTTCAATGTAGACATCTTCTTTGATTTCTCCATTTAGGAATGCACACTTCACATCCATTTGATAGACCTTGAATTTGTGATGTGCTGCAAAGGCGAGAAATAGTCTGATTGCTTCCAATCGTGCTACTGGAGCAAAAGATTCTTCGAAGTCAATTCCTTCTGCCGAGTGTAGCCCTTGGCAACGAGTCGAGCTTTGTTTCGATGACGACTCCGGGGTATCCAACTTGTTCTTGAATATCCATTTGAGTCCTATGACTTTGACTTCTTGAGGTCTGTCAACTAATTCCCAGACACAATTTCTGAGGAATTCGTTTAGCTCTTCTTGCATGGCATTTGTCCAAGGCACACTCTTCAAAGCTTCGAGAATTGATTGAGGCTCTGGCACTTGAGCTACGTAACACGCCATTAGAGCTGTGTCTTCATCATAGATCGTCGGTTCTAGCTCTCTGCGAGTTGAAATTTGTGTCGTGCACCTCTTGATGATCCGATGAAGCTTGAGCGGTGAGCTTGGTTTTGACTTGGTCGGATGGTTCTCCAATGATTGCGATGATGGATGATCTTCAATCCATCTTCTCCTCTTACGAATTTCTTCTTCCGGTTGATTGATGCTTGAAGTGGCTAAATTTCGTACATCTTGGAGTTGTTACGGAGTTAAATCTTGAGAGTTTGGCTCTCTTTGATTTGGATTTTGAGGAGATTTCTTTAGAGGCTCAGCTGGAGATAGAGCTGGGGACTCAGTTGTGTTCGGATTCCCAGCTGATGATGTTCCCCTTGATTTGGCGTTGAAGCTTCTTCTCGATTTCCATTTGGTGGAGCTTCTTGGTTGATTTGAATTTCCTCCTCTCGGCTCATTGTCCCAAATTAATGGTTCGGCCAGATTCCTGATTCTATTCTCTTGAGCCCTTGTCTGAATCAATCTTGAAGATTCTCCTTCGCTTCTTCGTTTGATAGAATCTCTATATTCGAAGGAGGATTCGTCAAAGGTAACATGTGGAGTTACTTCGACTATTTGAGTTCTTCTGTTGAAGACTCTGTATGCTTTACTCACAGCGGAGTAACCAAGGAATACTCCTCGGTACGTCTTTTCGTCGAACGTCTTGGTGTGTCTTCCCATTATTGAGAATGTGACATTTGGATCCGAGATACCTTGAAATATCCAATGTATGGTATACATTGTTCCATAGCTCATACGGTGTCTTTCCCTGTCTTGATGTGAGTAGGAAGCGATTCTGAGTGAAGCAAGCTGTGTTGATTGCTTCAGCCCAGAACTTCTTTGGAATGGCAGAGCTAGCTAGCATTGAGGTAGCTGCTTCCTTGAGAGTTCTGTTTCTTCTTTCTGCTACACCATTCTGCTGAGGTGTGCGAGCTGCAGATGTTTGGTGTTGAACTCCGTTCTTCTCGCAAAAATCATAAATAGTTTCATTTAGAAACTCCGTTCCACGATCTGATCTTATTGCCATTATCTTGCACTCCTACTGTGTTGATAATCTTTGCGGCGGGATAGGCGGACTTAGTTCTCGTTTCGCTCTTACGGTACAAGAAAGATACCCAAGTGAATCTTGAGAAATCATCCATAACGACCGCAGTATATTTTACGCCATTGAAGCTTGGGATATTTGGACCAAAAAGATCCATTTTAAGAAGTTGAAGAACTCGATCGATTGGCGAAATTTGGCTTGAGAGAGAATGAAATTCTTGTTTGTTTTCCTTGTTGACACGCGCACGCACATATGACTTTTGTCATATACTTGATACGGAATTCCATTAGCGAGCTGGTTCCTAGCCGGTTGTTGATTGTCTTGAAGTTGAGATGATTCGGCCGTACGTACCCACGGCTACCGGTGACTTCATTCTTTGCTTTTTGATACAAGACAAGTCTCCGGAGAAATTCTTGTTCCGATCGGCGAAGTACATATTTCCTTCTCTTTTCCCTCTTAGGAGTATCTGCTTGGTTTCCTGTGCTTCTTTGTGCATCCACTGTGCATCAAACTTGACGAGAAAAACCGTTGTCGCGAGAATTGGCTAATGGAAAGCAAGTTATGTTGCAATCCTTGTACATAAGAAACATTTGGGATTATAACATTTCTAGTTTTAAATGTTCCATAACCTTTGGTTAGGCCTTTGGAGTTGTCACCAAATGTTACTTGTGGACTCGTACGCTCAATATACTCTGGAGTAGATGCTTTAGGTGCGTCATGTGCTTGGAACATCCGCTTGTCCAAGTACCAAAGCGTTCTCATCGACTCCTCGGAGATGCGTCGATTCCTTGCAACCTAAACAAAAAGTTAAAATTCGGGTAACCGGTTTAATTGGGTCCTTGTGGGTTAGACAGAGATCCTTTGACGACCCGGATACGCTTGATGACTCGAATTGAGTCATTTGATCTGATAATTCTTCCAGTTTGAGTCGATATACACATTCATTGTGTTCTTCTTTTATTCTTTGGCGGGGTCTTGATCTTCGTGTCTTCTTGTTTTGTTGTACGTATTTTGTTTGATTTCAGTGTGTGCCTAGCCGAGACGTTCCTTTGTCTCTGCTTTGTCTCGATCTTGTGGTGGAAATGATTATCCGGTGATAATCGTATGAGTGGTATCCAGTGGGTATCTCGATATCTTGGTTGATATCGATCAACGTGCTGGTCTTGTGGTAGTATCTGTAAAATCCGGCTTGTGGTCTTCGTTGAGGTTGAGCACGTTCTTTGTCTTTGAGCTTGAGGTTGTCGCACAGCTGACCTTCTTGATGTCTGCTGTGTTCTCGACGGAGTTTGAGACTGTTTCACAGCTGTTCTGTTTGACGTCTGCTGTGTCCTCAATGGAGCTTGAGAATGTTTCACAGCTGTTCTTCCCGACGCCTGCTGTGTCCTCAATTGTTGATCTTGAAATTTCTTTGGGGTTGAAGGTTCATTTGCTCGTACAAACATAACCTTTGTTCCACTTGTGGAGGCAATGTTTGAAGCATCCTTTGATTCGTTGTATCCCAGTCCCGCTTTGAGTGCTGCTGGACGCTGAGCACTAATGATCTCGTCCATTGTTGACGTGACTTTGATGAGAGCTACTATCTTTTTAGATAGTACCTCTTCGGTGCTTTTCAGCTCAATGATCTCAGCTGACTTCCTTTCCGATTCAGCTGTGACCCTTTCCACATCTTCTATCAGCTGTATCTTCTCAGTGTTGACTTTCTTCATCAGCTGATCTTGTTTCACTATTCTGTCTTTTAGTGAAACGACTTCCTGTTGGAGCTGAGTTGTATCAGCTGTGTCTGATACTTTTGTCTTTTCCAGTTCTACCTTCAGCTCGGCATTCTCACACATAATGACGTCAAGGATCTCTTGAAGCTCCTTGGAATCGTTCATTACTTTCTCTACTAAACTCCAATCAGGTAGTCCAGATTCTGAGTTCTGTGTAGAGTGTTCGTGTGATGGTGAGGTGTTAGATAGATTTAGAGTTCGAGACGTTACCTCATCTTCATCGATGCCGTCTGTTTGTCCCATGTAGCAAGTATCCCAATCAGGTTCATGATTGGCCATCAGGGCTTCTTCTTCCGAGTCTGAAAATGGCATGTCATCCATTTTATTGCACTCTGATTCTTCATCAGCGATATAAGCTCTCCTTCGGTCAGCTGCCTTAGCTTTTAATTGGTCTTTATCTTTCTTGGACAACTTTGGACAGTCTTGTCGGTAGTGTCACAGTTCCTTGCGATTGAAGCAACCTTCTTCGGTTCGTTTGTCGGTGACTTCTCATCGAGTTCTTTGCGTACTTATCTCTGTAATTCTGAAGAACTTCTTGTATTTGCCCTTCTTGGTGTTGAGTACGTTATAACTTTTCACCATCATGGCAATTTCTTCGAGTAGCTCCTCTTTGCTCATATCCTTTTTGTCCTTCTTCATCTTGGAGGACTCGGTGACTTGACATGAGTGACTTTTCGAGTTGGCTCGAAAGCTATTTCTTTTGGAGTGGGGTGAGTTCTCCGTCATTAAATGCCTTGAAGATTCTTCTTGAGTGATCTTCAAGTTGTACTCGTTGGCTTTTAGGAGTGAGAACAATCTTTCTGTAGATAGATCACCCAAGTCACTTCGACTTTGGTGAACTACCTTGTAAGTGTTCCATTCGGTAGAAAAATTTGAAAGAACCTTTAGATTCTTTTCCCGCTGGGTATACTTCCCGATTCGATTGTCTCTATCTCAATGACTATGTTTGAGAACCTTAGCTCCATCGCTTCGATGGACTCGTTGGCTAGCTGCTTGAAGTTGTCAAATTTTTGGCACGCTATTGTGAATTTGTTTTCTTTGATCTCTTCTGATCCTTCACATAGCTTGGCGAGTGTTTCCCACATCTCTTTGGCTGTCTCGCACTTGATGATTTTACTCAGGTAGGCGTTTGAGACTGTTGAAGAGATGGTGTTCCTTGCGAAGCTGTCCAGACCAGCTTGCTTTCGCTCTTCGGAAGAATATTCCTTCTTTGGCTTGAGAATTGGCCGGTATTCTGGTTGGCCTCCATCATGAGCAGGTACGAGTTCAGTTCCTTGTTTATATATAAGGATGGGTCCGTCTGAAATGACGTCCCACATCATGTCGTGATGTGCACAAAGGAAGCTTTTCAATCTGAATTTCCAGATTGCATAGTCGTCTACCGAGAAGGTGGGGAGATTCCTGTTAAGATAAGAATCCATAGACATGTGCAGTATGTAATAAGATGAGTTTTTCTGAAAAACGGATCTGTTCAGTTGACCACTGACACAGAGCGTCAAGAGAGATCCCTTGATACAGAAACGGTGGTCTTTTGAACTACTGCTCTGATACCAATTGATGGTCCCTGAGCTGGGTACTTGGTGTAGAGGGGGGGGGGGTGAATACACCAAGTAGATTTTTCGAAACTTTTGTCAAGTTAAAACGGAGTTGAGTGAGAGCTCAGTTATTGATCCAGCTGGGGAGGGTCAGCTGGGTAAACAACTCAGCTGGCGGTGCGGAAAGTGGTGGTATGAAAACTTAGCTCAGTTATTTAGAAAAACTCAGTTTGAAAATATTAACTTATCATTTTCAGCTTAGTCAGGTTGTGCAACTTTTCGAAAGACACAGCTGTCTTTGGAGAGCAGCTGTGTGTGCAGTTTTGAACAAGTATGCAATGATATGAAGGCGTTAGAGCACAGCTGAATATAAAGCAAAAGTAAAGAGAGAGAGATAGAAGCACGCGAGTTTTTACGTGGTTCGGAGTAACACCTCCTACGTCCACGACCAGGTTCACTGGTAATCCACTACCACTTGGTTTCCAAGTACCAAGCAACTTCACAACTCTAACCCGAGCTGTGTTCCAACAGTTTGCGGGCACTGTCAAGCCTATACACCTTCAGTTTACGGGTACTGAAGAACCTAACCACTCGAATTACGCGCTTCGAGCAAGCGTACCTTTACCGAACCTTTCTGGGTTTGGGTTTGGGTATGGGGTTCCAACTGTGAACGAGTTCTTACAATTAAGAACTTCAGAGTATGATGAACTCGTTCGAAATCTAGGCTTTAGATATACAATGAGTTTGGCCTAGGGAACAGACGAAAAACTAAGCAGTTTCTTAACTAGAAACACTTTAAGATAAAGTGTTCTTTGATCTATGTAGAACTGCTTGGGAGCTTTTGAAAGAATAATGAATTCAGATAATGAAAGCTTGTAGAGAGTTTTTCGTGTCTGATCCTGAGGTTGAAGACGGGTTTATATAGGTAGAGATTCAAGACTAGCCGTTGGAGGAGCCGTTTGAATCTTACCTACTCTTCTTAAATACAAGATCTGCCGTTGGGCGTATCTGCACCTATCTTCATTTGTGTCACATCCTAGGTTCTGAAGTCTAGGATGCGATGCGGCAATCCCTCATTGGTCGAGGTAGGTTGACTTCCTCTCGATTCCGGGATCTTCGCCTTTAGAGGCGGCTTTTGAATTCGGAGCCGGTTTGTCTCGTCGTGGAGTCTTCGAGAGAGTTCCTTTGTTCTCGTACAATTTGGACCAGTGTGTTTTGAACTCGGCTCGAATTCTCTTGACTTGATCGAGCTCTGTTGGATCACTCAGTGAAGGTTGACGCCTATTTGTCTTTTGCTAGTGACTCAGTGAACACGGTTGGGTCGGCTAACATCTTCCGCTAGCCGACTCTGTTTGTAGACACGGGTCGATTCGCTTGTCTTCCGCTTCCTTAACCTGTAATCCTAGAACATCTAAGGCTCAAACAGGCGAGCTGGAAAACACTATTTAGGTTGGCGCGATCATCTATTCGGTTGGAGAATCAGTTGGGTTTTGGTATCAAATCGAAACCTAATAATTTTCCCAACACATCTTGCCACACTTGGAACATGGAGACATTCCTTGATAAGTTTGAGACGAACTGCCTTGATTAATGAAAGGCTGTTTGAATCGTCCCTGATTAAATTCTTCTTTATTCTTGACGTTGTTGGCCTTGCTGTCCTTGCTAGGGCTTCTTACTAGGTTGACTTCCAAAATTCCATTTTCGCTTCTGACTTTGGTTGAACGACTGCGGATTTGTCACTGTCGCTGGAGCTTGAACTTGCGTAGCTGCTGAAGTCTGAGAAGACTTATCTGGTTGCATAGCCAATTCCATATCCAAAGCTCTGTTTAAAGTCTCGGCATATGACAATGCACTTTGACTGGCCAGAACGATTCTTATTTCCTGCCGAAGACCTGTTCGGAAAAGTTCAGCCATCTTCTCGTCTGTGTCCACCTTATCTTGAGCAAAACGTGCCAAATCACAAAATTCGCGATCATACTCGGCTACCGACTTCTTGCCTTGCTTGAGATTAGCAAACTCATTCTCTTTCTGCTTTCGATAACTTCGAGGAACGAATTTTTCGAACAAAGCATCCTTAAATTGTTCCCACGTCAGGTTCTCTAGTTGTTCAGGGGTATACGCCCTTTGACGAGCTTCCTACCAATAATCCGCAGATCCCTTGAGCGGATAAGACATGCATGTAAGACGTTCTTGATCCGTACAACGAAGAAAACGGAAAATTCTTTCTAGCGCGCGAATCCACTCTTCGGCTTCTGAAGGACTTCCTCTTCCATCGAGAGGAGGATTTTGCCGCAAAAATAATTCTTCTATTCTCCTTTCGGGTTGAGGAGGAGGTGGGGTAGGTTCTCTTTCGGGTTCATCTTCAACCCTTCCTCGACCTCGGCCTCTTGGTCTACCTCTTGGTGGCATTTTCTGATTAACCAGGATTTTCATTCGAATTATTCTTTCTTTCTAACAAAGTCTTATTCTTTAATAAAAATCCTTCTTTCTTTAAATGTATTTTAAAGGAAATAAATTTTTCTAGGTTTTAGAACTTAAAAAAATTTTCTTATCACTTCTTTTATGTATAACATA
The DNA here is from genome assembly GCA_031470985.1 of Agastache rugosa. Classification (NCBI taxonomy): domain Eukaryota; kingdom Viridiplantae; phylum Streptophyta; class Magnoliopsida; order Lamiales; family Lamiaceae; genus Agastache; species Agastache rugosa. The sequence continues at coordinate 25,193,714 of CM062608.1, forward strand.
CTCATCGTATTTTTAATGAATCACACGATTCATAATCACCACAACTCATGCTTATTAAAACTTTCAATTTCTTCTAACATGCTCATTCTATTTAATGAATCAAAGATTCACTCACATCATCATACATTGTAAACCCATAATTCAACTTCTTATTATCATCATAAAGAATTAAATAATTCATTATTATCATAAATAATGAATCAACAATTCATTCATATCATATACTTACTACAATCATAAAAATAATTCAAAAACAAATATTTTTCATACTTATCTTTGCTAAATAAAATTTAGCTAATATATTCCTAACATTTCAAGAAAGGAATAGCATCCGCTTGGCATATAAATTTCATCATAACTTTAATGAATCCAATGATTCACGCTCATCATCATCAATGAACCAAACGATGCATTCTCATCACAAAAAAAAAATTCCAGTAGAAATTATATATATATATATATATATTTATTTGCTAAATTTAATTAGCTCTTCATTCTTTATAAAACAAGAGATGAATAATATCATCTTGATATATAAGCTTCCTCATCATTTCTTTTGAGATGATTTACTTCATCTTAACATTTTTTTTTCCAAACTAAATAATTACGAACTAAGCTAACGATAACGAATAACTAATGAAACGAATAAAACGAACGACGAACTTAAACTAATGATAGTCTAATAACGAACTAACTAACGAAGAACGGAATGAACTACAACGAAACGAACTACGGACAGAACGAGCGAAGAACAGAACGAAATGAACGACGAACGGAACGGACGAAGAACCCCGGCTGCCCAAGCCAGCGCCCGTTAGGGCTCAGCCATGGCTGACCCTCTTGGGTCAGCGGTCGCTGGAGCTCAGCCATGGCTGATCCTCTTGGGTCAGCGGTCGCTCAGCTCCCCGCTGCCGCTGCGTCGTCTTCTTCCGCGGCCGCTGACTCGCCGCGATGGCTGACTTCATTCCCTGTAATTTTTTTCCAGCGTTCTCTCCTTCTCAGCAGTCGCTTACTTCATTCCCTGTATTATTTTTGAGAGACCGCTGATGTTGAGAGACCTTTGACTTTCATTCCTGTAATTTCCCGTTTGCTTCTTTATACGCATTCGACGAACTTTCCACCTTTCGTTTTTCTTAACTACGTTTTACCTTGTTAATTACATTTATTTTAGCGCTTCTCGACTATAAAAGTCATATTAATTCGTTTTCTTTCTTTCTTCTTGAGACGATTACATCGAAATTCAATCGACAAAATTATTGACAACTCGGAAAATTTTAAAATGACCCAACGTGGTCTTACTCCTTCTTTTTAACGGAAAACTTGCCTCTTTGAGGACTTTTACAAAAGATAGGGAATTATTTACATCAAAATCCCTATTTTAGCCGTGATTTCTAACTTCAGGTCAAAATATTTTATCGGAGCGGAATTCTACATCGCTTCCGATTCGCTACGAACTATCATACTATGCTTCTATATACGAGAACTATTTACAACATAAACGTTAAAAGTTGTTCGTTTACTAGTCTATTACATATTTTGACATTATCTTCCTTTTCATTAACTATCATTAACTTATTTCCACAACCCTTCTTTTCCTCACTGCTTGTCCTCCGACGGATCCTCTTCCTCTTCCTCTTCTTCGTCGTCTCTCGGATCCTCCTCACTTGGATCTTCTTCTTCCGTTTCCGTACTCTCCTCTGCCCTCTCCACTCCGTCAAAAGTCACACGAGGGGCATGAGTAATATCCTCTCCCGGCGAAGGCCTAAAACTAGGTTGAAAACTTAAATGGGTAAATGGTATTTGACGGAGGTGGAAGTATCCTTCGGTTGGTCCAACTTCTGGATCAACGTCATCCTCGTCACTATCATAGTGACGTGGTCCAGAGGTGCTAGCCACGTTAGGATCAAATAGCATAGGCTGGGTTCCAACGCCACGTTAGGATCAAATAGCATAGGCTGGGTTCCAACTATGGCATCAAGCTCTGAAGAATTCAAAGCTTGCAATGTTTCAACGGAAGGATCATTTGGAACTTCCTCAACAAAAGAAGCTGAGGCTACGCCGTTAGGCAGAACGGAAGGCTCAGGAACAAAGGTTTGAGTCTCGATTTGGGAGGGAGACGAAACATAACCATTTGCCAATGGTTCAACAAGAAAAGAGTTAACATCGAAACCGGTATTTCCTTGGATGGGAGAAGCAATAGGTTCGGGATTCTCTAAAGGATTCTGATCCAGGATAGGATATTCTTGAGGCATGAGGTGTTGTAACCCAAACTCACCAACAGGAATCAATGGCTGATATGGTCCAGGAGGTGGGTACGAGAAACACATATATTGAGTACTAATTGCAGCTATGAACGCTCTGCAATCTCCGAACAACACACCATCCCAGTATTGGGGAGTGACGTACCTTGCAGCAATCGATGCCGCCCATTCCTGCCAATCCTCAGGAAGCAGAGGAACTAACCTAACTATACCGATAACTCCCGAGATATTTGATTCATGGATGTCCATCCAAACCCTATGGTACCGAGCTAAAAACTCTGCTAGGGTTTCTGTGTAGCTCATATGTATGTGATGGAATTCAATCATCGCTGCTACCCTTCTAGAGTTGGACATCCTATAAAAGAAAATTTAAATAATTAACTAAACTGAAATTACGAATAGTTTTGAGAATCCACTGTCTCAACATACTCAATGTCGCATCCAAAAGGGTGTTTCGGGCTCATGTTACATTCCACAGATAAATACTCAACTTGCTTGCACAACTGATCCATCATCTCGCTTATGATCTATCACCAACAACCAACCACATTAGAGGCTCAAACGCAACAAATATATATTAATACTTCAACTTCCAACCTTTAAAATTAGAAACGTTTGAAATTCGTACCTGGATAGCTGGATGAGATGAGAGATGCTGGACTTCAGTTGTTGTTAAACTTAACTATTCTAGGAATTCAAACCCGACTAGACTTTCAGAAAAACAACTTGGAGCAGAAGACATTGCTCTAAACTAGTCTAGGGTTTCAAAATAGACTAGATTTTAGAAAATATTATTCAGAGCAGTCAGACCTGCTCTGATACCATTCTGTCGCAACCCGAACCCCGATATCAGATGTCAAGGTCGGTAGGTCCCACGACTTACACAATTTATGATTAACAAAAGGATTAAAATAGCGACCCGGCTATTATTGAACGACAAAGGACATCTCATACTCAACACTTTCATCAAACTCAGGACATTTAGGATATGCATGACTTGAGTTCAATAAGACGGTCAACTGAATTTGACAACAACATGCATATCAACAATTAAAACTAAAAAAAAATTCGGAATCGATAGACCTGATCAACCAAATTACTGACAACAATGAGAAGACTAAGAAAAACGATTTTAGAATCAAGAAAGCAAGATAAAGAAAAATGATTCTAAGACCGACAAACTTTTCAAATTAAGAGACAACTTATAAATATGGAATTGAGTTTCAAAAGTACTCGACAAAAGAGTTCGACTCTAGAATCCAACATTATTATCATCATTATATCACATCAACCTCAAAACCAACATCCTTAACATTGCAGCGGAAAACGAGAGAATATATATATGAAGATATATATTCTAGGCCGACTCTCATCAAATATATTAACAACAACAATGACAACCAGCCCAGCTCTCGTCATCTTCATCCCTGCTAACCTGCACGTTTTAGAAATAACATGCAGGGCTGAGTACTACGTACTCAGTGAACACATGCCGAAAACATTTGAAAACTTTGCTGAATACAGCTATATATGAAAACTTGCCAGAAACATAATACGAGGATTTTCTGAAAACAACTCGTAAAATGCTAAAAATACTTTCTTTTCTCAAAAATCATTTGTCTGCAGACATTTATAACAGTATGAACCATATCTACAAATAAATCATGGTGATGAGAAAGAGGCATCTTTCTCAATCACTTGTAAGCGGCATATCAAGGAAAGGCTCGCGATTATGAATAATCGGCCTATCAAAGAAATGCGCAAGATTACTAATGTGTACACAGATTTCACCTTGCGTGAAACCGAATTTGTCTTTCTGAAATAGATGGTAACATACTTAAACATTTTAAAAATCATTTGGCAAGTATCAAAGCTTTGTAAAACATACGATATCATGTTTTTCACATATTTTAGTTTAGAAAGCCCACCTGATAATTTTAAGCTTTAACTTTAAATGTTTAAGGATTGTAACTCTTTACTTCACGCCTCCGCTTCTACTTCCGCTTGCTCCTTTATTCGAAAGCGAATAACGAATTTTAGAACGTAAATATTTTATCGAATAACTACTTCGATAAACCTAATGTAATTCGATTCGAATTTCTACGCCGAAACTCGACGAAATTCGAGAATTTCTATCTTAACTTTTCAAACGTTCTTAATCTATCTTAATCTATCTTAATTCCTCATTAAGCATCAAACATCAATCAAATCTCTTATAACATCAACATTTATAATTTACTATTCATCATAATCAACTAAATCGATTTTAATCCGTCTAACGGATTCAGAAAATTCTCAATTTAATTCTATACATTTATTTAATTATAACAAACATAATTATACTTTAAATACACACATTATCTCAATTAATCATATAAACTTCCAAATCGGAAAAATCAACCAAAAATAGAAAAATCTTTATTACTTTGAATTAAATTTCTACAAAATTATATAACACTTAATTTTTATTAAGAAGTTCATAAATGCAATTAATTTCTTAATTAAAATTTAATTAATATTTTATTTATTTATTTAATTTTTCGGTAGTTTTCATTTTTAGGATTTCTAGAATTATTTTCTCTTCTTTTTAATTTCTATTATACTTAATTATCATCTTAAATTCATTTCTTCATTTAATTTCATTCAATTAAGTATTAATCTTCCAACCCTAATTTGAGAACCCTAATTCGATTTTCTAGGGTTTCTAGGGTTAATCAGGCTTTTGTTTCATTATCTCTTGATCTAATATACTTCATTAATCTCATATATCTTTAATTGAATCATCAAATTCATCATATAACATTACATTATTAAACCTTAATTTATATTCTTATTTAATCGATTATTTTCTCAAAATGAAATTGGTTGGAAATTTTTAATTACTTCCAACATGAAACATTCTTAAAATACTTAACTAAACTCATTTATATCATTAAATCAATCATACAATTCATACATCAAGTGTTCTTCATTTTCTCCCATTTTCGAAAATTTCCAATTATGAACTAGGGTTTCTCTTATTTAAATCTAATCACACATTTGGTCTTATAATTATATTCTAAGCATAATTCATGAAGATCATAACATCAAACAATGCATGAATCAAAATTTGCCATTTCCTTCAAAGTTTTCGAAAATAAACAACTTAGGGTTAGGGTTTTGATTCTCATGCTTTAATCACATAAATCATCATATAATCATGATATAAGCATCATACTAATACATAAACATCATCCAATCACTTCATCAATTCTTTTCCCAAAATTTCGATCATATATATATATATATATGAAGATAAAAATTCAACCATAGATCTTGATATAATAACTTCAAAGCATAAATCCAACCTTATTAATTACTTAGGGATGGATTGATCTTTGTTTCTTGAGCTCAAGGTTGATCATCAATGGTGTGTGTGTGCATGTGTGTGTCGAGAGAGAGAGTGCTGTTGTATGTGTGCGTGTATTTGAGAGATGAGAGATGAGAGAGATATCTAAATATAACTTAATAACCTAGGTTTAGAATATTGGGTAGGTTATTATAAAATTAAAACTTAATGGCTAAGTTTTGATTAAATAATTTAATTAGTTATTAATTCAATTAATTAATAACTAATTAATTTTCTAATAACTCTCTAATTTCTCAACACAGTAATTAAGATTAAGATTTCATGAACCTTAGATAAAAATCTCACAGAAAGAATCGGAGATTCGAAGCATTTTCAAATCGACCGAAACTAAAATTTTTAAAAGATAATTTACGTTTAATTTCACGTAATTAAATTAAATTCTTCTTCTTGTCAATTAATGACTAAACATTTATCATCTATTGATAAATATAAAAACTTCTTCGTTTCGGATTAACCAAGACGATAAAAATTAATTAAAACTCATTTTTCCGGTAGAATATATCTGCTGGGTAAAATTTTCGGAAAGAAAATTTTTATTTCACTAAAATTCTTATCTTTTTCAGAAGATTAATTATTTTAATTACTTAAGAAAGACGGGATACTACAAGTTTGAATAAGGATCTCTAAAGATGTCAGCTAAAACCCTAAATCTGATTAAAATTTCAGATGTCGATATTGTTCTAGGAATGGATTGGTTGACCGAGAATTTTGCGAGCATCCAGTGCAAGCAAAGGCAGATTTCTTTTCATATGCCTGGTCAGGAACCGAATCTATTCTTTGGAATAGAAAGAAGACTTAGAAGATCGCCGGTTATCTCAGCGGTTCAAGCAAAGAAAATGTTGAGAAGAAAGGATGTGAAAGCATATCTCATCTATCTTAACAAAGATGAAGATAAAGAAAAGATTATTAAAAATGTAGCAGTAGTCAGAGAATTCCAAGATGTATTTCCTGAAGTCTTACCAGGATTGCCGCCAGATAGGCAAGTGGAGTTTACGATAGATCTTGAACCAGGATCAGCTCCTGTTTCCAAGGCACCATACAGAATGGCTCTGAAGGAGTGGCAAGAATTGAAGATTCAACTACAGGAATTGTTTGATCTAGGTTTCATTAGACCTAGTGTTTCTCCGTGGGGAGCGCTAATTCTGTTTGTTAAGAAGAAAGATGGTAGTTTGAGGATGTGCATCGACTACCGTGAATTAAACAAATTAACTTTGAAAAATAAGTATCATTTGCCAAGAATAGATGATCTGTTTGATCAACTCAAAGGAGCTAGTGTATTCTCGAAGATTGATCTAAAATCTGGTTATCACCAGTTGAAGGTTAAGCAAGAGGATATTTCCAAGACGGCTTTCAGAACAAGATATGGCCACTACGAGTTTGTAGTAATGCCATTTGGTGTGACAAATGCTCCAGCAGTATTTATGGATCTCATGAATCGAGTATTCCATGAATTTTTGTACAAATTTATCGTAGTTTTTATTGATGATATTCTCGTATATTCAAAGAATGAATTAGAACACGAGGAACATCTCAGGATTGTTCTGGAAAAGTTGAGAACCGAGAGATTATATGCCTAGTTCAGTAAATGTGAATTCTGGCTAAAAGAAGTACATTTCCTTGGACACGTTGTATCTTCTGAAGGAATCAAAGTCGATCCTTCAAAAGTGCAAGCAGTCCAGGAATGGAAGGTTCCAACTACGCCACATAAAATTAGGAGTTTCTTAGGTCTAGCAGGCTACTATCGGAGATTTATCGAAGGATTCTCCAGGATAGCAAAGACGATGACTCACCTTCTCAAGAAAGAATCGAAGTTCAAGTGGTCACAAGAATGTAAGGAAAGTTTTCAGGAACTTAAGAAAAGATTAACCACTGCCCCAGTGTTTGCAGTTCCAGATTCAGACAAGGATTATACTGTTGTCACAGATGCATCAAAGAACGGACTAGGCTGTGTCCTGATGCAAGAAGGAAGAGTCATTGCTTATGCTTCTAGACAGCTTAGACCTCATGAGGTAAGCTATCCAACTCATGACTTGGAATTAGCATCAGTAGTACATGCTCTAAAGATTTGGAGACACCATCTTTATGGAGCAAAATGTGAGATCTTCACAGATCACAAGAGTCTCAAATATTTCTTTGAGCAGAAGGAATTAAATATCAGACAAAAAAGATGGCTTGAGATAGTCAAAGACTACGATTGTAAAATTTCCTATCATCCAAGAAAAGCAAACGTAGTAGCTGATGCTTTGAGCAGGAAAAATAAATCTGAGCTAGGATTTCTTCTAACTTAAGAAAAAGAACTCATTAAGAGTTTTGGAGAATTGAGATTGGAAGTAATTGTCGCAGCCCGACTTAGAATGAAGATGACCCAGCCGGTGGGTCCCACAACGTACACAATTTATGATTAACCAAGGAACAAGATAACGACCCAGTTATCCAACAAAAACCAATCATACAATAAATCATACTCGCAAAGTAAACCAAGTCGAATCAGATATCAAACAACGACATCAATAATAATTTTCTTTTCAAGTTCAAAATCAAAATAACGAGAATGGTCAAAATACAACACCATCTCGTATCAGAGTTTAGCAATGGAAACAAGGTTTATCAAGTCATAGATTCAATCATCATAATAGGACAACAATTACTGAATAAATTCAGAGTGTTACAGCGGAAAAACATATCATATCTCTGGTTATATGTATGAAGACATATAACCCTGCTCAACATGAACAGAAATCTCAAGAGGTTAACAACAAAAGTCCGCCCAGCACACTCCATTCCCATCCGAGCTAACCTGCACATTTTAGAAATAACATGCAGGGCTGAGTACTTTCGCACTCAGTGGAAACATGCCAAAAATAATTGAAAATTGCTGCTTAGAGCTATAGATTGAAAACTTGCCATAAAGCATAGCACAAGTATTTATATATACTTAAAAACAAACCTGTGCTTGCCAAAACTTTTTCTTTTATATAAGTGACTGCAGTCAAAATACTTTTTATGTATGTACCACATTTACTATAACTTTTGAGCGTTGAGAAGTAGGTCTCCTTCTCAAACACTTGTAATCGTCCCACCAAAAAGGAAGGCTCCCGATTACAATATAGTGTACACAAATCCCACCTTAAGTAGGACCGAATTCGTCTTTCCTTGGTAGAGAGTATCATACAAAAACTTCAAAAATTGGCAAGTCAATTACTTTAAAAATCATCACACATATATAATCATAATATCACATTCTTTATTTCTTTAGTTCAGAAAGCCCACCTAAACTGGCTACTTTATCTACACGCTTACTTCTCGGCTTTTCCTTACTTTAAGATCCCGCTCGATCCTTCAATTTAAGAATTAAATTTAAATATAAGAGCGAAAAAAATTTAAATATTAAAATAAGAAATGCCGCTGCTATATTTAATATTTTTCTTCTTCAGTTCGACTTTTCTAGGATTTTTCTCTCGGCAATTAGAAACTAAACTTTTCTAATTTCTTTTCTTTCTTACATAATTCCTTAATCGATAATTAATCGATTATAACTTCAGGAAACATTTTAAAATTTATAATCATATAATTCATCATTTAACTTCATATATAAACATATATATACATGTAATTAATAATTAAACTCATATTAAATTCTCCTTTACTCAATTAAACTTATTCTTAATCATATTATCATTTCAAGACAATAAACATATCATTTAATCATATAAACATTTAATTAATACTTAAACTCATCATTTGATTAATTAAGCATATGAAAATGCTTAACTTCTTTATTAACATTTAATCTTAACATTATATTAATAAAATATGTCATTGACATATTTATTTATTAATGACTTATCATTAATAAATTAATTCGTTATTAGTACGTCATTAGAAATTAATGACCATCAGAATATATAATTAATAGCTAACAACATCATTAGCATTTAATTAACAATTAACATCATCATTATCATTCATTTAATTTAAAATTAATTCTTACTATTCATATTTTCAACTTAGAAATATTTTCGACTCGACAAACGAGCTCCAAAAAATTTTAAATTAATTCCTTATACTTTTTATACTAAATGTAACATAATTACTTAATCACTTCATTAAACTGGATCTTCTATACGTATAGACTTCCGACTGTGAAAAATAGCCGGAAAATAGAAAAATCTCAACTCTTTGTATTAAAATTCCGAAAAATTCTACGATGCTTAATTTTTATCGTAGATTTCATTTCTATCATTATTTTATTAATTAAAAATCAAGTAATACTTTTATTTTCTTTAATTAATTTTCGGCCTTTTTAGAAATTGGAAAATAAATATCCAATTTCATTCTAATCAATTCCAAACATCTCAATTAAATTTATAAACCTTAATTATAACATTATTACTTAATTAAATTGGAGAAAAATGAAACCCTAGTTCTTATAACTTTCAAAAATTTTACCATTAGGGTTTAGGTGATTTCTTTTTCTCCAATTTCACTTATAATATTCTTAAATATCATCATAGGGATTATTTATATCAATACTTAATCAAATTATGCTTTAAAATAGAAACCCCTAATTTTAAGCAAACTTTAATTTTTCAAATTTCACAATTGAGCTCTAAACATTCCAATCAATTCATCATAGGCTTATTTCATCATTCTAAACTCAAACCCATCATCAATTTCATCATAGAAATTCATCATAAAAAATTCCCAACTTGCAAACCCTAATAATTTCGAATTAAATAAAATTAGGGCAAGGGAAATTCTAACTCATTAAAACCATATATCATTATGCTCAATAACATCAATTAAGCACACATTGATCATCAATTCAAGCTTAGAACATCAAAATCAAATTTTCCTATTTTTAGCCAAATTTTTGGCTATTATTAAAATAAATAGGAAATTGATTAAATTTTTCTCAATTCAACTATTCGTCATTCTCATAGACATCATATAAGCTCATATCAATCATCAATTTGATCATAGAAGATCAAATTTTAAAAACCCTAATTTTGGCCTAATTTTCGGCCTTTTTAATTTAAATAATAAATTGATAAATTCTTGCTAAATTCAATCATATAACATGCTTATAATCATCATAGAAACTCATATAAGTCATCAATATGATCAATTAAATCAAGAATATAAAACCCCTAATTATTTCATAATTTTCGAAAAATAGAGATTAGAATTAGGGTTTGCTTTCTTAATGATTTAATGATAAAATTATAATCTAAATCATGTAATTAACATCATACTTGAAGATCAAATCCATCTATCAATATATACAATTTTCAAAAATTTTAGAAAATGAAAAAGATGGATTTTCATGCTCAATCTTGAGCTAAGAGCTTAATTAGTGATAGATCTAACCTTTTTACTTAATTTGGATGCTACTTTCTTTGATCACTTGAGCTTGATGAAGCTTCTTCAATGGTGATTGTTTGTGAGTGTGTGCTGCGGTGTGTGTATGAGTGTGTGTGTCGTCTGTGTGTTAAGAGTGAAGAGAGAGTGGTGAAGATGCATGAACTTTTATACACACTTACACACTAACCTCTAACTAAATTCATTGTATTTAGATTAATATGTTGGCTATTCATCCAAAATACACCATCATTATGTTGGAAACATAATGAGGTGGCACCAGCTTAATTAATTAAATAATATACCTTAGTGTTAGTATCTAACACATGTTTTAATTAATTACTAACATTATGATGGTCCCTGAGCTGGGTATTTGGTGTAGAGGGGGGGGTGAATACACCAAATAGATTTTTCGAAACTTTTTCAAGTTAAATCACAGAGTTGGTGAGCTCAGTTATCGATCCAGCTGGAGAGGGTCAGCTGGGTAAATAACTCAGCTGACGGTGCGGAAAGTGGTGGTTTGAAAACTTAGCTCAGTTACTTAGAAAAACTCAGTTTGAAAAGATTAACTTTAGGTTTTCAGTTTAGTCAAGTTGTGCGACTTTTAAAGAGACACAGCTGTCTTTGGAGAGCAGCTGTGTGTGCAGTTTTGAACAAATATGCAATGATATAAAAGAGTTAGTACAAAACTAAAGAGAGAGAGTAAGAAGCACGCGAGTTTTTACGTGGTTCGGAGTAACACCTCCTACGTCCACGACCAGGTTCACTGGTAATCCACTACCACTTGGTTTCCAAGTACCAAGCAACTTCACAACTCTAACCCGAGCTGTGTTCCAACAGTTTCCGGGCACTGTCAAGCCTACACCTTCAGTTTCTGGGTATTGAAGAACCTAACCACTCGAATTACACGCTTCGAGCAAGCGTACCTTTACCTAACCTTTCTGGGTTTGGGTTTGGGTATGGGGTTCCAACTGTGAACGAGTTCTTACAATTAAGAACTTTAGAGTATGATGAACTCGTTCGAAATCTAGGCTTAAGATATACAAAGAGTTTGGCCTAGGGAACAGACGAAAAACTAAGCAGTTTCTTAACTAGAAACACTTTAAGATAAAGTAATCTTTAATCTATGGAGAACTGCTTGAGAGCTTCTGAAAGAATGATGATTTCAGATAATGAAAGCTTGTAGAGAGTTTTTCGTGTCTGATCCTGAGGTTGAAGACGGGTTTCTATAGGTAGAGATTCAAGACTAGCCGTTGGAGGAGTCGTTTGAATCTTACCTACTCTTCTTAAATACAAGATCTGCCGTTGGGCGTATCTGCACCTGTCTTCATTTGTGTCACATCCTAGGTTTTGAAGTCTAGGATGCTGATTTGGCAATCCCTCATTGGTCGAGGTAGGTTGACTTCCTCTGATTCCGGGATCTTCTGCCTTTAGAGCTGGCTTTTGAATTCAGAGCTGGACTGTCTTGAAGTGAAGTCTTCAGAGATAGTTCCCTTTGTTCTGTACAATTTGGACCATTTGTGTTTTGAACTCAGCTCGAATTCTCTTCAGCTTGATCAGGCCCTGCTGGAGGACTCAGCTGAAGGTTGACGCTTGCTGTCTTTTGCTAGCTGACTCATTCGTAATCACTGGTCGACCGTCGTCTTCTTACTAGCCGACTCTGCTATAAACACATTGGGTCGGCCGTCTTCCGCTTTCTTAACCTGTAAGCCTAGAAAATCTAAAGCTCAAACAGGCGAGCTGGAAAACACTATTTAGGTTGACGCGATCATCTATTCGGTTGGAGAATCAGTTGGGTTTTGGTATCAAATCGAAACCTTATAATTTTCCCAACAATTTCCCCCTTTTTGATGATGCCAAAACCTAACTGAGACTTATGACGCAGAAAAACTTGTGTTTTATTAATGTAAGAATATACATTATAACACATGAAAAAGAAAGAAGAAAAAAAATCTTCAAATCTTCAGTCTTCAATTCTTCAGTCTTCAATCCCAGTTGGCTGGGTCTTCTCTTCTGCATCCGTTGCTTCTTTCTTTTGACTCGTCTCTTCAGCTGATTCTGATCCAGCTGGTTCCTCTAGCTCAACAGTTTGCCTCTTCTTTGACTTGTCTCTCTTCTTCCTTACTTCTCCCTTTTTGGCATGATCAAAACAGGGTGGGAGAGATACACCATCGGCTGTTGCGATGTTTTAGTTTGGCGAAACTGTGGTTTTCAGCTCTGAGCAGCGAGGTTTGGAGTCTAAGTGGCTCAGCTGTTGTGTTAGCTGGCTCTTCTTCAGTTGCATTAGCCTCAGCTGTGATTGCAAACACAGCGTCCTTGGCCTGATTCAGCTGGGGCAGTCCAGCTGAGTGCTTGGAGGGATGAGTTGGCACGGAAGATAGCATCTTCTGAGTCGGGCACAACTTCATTCCTTGCAACTTTTGCTTCTTCAGACTTCTTAGATTGAATGAGAAAGTCTGATTCAGCACTTGAGGGGCTTGTGTTCAGCTCATATCATCATCATCCAGCTGCAGGTGATCATTGGCTGGGTGATGTTTCTCATTTAAGCTTGGTGCAGGGACTTGAACGTCTTTCATCGGAAGATCTCGAAGCTGGTGTCCCTGTGGAGCTGAAGAAAACTGAGGAGAAGGCGGTTGAAGTATCCCATCTGTCTTGGGGTTTAAGCTTGGTTGTTCAGCTAGAATACTCCGTTGCGGTGTTGGTGACGATGATGTTCAAGCAGGGGCGTGAACTTCTCCTCCACCATAAGAAACGACCTCTTGTGGGCCTTCTGCTCCTCGGAGAGTGATTACGAATTCTCTCATAATGTCAGCTGGCTTCTCTGCTGACTGACTGAGCACCTTTGACTTGAGTCTTCTGTTTGAAGACAGTGCTTCAGCATATTTTGTCTCCTCAAGTTGTCTCCGATTCCCAGCTGGGATGGAGATAGATGCATTCTGCTTTTTCTCCTGCATCTTTTTCTGTGCCTCCTGTGGTGGAGCAAGAGCTTTGTCATGACTGTTCTTGAATACTCTAGCTTTATCAACATCTGGTCCAGGTCTGTTGACGTTGATTTTTGCATCCCAGGGAGTTGTATGTCCCGTTCTCTCTTTTATGTTGAGAGAATCAGTGGGGCTGAGGAGGTCTTTTTCCTTTGACATTCCCAGAAAGTTTTCTGCACCTTCCTGGTGAATGACGTTCTTGAGCTTGGCAGTCTCCCACTGCCCTGGCCTGGATCTGTCGATGTGCTTCACCTTCTTCTGGACTTCCGTCTTCTTTGAGGTTCCTGAGAGTTAAGAAACTCTTATCTTGAAACTTTGACAGATTCTTCAAGTTTGATCGGCTTCGGGAGATATCTTTCTGGATTCCATGATTTTTTTCTGCATCTTTTGTTAGTAGAAACACATAATACTAATTGATGGAAATAAGAAAGAATGCCGAAAAACTTTCTAGGGTTGATGCGTATATCTTCTAGCATATTTAAAGAGTTTTCTTGATGAATGGACGATCAAGATTTGTCTATTGATAAGAAGATCTACGGCTGGGAGTGATTCTCGAGACATATTAATTTCTTGATTAGAATATGAGAGTTAATGCGCGAGAGAGAACGGTTGAGGCGTTTTGACTTTTGCCTCGAAACTCCCATTATTCAATTCTTTGCAGACTTTTAATTAAGATTGATTAGATATGACAAGATGTGAGTTGACAGAAAAATAGGGTGAGTAGGTGTAATTAATGTTGTTGCAAACCTCTCACCTGATCATTGTAGTCAGCTGATACCTCGGTTGAGTGGGTGTGCTGGGTCATCGTGGTTCCAGCTGATTCCCCTTCAGCTGAATAATCCTTCACTTTCAGCATCTGGTTTAGCTGAATTCTTTCTCAGCTGATATCAGTGACGTTGATTCTGAATTTCAGATGTCTGCTTGCATTCAGCTGGGTCTGCTTCCGTTCAGCTGGGTCTGCTTCCGTTCGGTGAGTACGCTTCCGTTCGGTAGATGCCTTGCTTAATTTGGTCTGCCTTGCATTCAAATTTGGGTGAAGCATCGTCTGGGTTGAGAAGTCCAAGTAATTCGCACAGCATTTTGAATCTTGCTTCTATCAGCGGTTTTTTGAGAATATCGGCCATTTTGTATGTCTGTGTGAATTTTCTCAACAATCACATCCTTCTTTTCTATGTGATCTCTGATGAAATGATGTCGTACGTCTACATGCTTGCATCTTGTGTGAAGTACTGGATTTTCAGATATTGGAATAGCACTTGAGCTATCACAGAAGATTGGAACTTGACCAGTTTTCACTTCATAGTCATCCGGCTGATGCTTCAGCCAGAGAATTTGAGAGCAGCAGCTTCCAGCGGCCATATATTCTGCTTCTGTCGTGGAAGTTGCGACGCATGTTTGTTTCTTTAAAAACCATGAAATCAACTTACTTCCTAAGAACTGACAAGTTCCTGAAGTTGATTTTCTGTCCAACCGATCTCCAGCGAAGTCTGAGTCTGAGTATCCAGTCAGCTGTAGATTGTCTTCAGCTGGGTACCACAGCCCAACATTCTGAGTTCCTTTGAGATATTTGAGAATGTTCTTGGCTGCTTGCATGTGTGCTTCCTTGGGATCAACTTGAAATCTGGCACACACTCCGACTGCGAAAGAGATGTCTGGACGACTTGCTGTTAGATACAGCAGGGATCCTATTATCCCTCTGTATTTGCTGGAATCAACTGACTTCCCTTCAGTTCCTGGTTCAATCTTCCAGTTGGTGTTCATTGGAATCTTTACAATTCTGCTGGTTTGAACTCCATACTTGGCGATCAAGTCTTTCACGTATTTGGATTGATTTATGAAAATCCCTTCTGATGATTGTTTGACTTGAAGTCCTAGGAAGAAACTCATTTCTCCCATCATGGACATTTGGAACTTCTCTGACATCATCTCTCTAAATCTTTGGCATAAGAAGCTTGATTTTGATCCAAAGATGATGTCATCTACGTAGATTTGAACAACCAGGATGTCTTCTCCTGACTTGATGGTGAAGAGAGTTCTATCTACTGAGCCCTTCTTGAATCCTTTGGATACGAGAAAATTTGACAAAGTGTCATACCAAGCTCGAGGAGCTTGCTTCAATCCATAAAGAGCCTTCTTTAGCTTGTAGACTTTATTTCCTTCTACTTCGAATCCTGGAGGTTGTTCAACGTAGACATCTTCTTTGATTTCTCCATTTAAGAATGCACACTTCACATCCATTTGATAGACCTTGAATTTGTGATGTGCTGCAAAGGCGAGAAATAGTCTGATTGCTTCCAATCATGCTACTGGAGCAAATGATTCTTCGAAGTCAATTCCTTCCTGCTGAGTGTAGCCCTTGGCAACCAGTCGAGCTTTGTTTCTGATGACGACTCCCAGGGTATCCAATTTGTTCTTGAATATCCATTTGAGTCCTATGACTTTGACTTCTTGAGGTATGTCAACCAATTCCCAGACACAATTTCTGAGAAATTCGTTCAGCTCTTCTTGCATGGCGTTGGTCCAAGGCACACTCTTCAAAGCTTCGAGAATTGATTGAGGCTCTGGCACTTGAGCTACGTAACACGCCATTAGAGCTGTGTCTTCATCATAGACCATTAGTTCAAGCTCTACTGAGAGTTGAGCTGTGTCAGCTGCTTCTTGATGATCCGATAAAGCTTGAGCAGCTGAGCTTCTGGTTTTGACTTGGTCAGATGGTTCTCCGATAATTGCTGATGATGGATGATCTTCAATCCATCTTTTCCTCTTACGAATTTCTTCTTCCAATTGATTGATGCTTGTCGTGGCTAAATTTCGTCTGACTTGGAGTTGCTCAGGAGTTAAATCTTGAGAAATAGGTTCTCTTTGATTTATATTTTGAGGAGACTTCTGTAGAGGCTCAGCTGGAGATTGAGCTGGGGACTCAACTGTGTTTGGATTCCCAGCTGATGATGTTCCCCCTTGATTTGGCGTTGAAGCTTCTTCTCCATTTCCAGCTGGTGGAGCTTCTTGGTTGATTTGAAGTTCCTCCTCTGGCTCATTGTCCCAAATTATTGGTTCAGCCAGATTCCTGATTCTATTCTCTTGAGCTCTTGTCTGAATCAATCTTGAAGATTCTCCTTCGCTTCTTCGTTTGATAGAATCTCTATATTCGAAGGAGGATTCGTCAAAGGTAACATGTGGAGTTACTTCGACTATTTGAGTTCTTCTGTTGAAGACTCTGTATGCTTTACTCACAGCGGAGTAACCAAGGAATACTCCTCGGTCTGTCTTCTCATCGAACGTCTTGAGCTGTGTCTTCCCATTGTTGAGGATGTGACATTTGGATCCGAATACCTTGAAATATCCAATGTATGGTATTCTGTTATTCCATAGCTCATACGGTGTCTTTCCTTGCCTTGATGTGAGTAGGGAGCGATTCTGAGTGAAGCAAGCTGTGTTGATTGCTTCAGCCCAGAACTTCTTTGGAATGACAGAGCTAGCTAGCATTGAGGTAGCTGCTTCCTTGAGAGTTCTGTTTCTTCTTTCTGCTACACCATTCTGCTGAGGTGTGCGAGCTGCAGATGTTTGGTGTTGAACTCCGTTCTTCTCGTAGTAATCATAAATAGTTTCATTTAGAAACTCCGTTCCACGATCTGATCTTATTGACATTATCTTGCACTCCTTCTGTGTTGATAATCTTTCCAGTAGGATAGGCAGCTTAGTTCTGGTTTCGCTCTTCTGGTACAAGAATGATACCCATGTGAATCTTGAGAAATCATCCACAACGACCAGAGTATATTTTCCGCCATTGAAGCTTGCCGGAGTAATCGGACCAAAAAGATCCATGTGAAGAAGTTGAAGTACTCGATCGCTGATCGAATCGGCTTGAGAGAGAATGAAATTCTTGTCTCGCTTTCCTTGTTGACACGCGCCGCACATATGACTTTTGTCATATACTTGATACGGAATTCCATTAGCGAGCCGGTTCCTAGCCGGTTGTTGATTGTCTTGAAGTTGAGATGATTCGGCCGTACGTGCCACGGCCGGTGACTTCATTGTCGCTTTTTGATACAAGACAAGTCTCCGGAGGGCTCGTTCCGCCAAGCAAAGTACATATTTCCTTCTCTTTTCCCGCTTAGGAGTATCTCGCTTGGTTTCCTGTGCTTCACTGTGCATCCCTGTGCATCAAACTTGACAGAAAAACCGTTGTCGCAGAATTGGCTAATGGAAAGCAAGTTATGTTGCAATCCTTGTACATAAGAAACATTTGGGATTATAACATTTCTAGTTTTAAATGTACCATAACCTTTGGTTAGGCCTTTGGAGTTGTCACCAAATGTTACTTGTGGACCTGTACGCTCGATATACTCCTGGAGTAGATGCTTTAGGTGCGTCATGTGCTTGGAACATCCACTGTCCAAGTACCATAGCGTTCTCATCGACTCCTCAGAGATGCGTCGATTCCTTGCAACCTAAACAAAAAATTAAAATTCAGGTACCCAGTTTTAATTGGGTCCTTGTGGGTTAGACAGAGATCCTTTGATAACCCAGATCTGCTTGATGACTCGAATTGGGTCATTTGATCTGATAATTCTCCCAGCTGAGTCGATATACACATTCTTTGTGTTCTTCGGTTGTTGCTGGCGGGGTCTTGATCTCCGTGTCTTTCCGTTTTGATGTCTTGATTTCTTTTGGTTTCCAGCTGTGTGCCTAGCTGAGACGTTCCTTTGTCTCTGCTGTCTCATGTGATGCTGTGGCTGGAAATGATTATCCAGCTGATACTCATATGAGTGGTATCCATCTAGGTATCTCTGATATCTTGGTTGATATCGATCAACGTGCTGGTGTTGTTGCTGGTATCTGTAAAATCCAGCCTGTTGTCTTCGTTGAGGTTGAGCACGTTGCTGTCTGAGTTGGGCTTGAGGTTGTCGCACAGCTGACCTTCTTGAGGCCTGCTGTGTTTTCGACGGAGCTTGAGAATGTTTAACAGCTGGTCTTCTCGACGCCTGCTGTGTCCTCAACTGTTGATGCTGAGCTGCTGGGATTGAAGGTTCATTTGCACGTACAAACATAACCTTTGTTCCACTTGTGGAGGCAATGTTTGAGGCATCCTTTGATTTGTTGTATCCCAGTCCCGCTTTGAGTGCTGCTGGACGCTGAGCACTAATGATCTCGTCCATTGTTGACGTGGCTTTGATGAGAGCTACTATCTTCTTAGATAGTACCTCTTCGGTGCTTTTCAGCTCAATGATCTCAGCTGACTTCTTTTTCGATTCAGCTGTGACCTTTTCCACATCTTCTATCAGCTGTTTCTTCTCATAGTAGAATTCCTTCATCAGCTGATCTTGTTTCACTATTTTGTCTTTTAGTGAAACGACTTCCTGTTGGATCTGAGTTGTATCAGCTGCGTCTGATACTTTTGTCTTTTCCAGTTCCGCCTTCAGCTCGGCATTCTCACACATAATGACGTCAAGGATCAATTGAAGCTCCTTGGAATCGTTCATTACTTTCTCTACTAGACTCCAATCAGGTAGTCCAGATTCTGAGACCTGTGTAGAGTGTCCTTGTGATGGTGAGATGTTAGATAAATTTTGAGTTCGAGACATTACCTCATCTTCATCGATGCCGTCTGTTTGTCCCATGAAGCATGTATCCCAATCAGGTTCATCATGGGCCATCAGGGCTTCTTCTTCCGAGTCTAAAAATGGCATGTCATCCATTTTGTTGCACTCTGATTCTTCATCAGCGATATAAGCTCTCCTTCTGTCAGCTGCCTTAGCTTTCAGTTGGTCTTTATCTTTCTTGGACAGCTTTGGACAATCTTTCCGGTAGTGTCCTGGTTCCTTGCAGTTGAAGCAACCTTCTTCTATACGTTTGTCAGCTGACTTCTCATCAGCTGCTGCGTACTTGTCTCTGTAAGTTCTTGCGAACTTCTTGTATTTGCCCTTGCTGGTGTTGAGTCTGTTGTAGTTTTTGACCAGCATGGCTATTTCTTCAAGTAGCTCTTCCTTGCTCATGTCCTTCTTATCCTTCTTCGATGACTCAGCTGACTGTATGTATGCGGATTTTTCAGAGTTGGCTCTGAACGCAATCTCTTTTGTTGCAGGTGTCAGCTCTCCATCATTTTGATTGCCTGAAGATTTTTTCATTGTAATCTTCAAGTTGTACTCGTTGGCTTTGAGTAGGGAGTATAATCTTTCAGTTGAAAGATCACCTAAGTCACTTCGACTTTCGTGTACCACCTTGTAGGTGTTCCATTCAGCTGTGAGTGCTGAAAGAACTTTTAGATTCTTTTCTCGCTGGGTGTATTTCCCAGTTCTGATGGTTTCTATCTCGACGACTGTGTTTGAGAACCTTAGCTCCATCGCTTCGATGGACTCGTTGGCTAGCTGCTTGAAGTTGTCGAATTTTTGGCAAGCTATTGTGAATTTGTTTTCTTTTATCTCCTCCGACACTTCGCATAGTTTTGCTAGGGTTTCCCACATCTCCTTTGTGGTTTTGCAGTTGATGATTTTGCTGAGGTAGGCATTGGAGACCGTTGAAGATATGGTGTTCCTCGCAAAGCTGTCTAGTCCAGCTTGCTTCCTTTCTTCTGAGGTGTGCTCACTCTTGGGCTTGGGAATGAGCTGATATCTTGGTTGTTCGCCATCTTGAGTTGGGACAAGCTCGTTCACTGATTTGTAGATGATGATGGGTCCGTCTGTGATGACGTCCCACATCATATCGTGATGCGCACAGAGAAAGCTCTTCAGTCTGAACTTCCATATTGCATACTCGTCTACCGAGAAGGTCGGAAGATTCCTTTTAAGATAAGAATCCATAGAAATATGTTGTATGTAATAATATGAGTTTTTCTGAAAAACGGATCTGTTCAGTTGACCACTGACACAGAGTTTCAAGACAAATCTCTTGATTCAGAAACAGCGGTCATTTGAACCACTGCTCTGATTCCAATTGATGGTCCCTGAGCTGGGTATTTGGTGTAGGGAGGGGTGAATACACCAAATAGATTTTTTGAAACTTTTTCAAGTTAAATCACAGAGCTGGTGAGCTCAGTTATCGATTCAGCTGGGGAGGGTCAGCTGGGTAAATAACTCAACTGGCGGTGCGGAAAGTGGTGGTTTGAAAACTTAGCTCAGTTACTTAGAAAAACTCAGTTTGAAAAGATTAACTTTAGGTTTTCAGTTTAGTCAAGTTGTGCGACTTTTAAAGAGACACAGCTGTCTTTGAAGAGCAGCTGTGTGTGCAGTTTTGAACAAATATGCAATGATATGAAAGAGTTAGTACAAAACTAAAGAGAGAGAGTAAGAAGCACGTGAGTTTTTACGTGGTTCGGAGTAACACCTCCTACGTCCACGACCAGGTTCACTGGTAATCCACTACCACTTGGTTTCCAAGTACCAAGCAACTTCACAACTCTAACCCGAGCTATGTTCCAACAGTTTGTGGGCACTGTCAAGCCTACACCTTCAGTTTCCGGGTACTGAAGAACCTAATCACTCGAATTACACGCTTCGAGCAAGCGTACCTTTACCTAACCTTTCTGGGTTTGGGTTTGGGTATGGGGTTCCAACTGTGAACGAGTTCTTACAATTAAGAACTTTAGAGTATGATGAACTCGTTCGAAATCTAGGCTTAAGATATACAAAGAGTTTGGCCTAGGGAACAGACGAAAAACTAAGCAGTTTCTTAACTAGAAACACTTTAAGATAAAGTGTTCTTTGATCTATGGAGAACTGCTTGAGAGCTTCTGAAAGAATGATGATTTCAGATAATGAAAGCTTGTAGAGAGTTTTTCGTGTCTGATCCTGAGGTTGAAGACGGGTTTATATAGGTAGAGATTCAAGACTAGCCGTTGGAGGAGCCGTTTGAATCTTACCTACTCTTCTTAAATACAAGATCTGCCGTTGAGCGTATCTGCACCTGTCTTCATTTGTGTCACATCCTAGGTTCTGAAGTCTAGGATGCTGATTTGGCAATCCCTCATTGGTCGAGGTAGGTTGACTTCCTCTGATTCCGGGATCTTCTGCCTTTAGAGCTGGCTTTTGAATTCAGAGCTGGACTGTCTTGAAGTGAAGTCTTCAGAGATAGTTCCCTTTGTTCTGTACAACTGGACCCGCTGTGTTTTGAACTCAGCTCGAATTCTCTTCAGCTTGATCGGGCCCTGCTGGAGGACTCAGCTGAAGGTTGACGCCTGCTGTCTTTTGCTAGCTGACTCCAGCTGTAAACACAGCTGGGTCGACCGTCGTCTTCGCTAGCCGACTCCCCGCCGTAAACACCTCGGGTCGACTGCTGTCTTCCGCTTCCTTAACCTGTAAGCCTGGAAAATCTAAAGTTCAAACAGGCGAGCTGGAAAACACTATTTAGGTTGACGCGATCATCTATTCGGTTGGAGAATCAGTTGGGTTTTGGTATCAAATCGAAACCTTATAATTTTCCCAACACATTATATATTAGTAATTAAATTAATCACTAATTATTGTTAGATAGAAATTAATTAGGAAATAATAATTAAGCTTATGATACAATCTTTATTTTCTAAGAAAAATTATGCTTAATAACTTAGCTTAATTAATTAATTAAACATCTAATTAATTAATTAAACATTAAGCATATAAATCTCATCTTAATTGATCAATTAGATCAATTATCAAATAAACAATCATTGAGCCTTTAATTAAAAAGCTCTCGATTTATAAAAATTCATTAGGGTTTCCTAAACCCTAATATATGTTTTCTCTAAAAATTTCCGGATATAAAATCCGAAAATTAATTAAATTGCCGGAGAAAATTCATAATTTCCAGAACAAATCTAATAATTCAGGATGGCGCATATTTCTCAAATAATGTACATATAATAACACATAATAATAACATCTTTGCTATTTATTTCGGATTAACCGAAACGAAAATAAATCTTAAATTATCAAAATTCGGCAAATTAGAGTTGTCGAATTAATTTATCTGCCGGAACTTAACTTCATACTAAATTCTCGCATTCTAAATATTCTAGTTAATTATCTTAATTATTTACTAAGATTAGTTACGAAAAAAAAATGGGGTATTATAGTAATTCTACCGCCTCAGTCTGTAGAGCAGATGATTGCAGCAATGGAAATAATTCCAGACCTAAGGTCGAGAATTTCCAATGCTCAGAGAAAAGATGAGAAATTGAAAAAGTTGCGAATGAAGATTCGTCAAGAAAAGATTGACAATTTCAAAGAAGCAAGAGATAATGTTCTCTTATATAGAGAAAGGCTTTGTGTGCCTAATGATCAAGAATTAAGGAATGAAATCATGAGTGAAGCTAAAGAAACTCCTTATTCAGCTCACCCTGTAAGCACCAAAATGTATCAAGATTTAAAACAGAAATTTTGGTGGGAAGGAATGAAGCGAGATATAACTTCTTTTGTGGAACGATGTCTAGCCTGCCAACAAGTAAAGGCATTGCATCAAAGGCCATATGGGAAGCTACAACCTTTAGAGATTCAAGAGTGGAAATGAGATGACATTACAATAGATTTTGTAACTGGTCTACCCAAATCCAAAAGAGAAAAAAATACGGCAATATGGGTAATAGTGGATAGATTGACAAAATTTGCACACTTCATACCTATTCCGATAACTTATGGCACAGATAAGTTAGCTCAGCTGTACGTTCGAGAGATTGTGCGTTTGTACGGAATACCTAAATCGATCACTTCGGATCGAGATTCTAAATTTACTTCTCATTTTTGGAGAAGTATGCAAGAAGAGTTAGGTACCAAATTGAATTTCAGTACGGCTTTTCATCCTCAAAAGGATGGTCAATCAGAAAGAACCATTCAGATCTTAGAGGATATGTTGAGAACTGTTGTTCTAGATCGAGAAAGTCAATGGGAGCAAATTTTACCTCTTGTTAAATTTGCTTACAACAACAGTTATCAAATGACGATAGGCATGGCGCCCTACGAAGCTCTTTATGGACGGAAATGTCGATCTCCGCTCCATTGGGATGATGTGGGCGAGAGGAAAATGTTAGGGCCCAATGCAGTCGAAGAAATGATAAAAATTGTACGCCAAGTCAAACAAAGAATCAAGGAAGCACAAGACCGTCAAAAGTCTTATGCTGATTCAAGAAGATTAGAATTAGAGTTTGCAGTTGGCGAAAAAGTTTTCTTGAAGATTTCATCTTCGAGAGGAATTCATCGGTTTGTTGTTAAAGGAAAGCTTAAGCCTCGCTACATAGGACCATATGAAATTCTAGAAAGAATAGGTCGAGTAGCGTATAAGCTAGCCTTACCACCAAGTTTTGGATGTTCGCATAACGTGTTCCATGTATCTCAGTTGCGGAGATATATGTTTGATCCTAAGCACGTTATTCATCAAGAAGAAGTAGTTCTTGAACCAGACCTTAGTTATGAAGAAAAGCCGGAAGCGATTTTGGATCGAAAGGTTGAGCAGCTTAGAAATAAGTCGATCGCATCGGTAAAAGTCAAATGGAGACATCATGGACTAGAAGAAGCGACATGGGAGTTAGAAAGCAAGATGAGAGAAGCGTATCCCGATCTCTTTCAAGAGGTAAGCAAATTTTAGGGGGAGAGAATGTAGTATCCCGTTTTTCTGATGTATTAAAAATTAATTAATTTAGTAAGAAAGATAAGAATTTCAGTAAGATAAAATTTTCGTTCAGAAAATTTTATCCGGCAGATATATTTTGCCGTAAAAATGAGTTTTAATTAAGAATGATCGTCTCGGTTAATCCGAAACGAATAAGTTTTTACATTTCTCAATGAATGATAAATGTTTGGTTATTAATTGACTGAAAGTGGAATTTAATTTATTTAAGTGAATTATTGCGTAATTTATTGCTTGAAATTTTAGTTTCGGTCGATTTGAAAATGTTTCGAATCTCCAATTCTTTCTATGAGATTTTTATTTAGGGTTTGTGAAACCCTAAATTAAATTCCTATGTTGAGAAATTTAAGGTTTTATGGAGGATTAGTTTGTGGTTAATTAATTGAATTGATTAGGATTTTAATTAATTAACTAATTAACTATTTAACCTAAAATATCTAGATATTTATAATAGAACCTTCCTATATCTATCTATATATATGTTGATGATCACCATTTCCTTCACCCTTCTCATCTCTCACTCTCGACACACACAACACACACATTCAAGGTGTTTCTCCATTTTTGTGTTCTTTGAGCTCAAGTTCAAGATCAAGTTCGAGCAAATCCTTTCCCATCAATTAAGTAAGAATAAATCTCTTCTCTCTCAAGTTCTTAGCTAAATTCTATGGTTGAAATCCCCTCTTTCTTATATATATATGTTTTCGAAATTTTTGGGAGAAATTGGAGGAATGATTGGATGATCTTGATGTCTTAGTATGATGTTTAATTCATGTGTATATGATCATTTATGAGCTTACATGAAGTATGAGAAAACCCTAACCCTATGATGTATTTTTCGAAAATTATGAAATTTTAGGGGTTTTTGATTCATTTGTTTTATGATTAAATTGATGTTATAATTGAGCTTAGATAATTTTTCTAAGCATGTTTAATGTTAAAAGTAAGCATGAATTTTCAACCCTTCAAGTTATATATATGTAAAAGTCAAAATTTAGGGTTTGAAATAAGGGTTTTGAAATGTTGTTAATATATGATGTAATTGATGGTTAATTTGATGTTATATGATGTTAATGATGATTTTTAAATCAAGAGTTAGTGAAATAAAAGCATGATTAACCCTAGAAATCCTAGGAAATGAAATTAGGGTTCTTGAATTAGGACTTAAAGTTTAATGCTGTCGCAACCCGAACCCCAAAATTAAATTACAAGGCCGGTAGGTCCCACGACTTACACAATTTATGATTAACAAAGGAATTTAAGATAGCGGCCCGGCTATCGTTCAAGAATAACAAAGAACATTCATCCTCAATCATTTATCCATCTTAGAATAAATATGATATGCATGACTCAAGATCAACTGGCTTTAAATAACGACATGCATATCGATAAATATAACTCGAATAAACTAGGAATTTGAAAGACCTGATAAACCAAATAATTGACAACGATCAAGGAAATGACAAGATGACTTGAAGATCAAGAAAGCACGATAAAGAGAAAATGTTTCAAGTTCGACAAAGCTTCATGGAACAAAAGATTAACCCTTATACACATATCAGGGTTGAGTTTCAAATGAACACTTGATAAGAAGAGTCCGACTTTTAGATCATAATTCGACTCTAGGTTTAGACAACTTCAACATAATTTGATTCTAGAATCCAGAGTTTAAAACATTATTTATAGTGTATCAAAACATCTTAACATAACAGCGGAATACGAGAGATTATATGTATGATGACATATAATCTAGGCTCTACATTCATCAAAACAACAACAACAACCAACGTCCATCCAGCCCTCGTCATCTGCATCCCTGCTAACCTGCACGTTTTAGAAATAACATGCAGGGCTGAGTACTACGTACTCAGTGAACACATGCCGAAAACATTTGAAAACTTTGCTGAATACAGCTATATATGAAAACTTGCCAGAAAAACATAATACGAGGATTTTCTGAAAAACAACTCGTAAAATGTTAAAATTAATTTCTTTTCTCAAAAATCATTTGTCTGCAGACATTTATATCAGTATGAACCATATCTACAGTAAATAATGGTGATGAGAAAGAGGCCTCTTTCTCAATCACTTGTAACCGGCATATCAAGAAAAGGCTCACGAGTATGAATAATCGGACTATCAAAGAAATGCACACGATTACTAATGTGTACACAAATTCCACCTTGCGCGGAACCGAATTCGTCTTTCTTTAGTAGATGGTAACATACTTAACATTTCAAAAATAATTTGGCAAGTATCAAAGCTTTGAAAATCATACGATATCATGCTTTTCACATATTTCAGTTTAGAAAGCCCACCTGATTACTTTAATCTATAAACTTTTAAACTTTAACGCTTGCAACCCTTTTACTTCACGCCTCCGCTTCCACTTCTGCTTGCTCCTTTAATCGAAAGCGAATAACGAATTTAAAACAAGAACTTCTATCGAATAATGACTTCGTTAATCTTAACGAAATTTCGGTTCGAATTTCTATGCCGAAACTCGATAATTCTACTTAACTTCCTTAATCGTTCTTACTCTATCTTATCTTATCATAATTCCACGCACTTATTTCATCATATCAAACATATTTACACATTCATTATACATATTCGACTCGGTTAACGTATAGACTCCCGAATCAGGAAAATCATCCAAAAATAGAAAATCTTTAATATTCTGAATTAAATTTCCAGAAATTCATACAATATTATATTTTTAATAATTAGATCGTAAATGCAATTAAATTATTAATTTAAAAATTAATTAATATTTTATTTATTTATTTTAAATTTTCGGTTATTCTACTTTTAGCATTTCTTCTGTTCCTGGTTCCTTGCAGTTGAAGCAACCTTCTTCTGTTCGTTTGTCAGCTGACTTCTCATCAGCTGCTGCGTACTTGTCTCTGTAAGTTCTTGCAAACTTCTTGTATTTGCCCTTGCTGGTGTTGAGTCTGTTGTAGTTTTTGACCAGCATAGCTATTTCTTCAAGTAGCTCTTCCTTGCTCATGTCCTTCTTATCCTTCTTCGATGACTCAGCTGACTGTATGTATGCGGATTTTTCAGAGTTGGCTCTGAACGCAATCTCCTTTGTTGCAGGTGTCAGCTCTCCATCATTCTGATTGCTTGAAGATTCTTTCATGGTAGTCTTCAAGTTGTATTCGTTGGCTTTGAGCAGGGAGTATGTCGCAGCCCGACTCAGAATAAAGATGACCAAACCGGTGGGTCCCACGACGTACACAATTTATGATTAACCAAGGAATAGATAACGACCCAGTTATCCAACAAAACCAAACAAGAAACCAATAACACGCTCGATAATTCCATCCAACAATTAGTATCGTACGACCAACGATGCCAAGAGATCAATATCGACAAGAAGTTCATTAGATCAAGAAAGCACGATAAAAGAGGGTCGTATGATTTAAAAGATCTCAACAAAGGATTGACAACTTATTTTCAAGTTAAAACAAGTTTGCAGCTGAAACCTTAACAAATAACCTTAACGACTTCAAAGTCGAGAACATGCTTCATACTTCAACATATATTTCAAAGTATTGCAGCGGAAAAACATAGAGAATCATATATATGAAGACATATGACTCAATTCTAGTTTAAACAACTTTCAAAAGACTCAACCAACAAAAGTCCGTCCAAGCACACTCACATCTTCATCCGAGCTAACCTGCACATTTTAGAAATAACATGCAGGGCTGAATACTTCGTACTCAGTGGACACATGCCAAAAATATTTGAAAACTTGCTTCTTAGAGCTATAGATTAAACTTGCCACAAAACATTACACAAGTAACTTTATGAAAACAAACTTGTGCTTGCTCAAGCATTTTCTTTTGATATAAGTGACTGCAGTCAAAATACTCATTAAGTATGAACCATATCTACTATAAATAGTAGTGATGAGAAAGAGGCCTCTTTCTCAATCACTTGTAACCGGTCTATCAGAGAAGGGCTCATGATTACCAATGTAACCGGTCCATCAAAGGAAGACTCACGATTACTAATGTGTACACAAATCCCACCTTGCGCGGGACCGAATTCGTCCTTCTTCAGTAGATGGTATCATACAAAGCTTAAAACATTTGGCAAATTAATCAATTTAAAACATCACATATATATAATCATATATATATAGCATTCATCATTTCTTTGTTTAGCAAGCCCACCTGTCGAGTGCTGCTTTACTTACTTTTCTCATTTTCGATTTCTCAGATTTACGCTCCCGCTCATTCCTTCATTTCAAATTATGGTTTACCAACCATTAGAGCGAGAACAAACGACAGGCGAAGTGAAACGCTATCTCGAATAACTAAATTTCTATTTCGCCTCGATTCTTTAACGCTTAACTCGATACTAATACTTAAACATTCTAAATACTTTTAAAACTCTAACTTAACTACTAATTAACTTTCTACTTAACATTTAAATGCTTAAACACTTAAGCAATTAGCAACTTATCATCATTTAACTTTAATAAAAGCATTCAGCTCATAACAATCTCGACTCGTCAAACGGAGTCCAAAAATTACGAAATTAAATCTACTTACATATTTTAACATAATAAACATAATTACGCAATCATATTATCAATCCAGATCACGTACACATATAAACCTTCAACTTAGAAAAATAGCCGAAAAATAGAAAATTCTTAATACTTCGTATTTAATTTCTGAAAAATTCCACAATACTTAATTTTTATTGTAGAATTCAAATATGTGATTATTTTCGTGATTAAAAATCAAATAATCTTTATAACTAAAGATTTAAGGGGGCTGCCCTTTTCCAACTCTTGGATTAATTATCCAATCTCATTCTAATCACTTCCAAACATGCTCAATTAAATTATAACTATAATTATAATTTAATTTCTTAAGTAACTTGAATAAAAATTCAAACCATATACTTAAATATTTTCGGCCTTTTCCAAAAATAGGCATAGATGATTTTTTTTCTTCAAATCAATTCATAACATGCTTGATTAAAATCATAGAGATTAATTATAACTTCAATTAATCCATTTAAGCCTTAAATTAATTATTTCTTAATTAATTTAAAAGCTGAAAATTTCTAAAATAATAGAAATTGAACTCCAAAAATTCTAATAATATTCTCACATGCTTAAATAAATATTATTGACTCAATGCTATCATCAATTTCATTATTCAAGATCAAAATCAAAATCCTAATTTTGATGAACCCTAATTTCAAAATTAATTATAAAATCGGAGAATTAATGATTCAATCCATTAATTCTATACATAATCATACTCAATAACATCATATGAGCTCAATTTAAACTTCAAATCAATCATAGAACATTATAATCAAAAACCCTTAATTTATATCATATTTTTCGGCCAAAATTAAAAGTCATAGAAGGGCTTTAATTCTTTGATCACTTCCAACATCAAACATTCTTAGAATAATTATCTAAGCTCAATTATTCAATCAATTTGATCATCCAACATCACAATTGAAAACCCCTAATTTTCTTAAATTTTCGAAAATAGCTAAGATTAGGGTTAAGGTTTGAATTGATCATGATTTAATGATCTATCATGCATCCTAAGCATGAATTAAACATCATAATTTAAAATCCACATCATCTACTAACATTTGGCAATTTTTTCAAAAATTATGAAAGATTAAAATAGGATGATCTAAGCTTGTTTTTGAGCTACAACTTGAATTAAACATAAAACTCACCTTAATAATTAATTTGGAGATGATTAGCACTTGAATTTGAGCTCAAAAATTGAAGAAAGAATGGATGAATGTGTGTGCTGTGTTGCTGCTATTTTTGGCCGAGAAAGATGAAGGAAATGGTGAAGAATTGGCTTAGCAAACACATTTAATAACTAACACATTAGTCAACCAAAATATATCATCCATTAGGTCATTAGTGAGGTCATAAATTGGATTAAATAATTGATTAAATGCTTAATTTAATTAGTTAATTATTAACTTGCTAATCACAACTTTAATCTCTAATTTCTTGATCTAGAAAAATCAATTAGGGCATCTCAAACCCTAATGCAAATTTTCGGAAGAAAATACCGAAAAACGAATTATTTATGAAATAAATAAGATTATTAGTTTTAATAATTAATTGCTTATAAAATAAATTAAGAAAATTAAATTCATAATTTTCTCAATTAAAAATCATGCATAAATGCATAATTCAATAAACATAAATTCTAATTCATTTCGATTAACCCGAGACGAAACAAACATAATTAAATTCCACTTTTTCGGCACAAATTTGGATTGCCGAATAAAATTATTAAAAAGGAAATTTTTCTTCATCTTCATTCTCTTAATTTAATTAAAGAAATACTTGGTTTAATTATTCACGAAAACGGGATATTACATTCTCTCTCCCTAAAAATAAATTTCGTCCCGAAATTTGCTTATCTCAAGGAAAAAGCTCGGGATAACTTTCTTTGATCTTTATCTTTCAATTTTAACATTTCTTCTTCTGAGCCATCAGCTCCACTTAATCATTACTAGCACAATCGATTTAACTTTTTAGCTGATGGATCCTTCGATCCATAATTGGTTCTAGATTTATCTCAAAACTGAGATCTGGGTCTAAGATCGCTTCTTCTTCTTAAGTAACATGCTTGTGATCGAACACGCATTGGCGTAACTAGAATACATTAAATACGCTGCGCGAATTTCTAAAGCTTAGATGTAAAGCCAGCTTATACTTTACTTGACCCATCGTTTCCAGGATTTCATACGGTCCTATTTAACGAAACTTAAGCTTACTTTTCACGTCAAATCTAGAGATTCTTCTTGAAGGCGAAACTCTTAGAAAAACTTTATTTCTGACTTCGAACTCTATTTCTGATATCTGAGTATCAGTATAAAACTTTTGGCCATCTTACTCTTCTTTAACCCTTTGCTTGATTTGGCGAATTATCTTGATCAATTCCTCACAGCATCGGGACCTAATACTTTACTTTCACCTACTTCGACTAAATAAAAGCATGGATCGACACTTCTTCCTCAAAGAGCTTCATAAGGGTGTTATGACGATCGACATTTAATAACTGTTGTTATACGTGAAATCAATGAGAAGAAAAATTTGCTCTCACTGGTAACCTCAATTCAACACAACAGTTCTGAACATATCTTCCAAATTTGAATTATTCTCTTGAATCGATCTTCTGTCTGAGGATGAAAGATGATGCTAACATTCAACTCTTTTTTTTTCCACTTAACTTTGCAGGCTTTTCCAAAACGGGAGGTAAACTTAAAATCTCGATCTAACGATCGACTTAGACATATCGTGCACACGCACAAAATTTTTGTTTTTAACATACAACTAGGTTAGCTTGTTTGATCCAAGCATTACTGAGATTGGTATGAAGTGAGCAAATTTTGACAATCTGATCACAATCATCCAAATAGTTGTATATTCTCTCTTTTGAACTTAGGTAACCTGGTTACAAGTCTATGGGAATATCATCCCACTTCTAAATTGGGATATCTAATGGCTTAAACTTTCCCACACGGGTTTGCTAATCTTAAGCAAAATTTTATGAACATACAACTATAGTTTTCTGTTAGCTCGAGCCATTTTCTTTGCCTCGATTAACTCTTTTTCTTGAAGAAGTATTTGAGGCTTTTGAGATTTGCAAAGATCTCACACTTGGCTCCAAACAGTTAATATTTCAAGATTTTCGGTGTGTATACAACTATAGCTCATTAAAATCATAAGTTAGATAATTTATCTTATGAGGTCTGAGTTGTCATGACACATAAGAAATTATTTTTCCTTCTTGCATCAGGACACTAACTGATCCATTCTTTGATGCATCCGTAAACACGTGTAATCCTTGCTTGTTTCTGGTACTGCTAAAACTAGAGAAGTGAATAGTTTTTCTCTTAAACTCTTGGAAACTTTCTTTGCATTCAAAAGACCATTTGAACTTTGATTATTTCTTCAGAAGAAACATGTCCGAGGGAATTTACTTCTCTTAGCTAAAATTCGCATTTGCTAAATTTGGCATACAACTTCTCAAACATTAGCTTTTCTAAGATAGTTCGGAGACATTCTTTATACTCTGCTTCACTCTTTAAATACACGAGAATATCATCGAAGAAGACCATGATAATTCTATCCCATTATTCATGGAAAACTCGATTTATGAGATCCACGAATACTGTTGGGGCATTTAACAATCTAAATGGCATTACTACAGACTCGTAGTGGTCGTACCTCGTTTGAAACACGTTTTTTTTTAAAATATCTTCTTGATAAATCTTCAACTGATAACAGCTAAATCTCAAATTAATCTTTGAGAAAACGCTAGCTCCTCACAGCTGATTTGTCAGATCATCTATCCTTAGCAAAGGATATTTTATTTTCAACTTGCTAAATTCTCTGTAGCTCATACTCATTCTTAGACTTCCGTCTTTCTTCTTGACGAACAAGATTGGGCTCCTCACGGGAAATACTAGGTTGATAAAACCAAGGTCGAGCAATTCTTTTAACTGAATCTTCAATTCTCACAACTCCATTTAAAACATTATATATATTGCTTTTAATATTGGAGTTGAACCAAATGTAAGGTCGATGGGGAACTCCAATTGCCTTGTCTAAAGTAGTCATGTCCAAAACATCAGGAAAAACTTTCTTAAACTTTCGGACTACAGCAACATCATCTATATTCTTCTATAAGTTCTTATCTTTATAGAGATAAACTAAAATATACTAATTCTTCTTTTCTTCTTAACAACTTTCTTACTTGAATTACCAAAATAATCGGTGTTTTTTTTTCGTTTTATTCTCTCTCCATTCCAAAGAATAGGGTTGGCTCTTTTCCAAATGACTGGAAAGAAATCTGTCTTTGATGGCACCAAATGGTGGCAAGGTTCTCAGTTAACTAGTATATCCTCAGAATGATGTCCACATCCCATAATTAAATTAGATTTAGGGTTTTGGCTGACATCATAAGGAAATCTAATCTCAAGTTCCCAAATAGGGCAAACATGCATCACTGAGGTAGATTTATCTACCAAGGTCAATACTCTTAAGCTCTGTCTAGCTCACCTTATTTTAAGGCCAAGAGTATCTACGCATGCACTCAACATTGAATAATGCGATGCACCAGTACCAACTAATTTATATTTGGTACACCTTTGAACTGGCATACATCTATCAGATTACCTTGGTCTCTAACGCTTGTTTTTTGATCAAGAGCGAAAATTCTTTGATGCTATTGATGCAACTCCTGCTGCGATAGTTGCTACTACTTTGATTGCTGCTGCTGAGGACGGGCGCTTGGCTCTGGTGTTGATGCGGTCATGGAACTTCTTCTATGGCCTTCTGACGCAGGCTGCTACTGCTATGGTCATCTTCCATCTTCTTCTTGCTGCTTACTTGGGCACTGGTACGGACGAAATCCTTGCGGTCTTGTGCGGTCTTAGAGACGATCAATCTTACCCTACGAAAAGCGATCTAAACTATTCTAGAGTTAATCGATTGCTGCTGACTTTGTCTTTGTCATGGATTCTTGCTAGATTGACTTTCAGCATTCCACTTTCTTTTTCTCTTAGAATTCTGACCTTCTTTTTCTCTTCGGATCCTAACCTTCACACGAAGATTGCGGTTTGATGGTTGCTAGAGCTTGAACTTGAAATGGGGAGGGTGCTAGGATTTTGGACTAGTTTTCTGACTGTAAGGCCAACTCCATAACCAGAGTTCGGCTTAACGCTTATAAGTCAAGACACTTTGACTTACTAGAACTACTCTTTATATCTGGAATGAGTCCGAGAAAAAAGCTCAGACATCTTCTTGCCTGCCCGAATCAACTTGACAAGGACGGAACGAGCTAGGTCAAAATTTTATTTTTTTTTAACAAACTTTGCCATCGTCTTCTTTCCTTGCTTTAAAACTTACGAACTAGCTTTACTTCTGCTTACAAAAGCTTTTCGAAATATCTTTCAAAAAGGTTACTTAAACATCCAAGAGAGATATTTTCAAGCTGTTCGGAATAAATCTTCTGGCAAGCTTCCCACCAGTAGGTTGCTGATTCTTCCAACAAATATGACATGTATGTGAGACGCTCGCGGTCATCAAATCGAATAACCTAAAGATTCGATCTAACGCACAATCTATTTTTCTTCTTTTGATAGATTTCCTCTATCGTCAAAAGTTTGGCGGAAAATCTGACGAAGATTAAGTTCTTCAATTCTCCTCATAGATAGAGGAGATGGGGTAGATTCTTGCTGCTCTTCTTCTTCTGTTCTGATTCTTTTTTTTTTTTTTAGAAAGCATTCTAATTATCTTGCTCCACCACAAGAGGCACAGAAAAAGATGCAGGAGACAAAGTAGCATGCATCTACTTCCTTCCCAGCTGGGAAGAGGAAACAACTTGAGGAGACAAAACAAGCTGAAGCACCGTCTTCAAAGAGAAGACTCAAGTTAAAGGTGCTCAGTCAGTCAGCCGATAAGCCAGCTGACAATGAGAGAGAATTCGTAACTACTCTCCGAGGAGCAGAAGATCCACAAGCGGTGGTTTCTTACGGTGGAGAAGAAGTTCATGTGCCTACGTGAACATCATCTTCGCCACCACCACAACGACGTATTCCAGCTGATCAACTAAGCTTAGACCCCAATCAACTAAGCTTAAACCTCACAGCAAATGGAATACTTCAACCGCCTTCTCCTCAATTTCCTTCAGCTCAACAGGGACACCAGCTTCAAAATCAGCTTATGGAAGTTGGAGCTCAAGCCCCTGCACCAAGCTCAAGTAGAAAGCATCATCCAGCCGATGATCACTTGCAGCTGGATGACGAAAACATGAGCTGAACCCCATACGAACCACTTCAGAAGTGGAAGGGAAATACTTAAGTCCCTCAAGAGTTGCACGTGACGCCTCCATCTCAAGGTTTGAAGACCTCATCCTTAAAGGAGTCACAAGCGCAACTGAAGTGCTTAATCAGACTTTCTCATTCAATCTAATGAAGTCTGAAGAAGCCAAATTGAAAGGAATGAAGTTGTGCCCTACTCAGAAAATGTCATCTCCAGTGCCAACTCATACCTCCAAGCACTCAGCTAGACAGCCCCAGCTGAAACAGGCCAAGGAAGCTGTGTCTGCAATCACAGCTGAGGCTAATGCTATTGAAGAAGAGCCAGCCAATGCAACAGCTGAGCCACAAAGACTCCAGACCTCGCTGCTCAGAGCTGACAACCGCAGCATAGCCAAACTAAACATCGCAACAGCTGATAATACAGCGAAGATCGCTGACGCAATTCGGGAAATTGCACAGCTCAATAAGACGATGGTGTGTCTCTCCCGCCTTGTTGATCATGCCAAAAAGGGGAAAGATAATGAGACAAAGAAGAGGCAAACTGTTGAGCTAGAGGAACCAGCTGAATCAGCTGAAGAAGAAACGAGTCAAAAGAAATAAGCAGCGGATGCAGAAGAGAAGGCCCATCCAGCTGGGATTGAAGATTGAAGAATTGAAGAATTTTTTTTTTCTTTCTTTTTCTGCTGTAATTTCTAACATTAATAAAACACAATTTTATTTGCTGCTCAAAGTTGTCTCAGTTAGGTTTTGGCATCATCAAAAAAGGGGGAAATTGTTGGGAAAATTATAAAGTTTTGATTTAATACCAAAACCCAACTGTTCTCCAATCGAGTAGATGATCGCATCAACCTAAGTAGTATTTTCCAGCTCGCCTGTTTGAGCTCTAGATTTTCTAATTTTACAGGTTCAGGAAGCGGAAGACAGCAGAAGCTCAAGACAGCAGAAGATCCAGCTGTGTTTTACAACAGCGGATAACAGAGCGGAAGACAGCAGAAGCTCAAGACAGCAGAAGATCCAACTGTGTTTTACAGCAGGAGTCAACTATCAGCTGAGTTTTCCAGCTGAGCTGAGTTCAAAACAGAACAGGATCAAGCTGAAGATAAATCGAGCTGAGTTCAAGACACAGCTGGTCCAGCTGTACAGAACAAAGGGAACTAACTCTGAAGACGTCACTTCAAGTCAGTTTACCCAATCCAGCTCTAAATTCAAAAACCAGCTCCAAAGGCAGAGATCCCGGTGTCAGAGGAAGTCAATATACCTCGACCAATGAGGGATTGCGGAATCAGCATCCTAGACTTCAGAACCTAGGATGTGACACTAATGAAGACAGGTGCAGAAATGCCCAACAGCATATTACAAATTTAAGAAGAGTACGTAAGATTCAAACGGCTCCTCCAACGGCTAGTCTTGAATCTCTACCTATATAAACCCGACTTCAACCTCAGGATCAGATACGAAAAACTCTCTACAAGCTTTCATTCTCTGAAATTATCAAGCCTTCAAA
Source organism: Agastache rugosa (assembly GCA_031470985.1). Taxonomy (NCBI): domain Eukaryota; kingdom Viridiplantae; phylum Streptophyta; class Magnoliopsida; order Lamiales; family Lamiaceae; genus Agastache; species Agastache rugosa. Next base: position 25,230,671 of record CM062608.1, read on the forward strand.
AGCTTATAAGCAGTTCTAAATAGTTCAAAGAACACTTTATCTTAAAGTGTTTCTAGTCCAGAAACTGCCCAGTTTTTCGTCTGATTCCTAGGCAGAAATCATTGTATATCTTAAGCCTAGATTTCGAACGAGTTCATCTAACTCTAAGTTCTTCATTGTAAGAACTCATTCATAGTTGGAACCCCAAACCGAACCCCTCTTTACCCAGAAAGGTTAGGTCAGGGTTACGCTTGCTTGAAGTGCGAAATTAAAGTGGTTGTAAGGTTTTTTCAGTTCCCGTAAACTGAAAGGTTAGGCTTGACAGTGTCCGTAAACTGTTGGAACACAGCTCGGGTTAGAGTTGTGAAGTTTCTTGGTACTTGGAAACCAAGTGGTAGTGAATTACCAGTGAATCTGGTCGTGGACGTAGGAGGTGTTACTCCGAACCACGTAAAATCTCGTGTTATTTACTTTCTCGTTATTTTCAGATATTGTACTAATTCCATTTGCATATTGCATCTTTATGAAATCTGCATACTCAGCTGCTCTCCAAAGATAGCTGTGTTTTGTTTTATAAACTTGCATAACTTGACTAAGTCGAAAACGTAAAGAATATTGTCAAGCTGAGTTTTTCTAAGCAATCGAGCTAAGTTTTCAAACCACCACTTTCCGCACCGCCACCTGAGTTATTAGCCGGATTCATAACTGAGCTCACAAACTATGTTTTAATCTTGAAAAAATTTTAAAAATCTATCTTTGGTGAATCCACCCCCCCTACACCAAAGACCCAGCTCAGGGACCATCAATTGGTATCAGAGCAGTGGTTCAAAAGACCGCTGTTTTTAAATCAAGAGAGTTGTCTTGACAATCTGTCAGTGGTCAACTGAACAGATCCTCTTTTGGTAAAACTCATATTATTTCATACTGTGCATATCTCCATGGATTCTTATCTTAAAAGGAACCTTCCCACCTTCTCGGTCGACGACTATGCAATCTGGAAGTTCAGATTAAAAAGCTTTCTATGTGCGCATCAAGACATGATGTGGGACGTCATCACAGACGGACCCATCATCATTTACAAACAAGGAAAGGAGCTTATTCCAGCTCAAGATGGTGGACAGCCAACATATCAGCTCATTCCCAAGCCTAAGAATGAACATACCTCAGAAGAAAGGAAGCAAGCTGGATTAGACAGCTTCGCGAGGAACACCATCTGTTCAACAGTCTCCAACACCTCAGCAAGATCATCAACTGCAACACCGCAAAGGAGATGTGGGAAACCCTAATCAAGCTATGCAAAGGGTCGGAGGAGATAAAAGAAAATAAATTCACAATCGTCAGCCAGAAGTTTGATAACTTCAAGCAGCTTGTCAACGAGTCCATCGAAGGGATGGAACTCAGTTTCTCAAATATCGTGGTAGAAATTGAAACCATAAGAACTGGGAAATACACCCAGCGTGAAAAGAACCTAAAAGTCCTTTCAGCGCTCACAGCTAAATGGAATAATACAAGGTGGTACACCAAAGTCGAAGCGATTTGGGTGATCTTTCAACTGAAAGATTATTCTCCCTGCTCAAAGCCAACGAATACAACTTGAAGATTACCATGAAAGAATCTTCAAGCAATCAGAATGATGAAGAGCTGACACCTGCGCCAAAGGAGATTGCGTTCAGAGCTAACTCTGAAAAATCCACATACATGCAGTCAGCTGAGTCATCAAAGAAGGACAAGAAGGACATGAGCAAGGAAGAGCTACTTGAAGAGATAGCCATGCTGGTCAAAAACTACAACAGAGTCAACACCAGCAAGGGCAAGTACAAGAAGTTTGTAAGAACTTACAGAGACAAGTACGCAACAGCTGATGAAAAGTCAGCTGACAAACGAACAGACGAAGGATGCTTCAACTACAAGGAACCGGGACACTACAGGCTAGACTGTCCTAAGCTATCCAAGAAAGATAAAGACCAACTAAAAGCTAAGGCAGCTGATAGAAGGAGAGCCTACATCGCCGACGAGGAGTCGGAGTGCAACAAAATGGAGGATAACATGCCATTTTCAGACTCAGAAGAAGAAGCACTGATGGCTCATGATGAACCTGAATGGGATACATGCTTCATGGGACAGACAGGCGGATTTGATGAAGATGAGGTAATGTCAAGAACTCAAACTCTATCTAACCTCTCACCATCACACGAACACTCTACACAGGTTTCAGAATCAGGGCTACCTGATTGGAGTTTAGTAGAGAAGGTTATGAACGATTCCAAGGAGCTTCAAGAGATCCTTGACATCATAATGTGTGAGAATGCCAAGCTGAAGGTGAAACTGGAAAATAAAAAGGTATCAGAAGCAGCTGATACAACACAGCTCCAAGAAAAAGTTATTTCACTAAAAGACAAAATAGTGAAACAAGATGAGCTGATGAAAGACTTCTTCTACGAAAAGAAATAGTTGATGGAAGAATTTGAAAATGCCACAGCTGAATCAGAAAAGAAGTCAGCTGAGACTATAGAGCTGAAAAGTTCCGAAGAGGTACTATCTAAGAAGATGGTAGCTCTCATCAATGCTACAACAATAATGGACGAAATCATAAGTGCAAACGTCCAGCAGCACTCAAAGCAGGACTGGGTTACAATGAATCGAAGGATGCCACAAACATTGCTTCCACTAGTGGAACAAAGGTAATGTTTGTAAGAGAAAAAGAAAACCCAATTCCAGCAACTCAGCAACGACCGTTGAGGACACAGCAGGCATAAAAAAGGCCAGCTGTGAGATAACCTCAAGCACAGATCAGACAGCAACGTGCTCAAACTCAACAAAGACAAGAAGCCGGGATGGGGCTTCAGATACCAGCAACATCAACAACACGTCGAAAGATATCAACCGAGATATCAAAGGAGATACCCAGCTGGATATCACTCATATGATCACCGGCTGAAGCACCAATTCCAGCCGAGGTATCACAAGAGACAGCAGAGACAAAATAACGTCTCAGCTGGATACCGGAAAAGACCAGGACATCAACAAACACATCAATCTGGAAAGATACTGAGATCAAGACCCCACCAGCAACAACTGAAGAACACAAAGAATGTGTATATCGACTCAGCTGGAAGGATCATCAGATCAAATGACCCAATTCGAGTCATCAAGCAGATCTGGGTCGTAAAAGGATCTTTGTCTAACCTACAAGGACCCAATTAAAACAGGGTACCTAAATTTTGATCTTTTTTATAGGTTGCAAGGGAACGACGCATCATTGAGGAGTCGATAAGAACGCTATGGTACTTGGACAGTGGATGTTCCAAGTACATGACGTACTTAAAGCATCTACTCCAGAAGTATATTGAGCGTCCAGGCCCACAAGTAACATTTTGTGACAACTCCAAAGGTCTAACCAAAGGTTATGGTACATTTAAAACTAAAAATGTTATAATCCCCGATGTTTCTTATGTACAAGGACTGCAATTCTGCGACAACGGTTTTTCTGTCAAGTTTGATGCACAGGGATGCACAGTGAAGCACAGGGAAACCAAGCAGATACTACTAAGAGGGAAAAGAGAAAGTAATATGTATTTCGCTGACTGGAACAGCAGCCCTCCTGAGACTTGTCTTATATCGAAAACCATCAATGAAGTCAGCTGGCTGTGGCACAGACGACTGAATCATCTCAACTTCAAGACAATCAACAAACTGGCTAGAAACTAGCTCGCTAATGGAATTCCAGATCAAGTTTACGACAAGAGTCATATTTGCAGCGCTTGTCAACAAGGAAAACAGACAAAGATTTCATTTTCTCTCAAGCTGACGCCCTCAACTGATCGAGTTCTTTAACTCCTACACATGGATCTTTTTGGTCCAGTTACTCCAGCAAGCTTAAATGGCAGAAAATATACTCTGGTCGTAGTGGATGACTTCTCAAGATTCACATGGGTGTCATTCCTGTACCAGAAGAGCGAAACAAGGACTAAGCTGCCAATCCTGCTGGAAAGGTTGTCAACTCAGAAGGAGTGCAAGATAATGTCAATCAGATCAGATCGAGGAACGGAGTTTCTGAATGAAAATATTTATGAATACTGCGAGAAGAACGGAGTTCAATATCAAACCTCAGCAGCACGCACACCTCAGCAGAATGGTGTAGCAGAGAGAAGAAACAGAACACTCAAAGAAGCAGCTACCTTAATGCTAGCCAGCTCTGCCATTCCAAAGAAGTTTTGGGCCGAGGCAATCAACCCAGGTTGCTTCACTCAGAATCGCTCCCTACTCACAACAAGGCAAGGAAAGACACCATATGAGCTATGGAATAACAGAATACCATACATTGGATATTTCAATGTCTTCGGATCCAAATGTCATATCCTAAACAATGGAAAAACACAGCTCAAGACGTTCGACGCGAAGACTGACCGAGGAGTATTCCTTGGTTATTCTGTTGTGATTAAAGCATACAGAGTCTCAAACGGTCGAAGTAACTCTACATGTTACCTTTGACGAATCATCATTTGAATATAGAGATTTTATCAAACGAAGAAATGAAGGAGAATCTTCAAGGCAGATTCAGACAAGAGCTCAAGAGAATCGAATCAGGAATCTGGCCGAACCATTAATATGGGATGATGAGCTAGAGGAGGAACCTCAAATCAATCAGGAAGCTCCACCAGCTAGAAATCAAGAGGAACCTCCAACGCCAAATCAAGGGGGAATGCCATCAGCTGGAAATCCAGACACAGCTGAATCCCCAGCACTATCTCCAGCAGAGCTTCTACAGAAGTCACCTCACAACTCAATCCAATGAGAGTCTCTTTCTCAAGACTTAACTCCAGAGCAACTCCAAGCCAGATGAAATCTAGCCACTTCTAGCATCAATCAGTTGGAAGAAGAAATTCGTAAAAGAAGAAGATGGATTGAAGATCATCCATCATCAGCAATCATTGGAGAACCATCTGACCAAGTCAAAACCAGAAGCTCAGCTGCTCAAGCTACATCGGTTCATCAAGAAGCAGCTGACACAGCTCAACCCTCAATAGAGCTAGAACTGACTGTCTATGATGAAGACACAGCTCTAATGGCGTGTTATGTAGCTCAAGTTCCAGAGCCTCAAACAATTCTAGAAGCCTTAAAAAGTGTACCCTGAACAAACGCCATGCAGGAAGAGCTAAATGAATTCCTCAGAAATTGTGTCTGGGAATTGGTCGACAGACCTAAAGGAGTCAAAGTCATAGGACTCAAATGAATCTTCAAGAACAAACTGGATACCCTTGGAGTCATCATCATAAATGATGGTCCCTGAGCTAGGTATTTGGTGTAGAGGGGGGTTGAATACACCAAATAGATTTCTAAAAACTTTTTCAAGTTAAATCACAGAGTTGGTGAGCTCAGTTATTGATCCAGCTGGGTAAATAACTCAGCTGGCGGTGCGGAATGTGCTAGGGCTTCCCACATCTCCTTTGCGGTTTCGCAGTTGATGATTTTGCTGAGGTAGGCATTGGAGACCGTTGAAGATATGGTGTTCCTTGCGAAGCTGTCAAGTCCAGCCTGTTTACTTTCTTCTGAGGTGTGCTCACTCTTGGGCTTGGGAATGAGCTGATATCTTGGTTGTTCGCCATCTTGAGTTGGAACAAGTTCGTTCCCTGATTTGTAGATGATGATGGGTCCGTCTGTGATGACGTCCCACATCATATCGTGATGCGCACAGAGAAAGCTCTTCAGCCTAAACTTCCATATTGCATAATCGTCTACCGAGAACGTGGGAAGATTCCTGTTAAGATAAGAATCCATGGAAATATGCAGTATGTAATATAATGAGTTTTTCACAAAGAGGATCTGTTCAGATGACCACTGACAGATTGTCAAGAGAGATTTCTTGATACAGTCAGCAAAATACATATTTCCTTCTCTTTTCCTTCTTAGGAGTATCTGCTTGGTTTCCCTGTTCTTCACTGTGCATCCTTGTGCATCAAACTTGACAGAAAAACCGTTGTCGCAGAATTGGCTAATGGAAAGCAAGTTGTGTTGCAATCCTTGTACATAAGAAACATTTGGGATTATGACAATCTTAGTTTTAAATGTACCATAACCTTTGGTTAAGCCTTTGGAGTTGTCACCAAATGTTACTTGTGGGCCTGGACGCTCGATATACTCCTGGAGGAGATGCTTTAGGTGCGTCATGGGCTTGGAGCATCCACTGTCCAAGTACCATAGCGTTCTTATCGACTCCTCAGTGATGCGTCGATTCCTTGCAACCTATACAAAAGATAAAAATTTAGGTACCCAGTTTTAATTGGGTCCTTGTGGGTTAAACAGAGATCCTTTGATGACCCAGATCTGCTTGATGACTCGAATTGGGTCATTTGATCTGATAATTCTTCCAGCTGAGTCGATGTACACATTCTTTGTGTTCTTCGGTTGTTGTTGGCGGGGTCTTGATCTCAGTGTCTTCCCGTTTTGATGTCTTGATTTCTTTTGATTTTCAGCTGTGTGCCTAGCTGAGACGTTCCTTTGTCTCTGCTGTCTCATGTGATGCTGTGGCTGGAAATGATTATCCAGCTGGTACTCATTTGAGTGATATCCAGCTGGGTATTTCTGATATCTCGGTTGATATCGTTCAATGTGCTGTTGCTGTTGCTGGTATCTGTAAAATCCAGCCTGTTGTCTTCGTTGAGGTTGAACACGTTGCTGTCTGAGTTGGGCTTGAGGTTGTCGCACAGCTGGCCTTCTTGATGCCTGTTGTGTCCTTGACGGAGCTTGAGGATGTTTCACAGCTGTTCTTCCTGACGCCTGCTGTGTCCTCAACTGTTGATGCTGAGTTGCTGGGATTGGATGTTCTTTTGCTCGTACAAACATTACCTTAGTTCCACTTGTGGAGGCAATGTTTGAGGCATCCTTTGATTCATTGTATCCCAATCCCGCTTTGAGTGCTGCTGGACGTTGAGCACTAAGGATCTCGTCCATTGTTGACGTGGCTTTGATGAGAGCTACTATCTTTTTAGATAGTACCTCTTCGGTGCTTTTCAGCTCAATGATCTCAGCTGACTTGTTTTCCGATTCAGCTGTGACCTTTTCCACATCTTCCATCAGCTGTTTCTTCTCATAGTAGAATTCCTTCATCAGCTGATCTTGTTTCACTAATTTGTCTTTTAGTGAAACAACTTCCTGTTGGAGCTGTGTTGTATCAGCTGCGTCTGATACCTTTGTCTTTTCCAGTTCCGCTTTCAGCTCAGCATTCTCACACATAATGACGTCAAGGATCTCTTGAAGATCCTTGGAATCGTTCATTACTTTCTCTACTAGACTCCAATCAGGTAGCCCTGATTCTGAACCTGTGTAGAGTGTTCGTGTGATGGTGAGAGGTTACATAGATTTTGAGTTCGAGACATTACCTCATCTTCATCGATGCCGTTTGTTTGTCCCATGAAGCATGTATCCCAATCAGGTTCATCATGGGCCATCAGGGCTTCTTCTTCTGAGTCTGAAAATGGCATGTTGTCATCCATTTTGTTGCACTCTGATTCCTCATCGGCGATGTAAGCTCTCCTTCTGTCAACTGCCTTAGCTTTCAGTTGGTCTTTGTCTTTCTTGGACAGCTTTGGACAATCTAGCCGGTAGTGTCCTGGTTCCTTGCAGTTGAAGCAACCTTCTTCTGTTCATTTGTTAGCTGACTTCTCATCAGCTGCTGCGTACTTGTCTCTGTAAGTTCTTGCGAACTTCTTGTATTTGCCCTTGCTGGTGTTGAGTCTGTTGTAGTTTTTGACCAGCATGGCTATTTCTTCAAGTAGCTCTTCCTTGCTCATGTCCTTCTTATCCTTCTTCGATGACTCAGCTGACTGCATGTATGCGGATTTTTCAGAGTTGGCTCTGAACGCAATCTCCTTTGTTGCAGGTGTCAGCTCTCCATCATTCTGATTGCTTGAAGATTCTTTCATTGTAATCTTCAAGTTGTATTCGTTGGCTTTGAGCAGGGAGTATAATCTTTCAGTTGAAAGATTACCTAAGTCACTTCGACTTTGGTGTACCACCTTATAGGTGTTCCATTCAGCTGTGAACGCTGAAAGAACTTTTAGATTCTTTTCTCGCTGGGTGTATTTCCCAGTTCTGATGGTTTCTATTTCCACCACAATATTGGAGAATCTGAGTTCCATCCCTTCGATGGACTCGTTGACTAGTTGCTTGAAGTTATCAAACTTCTGGCATGCAATCGTGAATTTATTCTCCTTTATCTCCTCCGACCCTTCGCATAGCTTTGCTAGGGTTTCCCACATCTCCTTTGCGGTTTCGCAGTTGATGATTTTGCTGAGGTAGGCATTGGAGACCGTTGAAGATATGGTGTTCCTTGCGAAGCTGTCAAGTCCAGCCTGTTTCCTTACTTCTGATGTGTGCTCACTCTTGGGCTTGAGAATGAGCTGATATCTTGGTTGTTCGCTATCTTGAGTTGGAACAAGCTCGTTCCCTGATTTGTAGATGATGATGGGTCCGTCTGTGATGACGTCCCACATCATATCGTGATGCGCACAGAGAAAGCTCTTCAGCCTGAACTTCCATATTGCATAATCGTCTACGGAGAAGGTGGGAAGATTCCTGTTAAGATAAGAATCCATGGAAATATGCAGTATGTAATATAATGAGTTTTTCACAAAGAGGATCTGTTCAGATGACCATTGACAGATTGTCAAGAGAGATCTCTTGATACAGAAACGGTGGTCTATTGAACCACTGCTCTGATACCAATTGATGGTCCCTGAGCTAGGTATTTGGTGTAGAGGGGGGGTGAATGTTTGGTCATTATTTGTGATGAATTTACGGTGATTTGCGTGTGTTTATTCATATTATTTGGTCGCGTATCATTATAATTTGTTTAAATTGAGCGGAGTTAGTGTAAATCTTATGTTTATATGTTTTGGTGTCGAACGATTGAGAAATGGACTGAAAATGATAAAAGTGTTGATTCTCGGAGCATGAAGTGGAAACGAGACGTCTAGCCGGGGTTGAGAAGATGAGCAGCTGGGGTTTTTATATCATTATTCTTGGACAACTCTCGCAATTTACAACGTTGAACAGCAACTCTTGGGACCGCAAGATTCTCGATCATTTTTGGACAGCAGTTCTGGAACGAGAAGAACCACAGCAGCATCATGCACGAGCAGCTGGAGGAGAAGTCGATTCTTCTTCCTCGACGGGAACCTCACGCACAGCAGCAGGAGAACAGTAGCAGACGAGAGCCACAACAGCTCGATCAAAACAGCTGCAACACGCGAAGAACAACAGCTCTGGAACGACAGCAGCTGGAGAAGATGGCAGCCGGCGCTGGAAATGAGCCGGCACTGGAAGTGAGCGAGCGCTGGAGTGTGCTGATTCCGGCAAGGCAGCGGCCGCTGAACTTGAGTGAGCGCTGGAGGTGACCTTCGCGGATTCATCCTCAGCGAGCGGTGCACTTGAGCGAGCGGTGGAAGTCGGCGAGCGCTGGACGGAGCCTTGTAACGCTTAATTCCTGCGCGACTTAAATACTTTCAGCTAGGGTTTCTGGGGAGGATTCTATTCTTGAACGGGAACAACACGCAGCAACAGCTGCATTTTTTTTTTCTTTTCATTTTTCTTTTCTTTTTCTTTTCGTTTTCTTTCGGTGAGCTAGAATAATGAGGATCGTCATCCAAGAATTTCATCGGATTTATTGTAAGGATTTCTTCACCGTTTATTTCTTGTAATTTAATCGGTCATTTCTTGCGTGTATTGTTCGAGGATTTATTCTATGCTTTGCTAATTTCTTATTTAGGGTTTAGTGATTCGAATCGTTTTCGATCCGTGCTCGTTCTATGATTAATTCTCCGTTGATTGAATTGATTTTCATTATATTGGATAATTGATCACTATTCGATATTTCTAAGTAGTGGATGAGATCGATGGATGATTCTACTGCTCGATTGTGATTCTTTCAACATTAGATTGATCGGAAACGCATGTCTAATTATTAATCTTGATCGTGTAATTTAGTCTTTAGGGTTTATCGGATTGACGCGAAAGCTATTGATGTTAACTCTATGTTGAAGTTGATTATGCGTGATAAATTAATAGAATTAATTTGTAATAAGTCTGGTGAGAAATCGATGAGAAGAATCTAATCCCTAACACTTTTCTTTCTTCTTATTTTTCTTGTTATTTATTTGTTAATTTATTGCTTTTATTAGTTTATTTCTCGTTATTTCAAATTCTCTGGTTTAGAATGTTTAGGATTGTTTATTTATTTTCTGTGTGAATAATACAAGTGGCATTAGCCCTGTTGAGCCTTCCTTGAGAATACGACTTGGGTCAGCTTGTCGCCCTACATTGACCTCGTTCTCTTGCGAGTCAATTCGAAGGTGTTTTGAGTTGAAACAGTGAATACACCAAATAGATTTCTAAAAACTTTTTCAAGTTAAATCACAGAGTTGGTGAGCTCAGTTATTGATCCAGCTGGGGAGGGTCAGCTGGGTAAATAACTCAGCTGGCGGTGCGGAATGTGGTGGTTTGAAAACTTAGCTCGGTTACTTAGAAAAACTCAGTTTTAAAATATTAACTTTATGTTTTCAGCTTAGTCAAGTTGTGCAACTTTCAGAGAGACACAGCTGTCTTTGGAGAGCAGCTGCGTATGCAGTTTTAATCAAATATGCAATGTTATGAACGAGTTAGTACAAAACTGAATATAAAGAGAAAGTAAAGTGCACGCGAGTTTTTACGTGGTTCGGAGTAACACCTCCTACGTCCACGACCAGGTTCACTGGTAATCCACTACCACTTGGTTTCCAAGTACCAAGCAACTTCACAACTCTAACCCGAGCTGTGTTCCAACAGTTTGCGGGCACTGTCAAGCCTACACCTTCAGTTTACGGGTACTGAAGAACCTAACCACTCGAATTACACGCTTCGAGCAAGCGTAACCTTGACTTAACCTTTCTGGGTAAAGAGGGGTTTGGTTTGGGGTTCCAACTGTGAACGAGTTCTTACAATGAAGAACTTTAGAGTATGATGAACTCGTTCGAAATCTAGGCTTAAGATATACAAAGATTTTGGCCTAGGGATCAGACGAAAAACTAAGCAGTTTCTGAACTCGAAACACTTTAAGATAAAGTGTTCTTTTAACTATGTAGAACTGCTTGGGAGCTTTTGAAAGATTGATGATTTCAGAGAATGAAAGCTTGTAGAGAGTTTTTCGTATTTGATCCTGAGGTTGAAGACGGGTTAATATAGGTAGAGATTCAAGACTAGCCGTTGGAGGAGCCGTTTGAATCTTACCTACTCTTCTTAAATTCGAGATCTGTCGTTGGGCGAATCTGCACCTGTCTTCATTTGTGTCACATCCTAGGTCCTGAAGTCTAGGATGCTGATTCGGCAATCCCTCATTGGTCGAGGCATGTTGACTTCCTCTGACGCCAGGATCTTCTGCCTTTGGAGCTGGCTTCTGAATTCAGAGCTGGACTGACTTGAAGTAATGACTTCAGAGTTAGTTCCCTTTGTTCTGTACAGCTAGACCGACTGTGTTTTGAACACAGCTTGATCATGCTCTTCTGGAGGACTCAGCTAAATGTTGGCTCTTAATGTTTCAACTCAAAACACCTTCGAATTGACTCGCAAGAGAACGAGGTCAATGTAGGGCGACAAGCTGACCCAAGTCGTATTCTCAAGGAAGGCTCAACAGGGCTAATGCCACTTGTATTATTCACACAGAAAATAAATAAACAATCCTAAACATTCTAAACCAGAGAATTTGAAATAACGAGAACTAAACTAATAAAAGCAATAAATTAACAAATAAATAACAAGAAAAATAAGAGAAAGAAAAATGTTAGGGATTAGATTATTCTCATCGATTTCTTACCAAGCTTATTACAGATTAATTCTATTAATTTATCACGCATAATCAACTTCAACATAGGGTTAACATCAATAGCTTTCGCGTCAATCCGATAAACCCTAAAGACTAAATTATACGATCAAGATTAATAATTAGACATGCGTTTCCGATCAATCTAATGTTGAGAGAACCATAATTGAGCAGTAGAATCATCCATCGATCTCATCCACTACTAAGAAATATCGAATAGTGATCAATTATCCAATATAATGAAAATCGATTCAATCAACGGAGAATTAATCATAGAACGAGCACGGATCGAAAACGATTCGAATCACTAAACCCTAAACAAGAAATTAGCTAAGCATAGAATAAATCATCGAACAATAATCACAAGAATTAATCGATTAAATTACAAGAAATACAACGAAGAAATTCTTACAATAAAACGATTGCAATCCGGTGAGCATAATCTTCCTTGTTCTAGCCAAACCAAAAACAAAGAAACGAAAAGAAATGAAAAAAGAAAAAGAAGAGTGCAGCTGCTGTTGTCGTCCAAGAAGAAGTGAGTGTCACCAAAACCCTAGCTGCTAATATATATATAAACAAAACGCGTACATGAGTTACGCGTTCAACCCAGCGCTCGCTCGAACCCACCGCCGGCTGGACCAAAATCTGCGAAGCATGATCCAGCGACCGCGGCACTCCAGCGCTCGCGGCATCTCAGCGGTCGCTGCCTGCCGGATTCCAGCGCCGGCTGGAATCCAGCGGCCGCTGGCTGCTGTCTTCTACTGCTGTGGTTCCAGAGCTGCTGCTGCTGTTCATCTCCAGCTATGGTCGAGCTGCTGTTGCTGTTGTCCTTTGCATGTTGCTGATGCCGCTGCTGTTCATCTTGTCGAGCTGCTGCTGCTGTCCAAGGAAGTTGTTCGTTGCTGCTGTGCGTGAGCTGTTGTCCAACAATGATCAAGAAGCTGCTGCTCATCTCCTGTTACTGTTCAACATCAAGAAATGATCTAGAAGCTGTGCTGCTGCTGTGTGTTGTTCAAGCTGCGTTGTTTTCTCCCCTCCATAAATAGCTCGAGAAACCCAAGCCGAAATAGCACGACCCAATGCCGGCGGAAAGAACAACAACCTCTGGTTTCTTCTTCTCACTTCCTTCACTTGCAGCACATAATCGACTAAATACTCGATAACTAGCAAATAACGACATGCAACACCAAAGAGAACAAAATAAATCAAAATGCGAGAAATATAAACGAGAAACATAAAATTACATACATAAAAATGACAAACAAAACATATAAAAATGACACAAATAACGACTAAACAAACCCTCCACACTTAAACCTTTGCTTGTCCTCAAGCAAACACCAAACCAACAAAACAGAGGGAAAATTCATACAAGCCAATTACTGCAATTCTGACTAACTGACGAATTTTTCAACAATGTACAAAAGATAAACATCAGGACAAAGAGAAAAAATTGAATTGAACTTTAATATGTTTCTCGTCTATACAAATTATCAATCGGATCATACCTGACTCCCCATTAGAAGTGATTTAACTAATGTGACCGCTCTTACCAACAAGTTTCATTTTCTTTTCTTAGAACTGTGGAATTTGAAATGGAGTTCTGAACAATATTCGTTAGGTGTAATTTTGGAGGAATCCAAACTCCCTAACGTGGTTTCCCATGCTCATTTATCATTTTATAATAAAGAGGAGCAGAATTCATATTCCAACAAATTTTAACACACAAGTTCACTTTCGAGAATTTATCTCTTTTCTTAACATTTTTTTTTTAGAAACGAGTATCTAAGCAGTCACAATGTTAAAACTCCCTCAAACTTCAGTCAGACAAATCACCTCAATTTAATTCGCATAAACACGTCTCATATCACCATTCAACCAATAAAACTAAGTCCCAAAGCATATCAATCCGACATTAGCAATAAAATTCAATCCAGTAAAGTCAATATCACTTAATTCAATTGCATAAAATTTAGCCTCAGTTAAGTCAAATTTGGCGCAACAAAATGGACTCACAAAAAAGCCAAAACAAGCAAAAATTCATAATCCACAATAAACATGCATTCCACACAAGCAATATAAACATTTCTCCCTCCACACTTAAAACAAAGCAATGTCCTCATTGCACAGAATAATAAGGAAGGGAAAGAACTTGACTGCTATGATTTATCAGCTTGTGTGGTATTTGAAGTTCTTTTCATTTTGCTTGATCCTCCTCAATTCGGGGTTTGCCGGCCTCCTAAAACAAAATAGAAAAGAACAAAACAAAACACTTAAACAAAACCGAAAATAACAAAAATAATAAAAATAAAGCAATTAAAATCGTGGGTTGCCTCCCATGCAGCGCTAGGTTTTAAGTCGCCAGCCCGACTAAGCCAATGTTATCCAAATTCCTTTTCAAGCTTGAGCCATTCCATCATTTGGATTAGCTCATCCTCATCATCCACGTCTGCCGGTCCTGAAATAATTAATAGGACAAAGGTTGTCCTATTTTCCCGTGTGGAATCTCCCTCCACACTTAAATTGGCAGCGTGGGCCGGTTTCACCATTCCTTCACATAAATAATCCTGCCATAAAACACGAAAGAAAGTATCTGAAGCAATAATATAATGGAAATACTGATCAACTGGAGGTAAGGGTTTAGAAATTTCACAAATCATGGCATCACAGAGTCTATTTATTGTAGCCATAGACAACTCCTCAAACCACTCTGTGACTTCCTCTTCATCTTCCTTCAAGATATCCATTCCACTACTCATTGCATCGTGCTCATGCTGGAGACCATCCTTCTCTATAATCAACTCTTCCTCTCTATTATGTAGCACTAATTTGCCCACAATATCAACCAATTCTCCAACGCGAGTCTCAATGCGTGCAATGGACGCATCGACAGATTCAAATCTTTGTGTGGTTGACTGGATGAAAGATTGGAGAGTCTCTTCTAAAGAAGGTTTCTGAGGTGGATGGTTCGGATACTGGGCACTTTCATTCCAGCCAAAATACGGGTTGGAAACCCAACCAAAATTTTGGCACCTGTTAGCTTCGTGCCCATGTTCTCCACAATAAATTGCCGAACTCTCCGTGTAATCATAGCTCGGATTTTTCTCTATCTCAGAATAGGTGAAATCCACATATAATCCTCCAGTTTCGCTAATCACTGCGCAAACAAAAACACAAAACCGATCAAGCGTACCTGGGGGATAAATAAGAACAACAAAAATAAAAATAAAAGTATTTACAAAAATAAACACGGAAAATAAAATAATACAAGAAAACAATTCGCCTAAAGCCTTCCCCGGCAACGGCGCCAAAATTTGTTTCAACTCAAAACACCTTCGAATTGACTCGCAAGAGAACGAGGTCAATGTAGGGCGACAAAGCTGACCCAAGTCGTATTCTCAAGGAAGGCTCAACAGGGCTAATGCCACTTGTATTATTCACACAGAAAATAAATAAACAATCCTAAACATTCTAAACCAGAGAATTTGAAATAACGAGAACTAAACTAATAAAAGCAATAAATTAACAAATAAATAACAAGAAAAATAAGAGAAAGAAAAATGTTAGGGATTAGATTATTCTCATCGATTTCTTACCAAGCTTATTACAGATTAATTCTATTAATTTATCACGCATAATCAACTTCAACATAGGGTTAACATCAATAGCTTTCGCGTCAATCCGATAACCCTAAAGACTAAATTATACGATCAAGATTAATAATTAGACATGCATTTCCGATCAATCTAATGTTGAGAGAACCATAATTGAGCAGTAGAATCATCCATCGATCTCATCCACTACTAAGAAATATCGAATAGTGATCAATTATCCAATATAATGAAAATCGATTCAATCAACGGAGAATTAATCATAGAACGAGCACGGATCGAAAATGATTCGAATCACTAAACCCTAAACAAGAAATTAGCTAAGCATAGAATAAATCATCGAACAATAATCACAAGAATTAATCGATTAAATTACAAGAAATACAACGAAGAAATTCTTACAATAAAACGATTGCAATCCGGAGAGCATAATCCTCCTTGTTCTAGCCAAACCAAAAACAAAGAAACGAAAAGAAATGAAAAAAGAAAAAGAAGAGTGCAGCTGCTGTTGTCGTCCAAGAAGAAGTGAGTGTCACCAAAACCCTAGCTGCTAATATATATATAAACAAAACGCGTACATGAGTTACGCGTTCAACCCAGCGCTCGCTCGAACCCACCGCCGGCTGGACCAAAATCTGCGAAGCATGATCCAGTGACCGCGGTACTCCGGGCCGTCGCGGCATCTCGCCGGCCGTCGCTCGCCGGATTCCGCCGGCCGGAATCCGCCGGCCACCGGCCGCCGTCTTCTATCGCCGTGGTTCCGCAGCCGCTACTGTTGTTCATCTCCAGTTATGGTCGAGCTGCTGTTGCTGTTGTCCTTTGCATGTTGCTGATGCCGCTGCTGTTCATCTTGTCGAGCTGCTGCTGCTGTCCAAGGAAGTTGTTCGTTGCTGCTGTGCGTGAGCTGTTGTCCAACAATGATCAAGAAGCTGTTGCTCATCTCCTGTTACTGTTCAACATCAAGAAATGATCGAGAAGTTGTGCTGCTGCTGTGTGTTGTTCAAGCTGCGTTGTTTTCTCCCCTCCATAAATAGCTCGAGAAACCCAAGCCGAAATAGCACGACCCAATACCGGCAGAAAGAACAACAACCTCTGGTTTCTTCTTCTCACTTCCTTCACTTGCAGCACATAATCGACTAAATACTCGATAACTAGCAAATAACGACATGCAACACCAAAGAGAACAAAATAAATCAAAATGCGAGAAATATAAACGAGAAACATAAAATTAGATACATAAAAATGACAAACAAAACATATAAAAATGACACAAATAACGACTAAACACCTGTTATCATCTGCTAGCTGACTCCTGCGGTAGACACAGCTAGAGCTTCTGCTGTCTTCCGCTAGCTGACTCCTACTGTAGACACAGCTGGGTCGACTACTGTCTTCCGCTTCCTTAACCTGTAAACCTAGAAAATCTAAAGCTCAAACAGGCGAGCTGGAAAACTCTATTTAGGTTGACGCGATCATCTATTCGGTTGGAGAATCAGTTGGGTTTTGGTATCAAATCGAAACCTTATAATTTTCCCAACAATAAACAAAGCTCGACTAGTTGCCAATTGTTGGGAAAATTATAAGGTTTTGATTTGATACCAAAATCCAACTGATTCTCCAACCGAATAGATGATCGCGTCAACCTAAATAGTGTTTTCCAGCTCGCCTGTTTGAACTTTAGATTTTCTAAGTTTACAGGTTAAGGAAGCGGAAGATATCAGTCGACCCAGCTGTGTCTACAGCAGGAGTCAGCTAGCGGAAGACAGCAGTCGACCCAGCTGTGTTTACAGCAGGAGTCAGCTAGCGAAAGACAGCAGGCGTCAACCTTCAGCTGAGTCCTCCAGCAGAGCATGATCAAGCTGAAGAGAATTCGAGCTGAGTTCAAAACACAGCCGGTCCAGCTGTACAGAACAAAGGGAACTAACTGAAGACATCACTTCAAGTCAGTCCAGCTCTGAATTCAAAAGCCAGCTCCAAAGGCAGAAGATCCCGGCGTCAGAGGAAGTCAACATACCTCGACCAATGAAGGATTGCCAAATCAGCATCCTAGACTTCAGGACCTAGGATGTGACACAAATAAAGGCAGGTGCAGATTCGCCCAACGGCAGATCTTAAATTTAAGAAGAGTAGGCAAGATTCAAACGGCTCCTCCAACGGCTAGTCTTGAATCTCTACCTATATAAACTCGTCTTCAACCTCAGGATCAGAGACGAAAAACTCTGTACAAGCTTTCATTCTCTGAAATCATCAATCTTTCAAAAGCTCTCAAGCAGTTCTACATAGTTCAAAGAACACTTTATCTTAAAGTGTTTCTAATTCAGAAACTGCTTAGTTTTTCGTCTGTTCCCTAGGCCAAACTCTTTGTATATCATAAGCCTAGATTTCGAACGAGTTCATCATACTCTAAAGTTCTTAATTGTTAGAACTCGTTCACAGTTGGAACCCCAAACCAAACCCCTCTTACCCAGAAAGGTTAGGTCAAGGTTACGCTTGCTTGAAGCGGGAAATTCAAGTGTGTAAGGTTTTTTCAGTACCCGTAAACTGAAAGGTTAGGCTTGACAGTGCCCGCAAACTGTTGGAACACAGCTCAGGTTAGAGTTGTGAAGTTGCTTGGTACTTGGAAACCAAGTGGTAGTGGATTACCAGTGAACCTGGTCGTGGACGTAGGAGGTGTTACTCCGAACCACGTAAAAACTCGCGTGCACTTTTCTTTCTCTTTTTATTCAGTTTTGTTCTAACTCTTTCATATCATTGCATATTTGTTCAAAACTGCATACGCAGCTTGTCTCCAAAGACAGTTGTGTCTCTCTGAAAATTGCACAACTTGACTAAGCTGAAAACATAAAGTTAATCTTTTCAAACTGAGTTTTTCTAAGTAACCGAGCTAAGTTTTCAAACCACCACTTTCCGCACCGCCAGCTGAGTTATTTACCCAGCTGACCCTCCCCAGCTGGATCGATAACTGAGCTCACCAACTCTGTGATTTAACTTGAAAAAGTTTCTAAAAATCTATTTGGTGTATTCACCCCCCCTCTACACCAAATACCTAGCTCAGGGACCATCACCAATGGTTACGCACAGCAAGAAGGAATTGACTTCGAAGAATCATTTGCTCCAGTAGCACGATTGGAAGCAATCAGACTTTTTCTCGCTTATGCAGCACATCATAAATTCAAGGTTTATCAAATGGATGTAAAGTGTGCATTTTTAAATGGCGAAATCAAAGAAGATGTCTATGTTGAACAACCTCCAGGATTTGAAGTAAAAGGAAATAAAGTCTACAAGCTAAAGAAGGCGCTTTATGGATTGAAACAAGCACCTCGAGTTTGGTATGATACTCTATCAAATTTCCTTGTATCCAAAGGATTCAAGAAGGGCTCAGTAGATAGAACACTCTTCACCATCAAGTTGGGAGAAGACATCCTGGTTGTTCAAATCTATGTAGACGACATCATCTTCGGATCAAGATCAACATTCTTATGCCAAAGATTTGGAGAGATAAATGTCAAAACAGTTCCAAATGTCTATGATGGGAGAAATGAGCTTCTTCCTAGGACTTCAAGTCAAGCAATCAGCAGAAGGAATTTTTATAAATTAATCCAAGTACGTGAAAGACTTGATCGCCAAGTATGGAGTTCAATCCAACAGAACAGTAAAGATTCCGATGAACAGCAACTGGAAGATTGAACCTGGAACTGAAGGGAAGTCAGTTGATTCCAGCAAATACAGAGGGATAATAGGTTCCCTGCTGTATCTAACAGCTAGTCGTCCAGACATCTCTTTCGCAGTCGGAGTGTGTGCCAGATTTCAAGTTGATCCAAAGGAAGCACACATGCAAGCAGCCAAGAACATTCTCAAATATCTCAAAGGAACTCAGAATATTGTGTTGTAGTATCCAGCTGAAGACAATCTACATCTGACTGGATATTCAGACTCAGACTTCGCTGGAGATCGGTTGGACAGAAAATCAACTTCAGAAACATGTCAGTTCCTAGGAAGCAAGTTGATCTCGTAGTTTTCAAAGAAGCAAACGTGCGTCGCAACCTCCACAACAGAAGCAGAATATATGGCAGCTGGAAGCTGCTGCTCACAAATTCTCTGGCTGAAACATCAGCTGGATGACTATGAAGTGAAAACTGGACAAGTTCCAATTTTCTGTGATAGCTCAAGTGCGATTGCTATATCAGAAAATCCAGTACATCACACAAGATGCAAACATGTGGACGTGCGCCATCACTTCATCAGAGATCACGTGGAAAAGAAGGATGTGATTGTTGAGAAAATTCACATAGACATACAGCGGGATGATATACTCACAAAGCCGCTGATAGAAGCAAGATTCAAGATGCTGTGAGGATTACTAGGATTACTCAACCCAGACGAAGCTACATCCAGCTGAATGGAAGCAGACCCAGCTGGAATTTAGAACCAACCTCAAAGAACCCAGCTGAGAAAGAATCAAGCTCAGCCAGACGCCTAAGTTGAAGGATTATTCAGCTGAGGGGGAACCAGCTGGAAAAACGATCACTCAACACAGCTATTCATAACCGAGGTATCAGCTGACTACGATGATCAGCTGAGAGGTTTGCAACATCATTACATACACCTACTCATTCTGTGTTAGACAGACTTCAGTCAAATCATATCTTGTCATATCTAATCAAATTTAATTAAAAGTCTGCAAAGAACTGAAACATGGGAGTTTCGAGGCAAAAGTCAAAACGCCCCAACTGTCTTCTCACGCGCATTAACTCGTATTTTCTAAAACAAGAAACTGACATGACGCGAGAATCACTCCCAGTCGTAGATCTTCTTATCAAACTATAAATCTTGATCGTCCATTCATCAAGAAAGTTGATATAAATATGCTAGAAGAGATACACAAACATTTTGCATTAACCCTAAAAAGTTTTTCGGCACTCTTTCTTCTTCCTCCCCTTTGTATTATTTGTTCTACTAACAAAAGTTGCAGAAGAAGAACATGGAATCTAGAAAGATATCTCCAGAAGCCAATCAACATGAAGAGTCTGTCAAAGCTTCACTATGATAGTTGCTTAACTCTCAGGAACCACAAGAAGACGGAGTTCCAGGAGAAAATGAAGCTCATCGACAGATCCGGTCTAACGTAGTCAGTGACTGCAAAGCTCAAGAACATCATTCACCAGGAATTTGCAGAATTCTTCCTAGGAATGTAAAAGAAAAAACACCTCCTCCGCCCCACTATTTCTCTCAAAATAAAAGAGAGAACGGGACACACAACTCCCTGGGATGTGGAAATCAACGTCAACAAGATTCTGACAAAGAAATTCAACCTGAGAGGAAGCTCAGTTAGAACTGGACGAGATGTTGATAAAGCCGGAGTCTTTAAGAGCAGACATATCAAAGCTCTTGCTCCGCCACAAGAGGCACAGAAAAAGATGCAGGAGACAAAGCAGCATGCATCTACTTCCTTCCCAGCTGGGAGGAGAAAACAACTTGAGGAGACAAAACAAGCTGAAGCACCATCTTCAAAGAGAAGACTCAAGTTAAAGGTGCTCAGTCAGTCACCCGATAAGCCAGCTGACAATGAGAGAGAATTCGTAACTACTCTCCGAGGAGCAGAAGGTCCACAAGCGGTGGTTTCTTACGGTGGAGAAGAAGTTCATGTGCCTACGTGAACATCATCATCGCCACCACCACAACGACGTATTCCAGCTGATCAACTAAGCTTAGACCCCAATCAACTAAGCTTAAACCTCACAGCAGATGGAATACTTCAACCGCCTTCTCCTCAATTTCCTTCAGCTCAACAGGGACACCAGCTTCAAAGTTGGAGCTCAAGCCCCTGCACCAAGCTCAAGTGGAAAGCATCATCCAGCTGATGATCACTTGCAGCTGGATGATGAAAACATGAGCTGAACCCCATACCAACCACTTCAGAAGTGGAAGGGGAATACTTAAGTCCCTCAAGAGTTGCACGTGACGCCTCCATCTCAAGGTTTGAAGACCTCATGCTTAAAGGAGTCACAAGCGCAACTGAAGTGCTGAATCAGACTTTCTCATTCAATCTAATGAAGTCTGAAGAAGCCAAATTGAAAGGAATGAAGTTGTGCCCTACTCAGAAGATGTCATCTCCAGTGCCAACTCATACCTCCAAGCACTCACCGGACGGCCCAAATAAACAGGCCAAGAAGGCGTGCGCAATCACGTCGAGGCTAATGCTATTGAAAAAGAGCCAGCCAATGCAACAGCTGAGCCACCAAGACTCCAGACCTCGCTGCTCAGAGCTGACAACCGCAGTATAGCCAAACTAAACATCGCAACAACTGATAATACAGTGAAGATCGCTGACGCAATTCAGGAAATTGCACAGCTCAATAAGACGATGGTGTGTCTCTCCCGCCTTGTTGATCATGCCAAAAAAGGGGAAGATAATGAGACAAAGAAGAGGCAAACTGTTGAGCTAGAGAAACCAGCTGAATCAGCTGAAGAAGAAATGAGTCAAAAGAAAGAAGCAGCGGATGCAGAAGAGAAGACCTAGCCAGCTGGGATTGAAGATTGAAGAATTGAAGAATTTTTTTTCTTTCTTTCTTTTTCTGCTGTAATTTCTAACATTAATAAAACACAATTTTATTTGCTTCTCAAAGTTGTCTCAGTTAGGTTTTGGCATCATCATAAAGGGGGAAATTGTTGGGAAAATTATAAAGTTTTGATTTAATACCAAAACCCAACTGTTCTCCAACCGAGTAGATGATCGCATTAACCTAAGAAGTGTTTTCCAGCTAGCCTGTTTGAGGTCTAGATTTTCTAAGTTTACAGGTTCAGGAAGCGGAAGACAGCAGAAGATCCAACTTTGTTTTACAGCAGCGGATAACAGAGCGGAAGACAGCAGAACCTCAAGACAGCAGAAGATCCAGCTGTGTTTTACACCAGGAGTCAACTATCAGCTGAGTTTTCCAGCTGAGCTGAGTTCAAAATAGAGCAGGATCAAGCAGAAGATAAATCGAGCTGAGTTCAAGACACATCTGGTCCAGCTGTACAAAACAAATGGAACTAACTCTGAAGACGTCACTTCAAGTCTGTTTACCCAATCCAGCTCTAAATTCAAAAACCAGCTCCAAAGGCAGAGATCCCGGTGTCAGAGGAAGTCAATATACCTCGACCAATGAGGGATTGCCGAATCAGCATCCTAGACTTCAGAACCTAGGATATGACACTAATGAAGACAGGTGCAGAAACGCCCAACGGCAGATTTCGAATTTAAGAAGAGTAGGTAAGATTCAAACGGCTCCTCCAACGGCTAGTTTTGAATCTCTACCTATATAAACCCGTCTTCAACCTCAGGATCAGATACGAAAAACTCCCTACAAGCTTTCATTCTCTGAAATTATCAAGCCTTCAAAAGCTTACAAGCAGTTCTAAATAGTTCAAAGAACACTTTATCTTAAAGTGTTTCTAGTCCAGAAACTGCCCAGTTTTTCGTCTGATTCCTAGGCAGAAATCATTGTATATCTTAAGCCTAGATTTCGAATGAGTTCATCTAACTCTAAGTTCTTCATTGTAAGAACTCGTTCATAGTTGGAACCCAAACCAAACCCCTCTTTACCCAGAAAGGTTAGGTCAGGGTTACGCTTGCTTGAAGCGCGAAATTCAAGTGGTTGTAAGGTTTTTTCAGTTCCCGAAAACTGAAAGGTTAGGCTTGACAGTGTCCGTAAACTGTTGGAACACAGCTCGGGTTAGAGTTGTGAAGTTTCTTGGTACTTGGAAACCAAGTGGTAGTGAATTACCAGTGAATCTGATCGTGGACGTAGGAGGTGTTACTCCGAACCAAGTAAAATCTCGTGTTATTTACTTTCACGTTATTTTCAGATATTGTACTAATTCCATTAGCATATTGCATCTTTATCAAATCTGCATACTCAGCTGCTCCCCAAAGACAGTTGTGTTTTGTTTTATAAACTTGCATAACTTGACTAAGTCGAAAACGTAAAGTATATTGTCAAGCTGAGTTTTTCTAAGCAATCGAGCTAAGTTTTCAAACCACCACTTTCCGCACCGCCAGCTGAGTTATTAGCCCAGCTGAGTTATTAGCCCAGCTGACCTTCCTCAGCTGGATTCATAACTGAGCTCACAAACACTGTTTTAATCTTGAAAAAGTTTTTAAAAATCTATCTTTGGTGTATTCACCCCCCCTCTACACCAAAGACCCAGCTCAGGGACCATCAAACTCCTTATACATAGAAAATGGCATAACATTAATAGATGCGCCTAAATCTAACATAACTCTCTCAACCTTCTTACTGCCAATGATGCAAGGAATAGTAAACATACCAGGATCCCTACATTTTTTAGGCATTTTTCTTTGAATAACCGCAGAAACATTTTCACCAACCTTAATTCTCGCATTTTTCCCTATCTCATCTTTTTAGCACACAATCTTTCAAGAATTTTGCGTACCTGGGCACTTGCTTAATAGCATCAATCAAAGGCAAGTTGATCTCTACCTTTTTGAACAGCTCAAGGATCTCTTTCTCATCATGTTCTTTCTTGTTTCGAACCAACCTGGAAGGAAAAGTTGCTGAAATTAGAGGTTGAGAATTAGAAACTTTAGGTTCCACACTTACATTGAGAGGAAGAGGTTTGTCAGGTTGTTGCGCCTCTTCAATGGCTTCCTTAGTTTGATCTCCAACCTGCTCTTCTCTCTTCTTTTTGCCTTTCTTAGCTTCTCGCTCAACCAACTCCTTTCCACTTCTTAAAGTTACAACACTAACGTTCCCTCTAGGATTTACTTCCGTATGTGATGGAAGTTTGCCCTGATTCGCCTGTATCTTATTCATTTGAGTGACGAGTTGGGTGATTTGTGTGCCCATATTTCGCAAAGCGGCCTGTGTCTCTTACTGAAAAGCTTGTTGGCTCTGCACCAAACTCTTAACAATTTTACTGCTCTGCGCCAGACTTTTCATAATATCATTCATGCTTGGCTCTGCACGGTCAGTATGGGCATACTGACCACCCTGCGACTGTTTTTTGGGTCAAAACTCCAGGTATCTTCTGATCTTGTTGTCTCCAGCTGAAGTTAGGATGATTACTCCATCCTGGGTTATACGTGTGAGAGAACAGATCGTTCTTCCTCTGCCTTTGTGCATCATATTGTGCATCACCAGAACCATAGCATGCTTGTTCAGTTTGAGGATCTTGCAAGGTAGGACAAGCATCACTATAGTGGCCATTTTCCGAACAAATTCCACAGTGAGCTCCTTGAGTTTGTGCCACAGCAAGACCTCTAACTAGAGAAGTTAGAGCATCAGTTTTATCGTTCAAACCAGCACTCTCTGCACCTTCAACTCCCTTCACATGTCTATATCTATCGTCGTCCTCATCTTCATATTGTTGGCCATTGGAAACCATATAAACTATAAGTTGCTTTGCATAGGCTAAAGTCTTGTTGGTTAAAGAACCTCCACAAGCAGCATCAACGATTTTCCGATCAAAAGAAGACATACCACGGTAAAAGTAATTTGTGAGCAGCTGGTATTCAGAAAATCCGTGGTCTGGTCATTTACGGCACAATTGCTGAAATCTCTCCCAATAATCAGCCAACTTTCTTTTGGCTTTTGCTTAATGCTGCTGATCGTCATCCTTAAATTTGCAGCCCTCGATTCAGGAAAGAACTTGCGCAAGAATTGCTCCTCTAAATCATTCCACGTCCGAATTGAACCCGATGGAAGATCAAACAACCAGTCCCTTGCCTTGCCTTGCAACGTATGAGAGAAAGTCAGTAGCCTCAAATAGTTTGCATCAGAACCTTGAGGGCGTAGAGTAGAGCAGACTAAATCAAATTCAGCAAGGTGCTTATGTGCACTCTCTCCAAGTAAATCGCCGAACTTTGGTAGAACTTGAATAAAGCCAGGCCTGATTTCAGAATTTTGGGCGATAGCTGGCATCACGATGCAGATCGGTCGATTGTTCCTATGGCGACCCAATTTTCGTATCAGAGGTTGAGGTTCTTCCCTCTGATTCTCTCTTTTATTTCTTCCATTATTGTTCCTTGGTATGATATTACGATCCCCCTCATTGGCCATGTTTTCCTTGAATACATATTCAGTATCAAAGTCTTCTGAATCAGAAATAGCAGTTTCAGCTTCCTTCGATTCTCTGGCAAACTTTCTCAACTTCCGTTCAGTTTTAACAATATCTGGATCAAAGACTAAATCTCCTGTCTGAGAAGAACGGGACATAAACCAGAAAAATAAAATAAAATATGGCAAACTGAAGAACCAGAATAATAACTACTTAGAAACCAGTCCCCGGCAACGGCGCCAAAATTTGGTGGGTCGTTTTTCACCAAAAATAATCCGACAAGCAGTCGGTATGCCCACACTGCACAGAACAGCGGTAAGCAAGATCGTCTCCCAAAGGACCGGTGAGAATTTTTCCAACTCTACAATCTGCAAGTAACCCCAAATTTTCCAACGAATGTTAATGAAATAGAAATAAAATTAAATAACTAATATCCAGAAAATAGATTTAAACAGAGATGTAAAAGCATTCCGATTTTTGATTAATTCCACCCTACCTCTACTAATTCGATCATTGATACAGGAGTAACTCCAACTCACGCAAACAAATCGGTTATAATCACCGAAGACGCTTCAGACGTGATCTTAATCAGAAAGACGCTTCACCAATTACTTCTCTAATCGACTGACTACCCTAGAGACGCTCTATGGATTTAATGAGCCGACAACATTAATAATTAGAGAGACCCGATTCAAAATTCAATAAACTCTGACGCAGGATTATGAATTAAGACTGCTTATCCCTTGACTCTGAAGAATCAATTTACCACTAATTAAACCTAAACCATAATTACGGATGGCCGATTTAATTGGCTACTAATTAATCTCGGACTGCTAAATATTTTGAACTACCTAGCAGAACCGAAACAATTAACGACACTAAAAATAAAGAATCGCAGATGCATGCTTAGAATTAAAGTATAAGAACAGATTAGATCTTACAGAATAGTTAGGCTAGGGCTTCATTAATCTTCACCGAAATAAAAGAGTTTAGCTTGAATTCATAATCGAATTGAAGCTACAAAATAAAAATAAGAACATGAACGATATTGCTGCCGCCAAGAAGAAGAGAACCGTGAAAAATAAAAATCTGGAATAAACTTGTATGATATGATATGTCTGCTCCTTTTTGGAGTCCCTTAAATAAGCTAATAAAAGTCAATTATAAACAAGGAAATAAAAACCCTACTTTTAATCTAATTAGGAAAATATTAAAATAAAGTCTAATAATAATAAAACTCTAATACTAAAAATCCAAGCCCAAAAACATAACTAAATTTCGCGCAACAACCCAAATCCACGTCCTAGTCAGCTCCCAAAACTTCCAATTGACTGCTTGTATTTCCTCATGCACGGCCCAGTTGGTATGGGCATACTGCTCAACTTCCTTCATGGAATTTTAGACCACCACGGCTACAAAACCTCCAAAACCATGTCCATTCTTCCAATTATGCACAACCACCTATAATCCATCACAAAATGCAACAAACCCCGTAAAACATAATCTAACAGGCTATTAACATCCAAAAATGTACCAAAAATATCCAAAATATATAACAAATATAAGCTCAATCACCTTTAAAGAAATTAACGTGGTAATATATTTATGAAAGACTAATATGCCAATGATCATTTGTGAGCATTGTTGACGTTTAATTAGCACACATAAATATTTTTCTTTTTAATTTTTAATATTATTTTTATTTTAAAACTTGAGAAATTATAAAGAGAATTGGCAATTTTACAAATTATGCAAAATCAAAGTCCCATTTTTGAAGCATAATAACACTAATTATGCTCGATTCCATTCAATTTTATTGTCTAATATGGTATAATATTTTAAAGCTATGAAATTAATCTATCAACCACTAATTTCTCGACTCTCTTCATAATAACCATTGCTACAGACCTAAAACTTAATACTTCATAATCAAATCAAATAATAAATCTAAATTAAAAAAAAAACTACACAAACATACAACATTCTGAAAAAATAAAGTAATCTCGAGCTATCAAAATTTATGTTGTCTTTTCTCTTTTACTTTTGAGTAATAGAATATGTGGGACTATATTATTAATTTATTATCTTGATAATAAATTTAATATAGATTTACACTATTTCTCTTAAAATAAATATAATAATAAGAATATATTAAGTAAAGCCAATTTTGTAAGAATCCGCAATTTTATAGTAAGTATAGATAGATAGATAAATTAGCCATCACAGCAAAGACTTTTGAAGTCAATGAACCGGTTGTTACCAGGAAATATAAAATACGTACAAGGGTAGTTACGAATTTATATATGATCATATTTAGATTTAGTATAGCAACTAGTCTGCAATCACATTATTTCCAATCAAGTATATTAATTAATAATTAACACTAACCCATAGCTTATCTCTCTCTTATTTTTTTATTTTTTTGAGAACAACCCATAGCCCTCATATTAAACTTCTTCACATCTATATTCCAAAAGCTGAACCCTCTCTCTCTCTCTCTAACACACACACACACATACTATCTAGAGATCGGATGGCGGAGGCTGCAGTGACATTCTTGCTGGAGCAAGTGAAGGAGGTGTTGAAAGAGTACGTGGATCTTATATCCGGAGCAGAAAATGAGTTTATGCTGCTGAGCAACGAACTTATGTTTCTGAAGGCTATTGTAAAGGACGTGATAAAGCCGGAGAAGGAGAATCTGTTCAGGGAACTGGAGAGGCGGATAAAGGAGGTCGTGTACGAGGTGGAAGACACCATTGACACTAGCTTGACCAAGGCTATCCAGGCCAATGCCAAAAAATCCTTCCGCGTGTCTTTCCGTTCAAAACGTTTCAGTCTCGCGATAGCGATCAAGTCCATTAGAGAAGACACAGTGAAGCCCATGTTAGACGAGGCCAAGAAGATGTATGCTTCGGTGATTTCCGATGATGATTTCGGAAGTACGGAAGATCCACGGACTACAATGAGAATGGTACGTTACATACACTATTTTTCCAGAGTTTCCTCTCTCTCTTCTTTTTCTCGCGTAAAATTATTTGGTAAACTGGAATGAAGAAGGATTAGGTTGCTGGGGTAATTAAGTAGCAATTTCATTATTTAATTAAACGTAGAAAAATATGAGTCAATTTTTCTGGAAATTATGAAGGAATAATTTATAATTATCCTAAAGTGCTTTACATGTAGTTCTCAGTTTCTATGTCAACTAAAAAAATAAAGTTTAGCCAGTGTATAACTTATGGTTATACTGCTTCCGTACCACAACAATACGGTGTATATTTGATTTATTATGAGATATAAAATATTAGTTAAATCACATTAACCTGGGGCGGAGGGAGTACATGTTTTTGTATGTTTTGGAACACAATTGGTATAAGGAAAATAAATGGAGAAAATGTAAAAAAAACTTCTACTCCCTCCGTCCCAATAATAAGGTTTCATTTTTCTTTTTAATCTGTCTCATTATCAAGTTCTTATTTCAAATATAAAAATAATTAACTTTTTAAAAGATGTGGAATCTACCACTTTTTATCTTTTACTATTTTTCATAATAACGGTACCCAAAGCAAGTGATACCTTACTATTGGAACATTGAAAATATTTTTTCTAGTGGAAAAAAGTCTTTTTTGTTTTTGTTTTTTTTACAGCGTGGGAACATTCTTGACAATACGAGTCATGTGATGCGTTGGAAAAGAGGTAATAGTGTAATAATTGCCATTAAGGATAAAATTGTGTATATCTTGACCACATGGGTTCACACGGAGCTACCGTTTGAGACAAGTTAAGGTTTAGTAGGTAATTTTATGTAAAATATAATGTTTTGTATGGCAAATCAATCTTTTTTAGCGAATTTGATAAATCAAGATTTTAGTACTATTTGCCAAAATTAGTATTGATTAATGCCCAATAATGTTATATATGAAAATTTTCTTGAGTTTTCCTTTTTTTTCCTTACTTCAGAAATTTTCTAAACGAAAAAAAATACTTTTTTTATATAATAATGATAATAGGCTGTGTCATTTGTATAGGAAAAAAGTATTCTTTCCTAACACAACTCTCAATTTGATTGGAATTTAACGGCTAAGGGGAGTTGTGTGTATTGGATCGGTCCCCTCCCCTTCTTTTGGACTTCTTCATCAACCCATATTTCATCCCCATTGAACAATTAGATTTGTCATTTCTCGGGGGGTTTTTTTTTTCTTTTATTATTTTACGACCAATTAGCTAGTTTCTTCTTTTAAATTACCAAACCTTTATGTCTCTTTTCATTTGATTGTAATGCAATGTATAATATAGCGGCAGTACTAAGGTCATCGTATATATTAGGGCTGTAAATTCAACACTACACGGCAACCCGCCCGACACGAAATGACAGGAAATTAATGGATTTGTATCAAGTTTTATTGGGTTCAGGTCCTTATCGAGTTGACCCGATAAGGACCTGAAAATTTTGGGTTGGGTTCGAGTTGGGTTCGGATTACCCGATAAGGTATGAAATTTTTAAATATTATATTTATTTAATGCACCTCAAGCTTTTAAATTGATGACATATTTATTTTTCTTCTAATCAAAAGGTATTAAATTTTTAAATTTTATTTATTTTTTCTCTTATTAAATCTTATTTTAAATTATTTTTCTCTTATTAAATTATTTTTAAATTATTTTTCTCTTATTAAATTATTTTTAAATTATTTTTAAATTATTTTTTCTCATATTAAATCTTTTAAATTAGGTTCATATCATTATCGTGTTGGGTCAACTCAAATGAAAACGTGTCAATTTCGTGTTCGTGTCGGATTTGTGTCGTGTCCGATTTAATCATTTCGGGTTGGATTCGTGTTCGAATTGAGTATGTTGGGTCTTAACAGATCAGATCGTTATCATATCCGATTTGCTACAACGAATTTCATAAATTAAAATACCCCTCTAGTACAATCTCGTGACCCAATAATGCTATACACGCATTTCACAATAAATATCAAATTCCAAACTTGATTTGGAGCTCACAAAGTAGTGGCCGGGGAATAAGGAAAAATAAGGGTGGCAATTCAAAATTAAAGATGAGTGAAAATTAATGAGTTTACAAACAGACATTAAAATTACTTGAGCTAGTGCTTTATCGTATCTATGGCTTTTTCTTGCACTTTGGCCGCGATCCTCTCTATCCCATTGATTTTTCACTCGTATCTCATTATCTATTATTTTTTAAACTTACGCAAAAAAAATTTTATTTCAATTTTTTATATTTTAATATTTTTTTATAATTATTAACTAGAGTTCATTTTTTCATTTGTCTTGTTCCTATTTGTTGGTAGAAAGTTATTGAAAAGATCTTATTTTAGGGAATCCAAGGGTTCATTTTTTTTTTCATTTGTCTTATTCATCTTTTTTAGTAGAATTTTATTGAAAGATCTTATTTCAGCTGTACACTTATTTAATACCCAAGAGCCAAGAGTATATCAATTCTGATAGACTAAAATAGTAATCAAAAGTACATGAATACCTTATACTGCCTCTGTTCTTCGATAGTAAGACTATTTTGGAGCGGACACTAGTTTTAATAAAAAATACTCCCTCTATCCCGTTCAATATGACATGTTTTTTTTTTTTTTGGGACCGTCTCATTCAATATAATCTGTTTCTTTTTATGGAAAGAATTAGAGCTTACTTTAGGCTAAAAAACACTTTATTAGCACTTTATTGACTAAAAAATTAATTTATTAACACTTTATTATACTTAATTCCCTTCTTCTTAGTCTCCGTGCCGAAATGAATTAGACCATATTGAACAGGACGGAGGGAGTAGATAGTTGTGAGTGGAGAAAGAGATAAAAAAAAAGTAAGAGTTTGATAGTTCTTAAATTCCTGAAAGGAGTCATCTCAATAGTATGACTATTCCATTTGGGACGGACCAAAATGGAAAATTAGTCTTACTATTAAGGGACAGAGGGAGTATATATAAATGAATTTATAGAAAAGACCGTTTGTACTCATATAAGATATTATTGTCTGTTCTTTGATGTCACCAAAGCTTACTTTCTTTAATATTCATAGGATAAACCTATCAGGCGAAACAGAGTAGTATGTTTCGATGATGAGGAAGCTACCATAACTGGCTATCTCATGGAGATAACAGAAAACTTAGATGTCATCTCCATCGTGGGCATTCCTGGACAAGGGAAGACAACATTGGCATGGAAGATTTATCAGAACGAAGAAATCAGTTTTCATTTCCCTATTCGCATTTGGGTTAACATCTCTCAAGAGTTCAACAGCAGGGATGTGTTCCTCCAGATCCTCAGAAAATTCACCCCCAGCCAAGAAATGTCTAGGCTCAACGACAACGAGCTGGCTCAAACAGTTCGCGCCTGTTTGGAGAAAGAGAAATTCTTGTTAGTCCTGGACGATATATGGAGTGTTGATGCGTGGAACAAAATCAAGGAGGTGTTGCCGCTTAGCAATGGGGAGGGTAAAGTCCTGATCACGAGTCGAGCACATGACGTCGGAGTGCACTCCGGAGTTTATCGACCTCCCCACACACTGAAGTTCCTACAAATGGATGAAAGTTGGATGCTTCTCCAGTACGAGGTATTCGGGAATCTAGAAGACTGCCCGGAGGTGTTGAGGGAGATTGGAAAAAATATAGCCATCATGTGTGATGGAGTGCCGTTGACAATAATTGTGATTGGAGGTATTCTCATCGACCAACTCATGACATCTCCGTCTCCGAGTAAGGCTCGAGAGGAATGGGAGATGCTGTTGAAATATGAGAGCGAAGCATTACAAAGTGACAAGGCGCAGCGCATAGCAGATGCTGTAGCTTTGAGCTACCACAGACTGCCACATCACTTGAGAGAATGTTTTCTGTATTTGGGTGTATTTCCTCGAAATTATGAAATTTCGGCTAAGACGTTGCGTCGGCTGTGGATATCAGAAGGATTTATACTTCCCGAGAGTGGAAGAAGTTTGGAGGAAAGCGCGGAGGAGAAGTTGAATGGTCTCATCTACAGGAATTTGTTGAAGGTGGAGAAACTAAATCGCATGGGCAAAGCTAAAACGTGCCGTGTTCCTAATATGATACGTGCTTTTTGCATATCCAAATCTAGGGATGAGAATTTATTTCAGGAGATAAAAAGATCAGACATAGGAGCACTTGAACCTCCAGTCTCTGAGGTACCAAAATTTCGTCGTCTTTGTCTCCATTCCGATCTCTCTAAATTCATCTCTGAAAGCCCACGTGGTCCACTTGTCCGTTCAATTTTGTGTTTCTACGAGCGACATCTAGAGTTCGAGCCAAAATACATATCAGGTATACTGGATGGCTTCCAAAAGCTTAGAATTTTGGAGTCCCGGTCCTCCATCAAATTCGACCAATTCCCTGCAAAACTTACCCAACTAATTCATCTTAGGTATCTCACCCTGTATATTGAAACTCTCAAAGTTCTTCCAGAAGCGATCACCCAGCTATGGAACCTACAAGCTCTCGTAGTCGAGACAAAGTCTCGTTCCATCACCATGAAAGCAAATATGTGGAGGATGATTCGGTTGAGGCATCTCAAGACAGAAGCAGCTATTGTCTTGGATGACAATTGGGAAGGTGAAGCAGGTCACAACCTTCAAACGTTGAGCAGATTGGTCCCCGAATCCTGCACAGAGGCCGTCTCCAAAAGGGCTAAAAATCTCAGGACCTTGGGGGTTTCTGGTAACCTGGCCAATATTTTCGAAAGTAAGTTCCTAGAAACACTGAACAATCTAGAAGAATTGAAGATGGTGAATAGGGTAACTCATGAACTTACATCTCAAGATATGCTGCACGGTCTTCCTAAAACGAATTGTTTCCCGCCATATCTGAAGAATCTGACATTAACGAATACATCCCTGGGGTGGCAGCACATGTCCACGTTGGCAATGATCAAAAGCCTCGAGGCCCTGAAGTTGAAGGAGAATGCATTCGTTGGAGTGTCGTGGAGAGTTGCTGGTTATGACTTTCCTAGTCTCCAGCTCTTGCTCGTGGTAGGCGCAGATCTAGTTGTTTGGGAGGCCACACCTGAGGCTTTTCCCAACCTCAAGTTTCTTGTGGTGAAGAATTGTTTAGACCTCAAAGAAATTCCAGAGTGCCTGGGAACACATCTTAAGAAATTGGAAATAGAGCGCGTTCCACGTTCTGCTGTTGAGTCTGCACAGAACATTGAGAAAATACATATGGGAAAACCCACCGCCAAATATTCGGCACCATTCAATCTCAGCATAGGTCCTGGCTGCCTGTGAGACCTAGTGATTGAGCTTGAAATCAATAGTGAATCTTGTTAGGTAAGCTGTAATATCTTCTTCTCCACCCTATTTGATTCAACATGCAGTAGTTAATTTCAGTATTCTTAAATCTGATTTGCAATTCACCACATCTTGATTCATGCAGGGGAACAGTACTTCAAATAATGACGAGAGACCAAGAACCTGCATCTGTTGGCCAGTGTGGGTTGTCTCGCGCTTGCTTTCATTTACTTCAACATGAAGAACTTCTCCAATTGTGTGTGATGTTTTCGTATTTAAATTAACGTTGTGCTTGTGAAGTGGTGATCGAACAATCTAGTTTCGCCACAAACAGTGATGATCATTTGTGAGTTTGCTTATCTTATTCAATAAATTATGGAACCTTTTACATTGCAACTAGCTTATGTAATCTAATGCTTGCCTTGGGTGGTCAGGATTAGGTTTCCCTTTCTTTATTTGTTTCTTTTTTTGTTTTTATTTTTTTTAAATTTTGGGAAAGGGAAAGAGGTGGACCATTCTACACCGGCCACCTGTCTCTACGGTTTTTTTCCTGGAAATAGACTACGGTTTTTAACGGTAGTCCTAGGGCAAATTTGTAGTAGTGTGGGCCGGCGAGTGGAGTTTGATTGTTTTTTTTATTTAAGTGGGGGATTGAGATTCATATTCGAATCTCAATCTTTAAAGCGCTTTACTCTATCCCGCAATTGGTGTAATAGTCAAGTCTTAGCTAGGGTTCACATACCCAATTAGGATTTATATTTAATTTTTATATATTTTAAAAAAAATTAATTTATTATTAGGATTAATTATTCCAAAATTAGGGAATATAATTTTTTTAAGTTTTGTTATTTTAGTAATAAATATTAATTAAGGATCATTATGTATTGGTAACATTAGAATAAAAAGATCCAGCGACATTGATAAGTCTCACAATTCTGCAAAAATTATGTCAATAAAATAAAATTGTGATACTTTGTGATGGGTAGGTATTATATGTGTCACAACAATAAAACATGTCATAAAATATAGTGATATTTGAGGGTGTAATTAATTTATTAAAATTCTAAATAAACAAAGTTTAGTTACATTTTTTACTATAGCAAAAGTATAAAGATGCATACATGTGTGAATGTCACTAAATTTTGATACACATAAAGATGTAAAAATTTTGTAACACTTCTTTTGTTATCAATAGAATAATGTCACTACTACATTTTTGTTGTAGTATAAAATTTTATTTTTAAATAAATATTACTAAAATAGTGAAATTAAAAGTGCGACATAAAAAATGAGACACAATTGTGGGATTGCAGATCATATCCATTAAAGGGAATAAATACCAATTGAGCTACCATGCTAGTGACAGAATGAGATATATTGTTAAAGTTCCAATTTTTATTTTGTTTTTTAAATATTTTTTATTTATTTTTCAATCTTGTCACTTCAAGGTAAATGAGGGTATATATTAGTATATCCAGTGGCGGAGGGAGCATGGGTCCTGTGGCGTCCAAGGACCCCTCCCCCCCACCAATTTGAAAAAAGAGTAGGAGTATATTAGTAATTTGTAATTTTAATTAAAATTAAAAAAAATATAATCCGTATGTGATTTAGGTTTGCTGCATAATTTAGATTGTGTAAATCTATGCTTTAATATTTCTAAGTTGGAATGACTTTTGAATTGGATTTGCAAATTGGAAATTTGGGCATGAATTAAGTTGAACTGAATTTTAAATTACATTTCTAAATTTTGTGTTAATTGTGATTGTCAATTAATTACTTATAGAAGTTGGGGTGTTGTATGTGTTCGATTGTGATATTCACAAGATTTATGCATTATAAGCTTATTATAAAGGTGTGATACCTCGTTTTAGTATTAATTGATCAATGTTGATTGAGAATAAAATAAACTTTGATGCGGTAGCTAATTGAGTGTTGATTGGGGATAAAATAAACTTTGGTGCACTAGTTACATATCACTTGTTTGCTTAATTCCAGGTACTTGTAGTAAGTAGTTAGGAGGATATGGTTATTGGCTAACCTTATTTTCATTGTTTCTTAAATCAATGGATCATTTTATAAAACCAATATCGTCAGTTGTGAAATACTCATCATTGTTAGTAGATAAAACTATGTCTCAAGAGTCATTGAAGAAACAAATATTGAAGTTGATTTAAAAAACTTCCAAGTGACCAGGACCACGGCTGAGCTAGGATTTTGAAAGTGACCGGTCGAGATTATGTTTATGTATTTAGTCATAAATTTGGATGGACGAATTTACAATTATATATGTAAAAGTAGGAAAAATATATAAAAAAAAATTCAACCTAAATATAATTAAAAAGAAAAATTTTGTCGGGCGATCGTTGGGGCCACCCGACCTCTAATAGAACATGATGAGTTATTCGTCGAACTTAATAGAATATGTTAGCTAGCATAGCTTACTTACTAAAAGGTTCATGTCAACCATATGAGCATGATTTTCCTCATAGAATGGATGAGAGTCGAAAACAGAAATTTATTTCATCTTGATTTGATGGGTTCAAGTTGTGATAAGCTGGACCCCCCAGAAGAAAATGTCTGGCTCCGCCACTGAGTATATCTGTATCTATAATATATAGATTGTAGATTTAGATATCTACTACAAGCCTATCTACCACAAAGTTTTGTTTTTTCAAAACTAAATAAATATTTTTAATATAAGAGACATTGACATTAAAGCATTGTAACAACTAACTTGCTGACTATCATTTACAGCCAATACCATAATAAATATGCCACTGGACAACAAAATTTATAATATATATTGACCGATTTACCATGTACCTTTAATTTTGATAAATAAAGACTAGAAATGTGGGCTATTTGGCGTTAGGTGTACCTAGTCCAATAGAATAAGCTAAAAGTTACTCTTAGTTTCAACATCTTTGGATGAATTAATTTGATTGAAAATGGTGTGATTTTGAAAAATTCTATTAGATTAATCCGCTTGAATAAATTTTGTGACACTTCTTTTGGTGTCACTAAAATAATGTCACTACTACATTTTTGTTGTAGTATAAATTTTATTTTAAAATAAATATTACTAACATAGTGAAATTAAAAGTATGAGACACAATTGTGGGACAACAGATCATATCCATTAAAGGGAAGTAATATAAACTGAGCTAACATGCTAGTGGCAGAATGAGATTTATTGTTAGAGTTCCAATTTTTATTTTGTTTTTTTATTATTTTATTATTTATTTTTCAATCTTGTCTCTTCACTGTAAATGAGGGTATATATTATATGTCTATCTATAATATATAGATTGTAGATATAGATATCAGCACAAAGCTATCTACCACAAAGTGTTATTTTTTCAAAACCAAATAAATATTATTAATATAAGAGACATTGACATTAAAGCATTGTAACATGCAGAGTGTCATTTTCAGACAATACTGTAATAAATATGCCACTGGACAACAAAATTTATAATATATATTGACCGATTAACCATACAAAGCATCAATAATTTTGATAAATAGAGACTAAAAATGTGGGCTATTTGGCGTTAGGTGTACCAGTCCACTAGAATATATTAAAAGTTGCTCTTAGTTTCAACATCTTTGGATGAATAATTAATTTGATTGAAAATGGTGTGGTTTTGAAAATTTTTATGATAAAGAAAGCTCGATTAATTCGCAGCTTGAATAAATCTTGATTAAATTGATTAAATGTGTTGTTAGTGGAATAATGGTCTCACTTTTAATGATTTTAAATTAATATGGTGGGTCCAACAATGACAATTTTTGTAAATAATGAGGTATGAGATGTTAATAAGTAAGCGAATTGTGTGTGATTACTACTATAAATGGACATGACAATTCTTTTGTGAACGGACCTAAAAGAAAATTGTGGCAATTCTTTCATGAATGGATATTGAAATAATATATATCCTAAAATCCCACAACAAATAAGGTTAAGTAGATAATTAATATATCTTTAATTATTTAAAGTATATAAATTATAATTTAGAAAGAATTACTTTTACATATTTCAATTAACTCGAGAGGTCATTAATGAAATAATGAGTGAAATAGTAATTCATATGTCCATAAAAATTGTGATATGATGCAATTTATGTAGCACGGTTTTTAATAAATATTTGATAGATGTTTATTGAGTGAAGAAAGGACCCACCACGTTTGATTTGTTGTGATGTTTAAAATATAAGGAAGTGGGTGAGTCATGTACAAAAAAAAATATCATAATTTTGAGGGACGAATAAATAAGACAATAAGATCACAATTAGGGAGTCAAATTAAAGTTGAGCTAAACTTAATGAGCATTTGTTTAATGATTTGATTAATAATACTCCCTCCGTCCACGATAAGTGTGGTCCGCAGGGAGTGACACGGATTTTAAGAGTGAGAGAGTTGATTAGATAGATGTATTGTGAGTGGAGAGTGAGACTCATGTTTATTGTGAGTGAAGTCATTTCCATTTAAGTAAATACCACACTTATTGTGGACGGACGAAAAAGGAAAAAAGACCAAACTTATCGTGGACGGAGGGAGTATCTTTTTGTGTACTTATATTTATTAAAAATTTTGTAATAAAAATAAAAATAATAGTTAATACATTAAGAGAAATTAAGATATCCATATAGAGTATTATTTACAATAAAATATTTTATTTAATTTTGATTTTTTACATAATTAATAATAGATTTTTATACTTTTGAGAAAGTAATACTCTAATTAATTCAAAGTGTGTTGATAATAAAAAGGATACTATAGTAAGAATCAAATGAAATATAAAATACAGATAATAAAATTCACTTATTAACAGTCATACTTTTTTTATATGTAATTTGTCTAGAGTGTCTTAGAATAGGCAAAAATAAGTTAGATAAAGCAAAACTTTATTATAATTCTAAAGCAAACTCTACAATTAGATTTTTACAAGAAAAAAATGAGAAATATTATGCCGCTTAACAAGTTAACAATCACAATCTACCTTTTATTTTTTGATAACTTATATTCATACTAAGAATTGTGCAAAATAATAATGATATAATTAAAAAAATATTATGCGATACAACAAAATTACAAAGCTAATCTTCATCCATCAAGATCAAGAAAACAAAAAATTAATCAATCATAATGTCAATCTACTAAAGGTTTTGTCCAAACTGATTTCTAGGTATCAAACAATAATTAAGCATTACATGTAATACCTAAAATTAAGCAGAATATAGAATTTGACATTAACTATGTATTACATATAATAATAAAGTTATTCATTCGGCCATACGGTGACATTCTCGCAATTACGAACAATAAAAATATAATTAATTAATAGTTCTAAATTAATTCTGGATTATTTTTACATAATTACCCTTTCTCATTTTTTCTAAAGACAATATACTTTGTTACTTTCAAATTTGAATTTGTAAATATTCCCTCTCCTCAATAATTTTAGATTTGTTTTCCAATAAAGTGAATATCAAATTCTTTAAATAATACACAAATCCTCAAATAATAAAATGTTTTTTATTATTTCATCTACAAATAAATATTAATTGATCATGGTCGAATCAAAGTTCTTCTTTAAAAAAATCATTTATATGATTATAAAGCATCCGATGATGAATAAAAGATATCTATGTTTTAAAAGAATATAATTATCTCTTCCTAAGACGAACAACATTTAATAAAATATTAATTGTAAAATATTTATCAAAACAAAAGTATTGGCTTGGTTTTGAATGATTTAGAGGCAAAGAGGGAATAATTGTTTTACTGATTATTTTATTTTATTGTCCCATGGTTAGGATATTTTTGATCTAGATCTTAAAATTTTCATAAATAAAATATTAGAAGAGTAAGTAAAATGAGGAAGGGAATCTCACAACATAATCTCACTAAATTTTGGAGCCAAAATAACATTGGGGTAATATAGTCACAATAATTTTAAGTCTTTTTAGTAGACCGATTTTTAATTGAACCGGTCCTTATAATATTAACACTTCATGTATTAATTTTTAAGATATATTTAATATGTACATATGATATACTATAGGCCATACAAAGATCAACGACCCACATTTATTCATATTTCTTACTTTAAATTTCCTTTTTATTTGATCTTTATCATATACATATATAGTATTTAAATTCATAACTTCTACGTGCGATGCACGTACTATACATCTAGTATTACTAAAATAGTGAAATTAAAAGTGCGAGACACAATTGTGGGACAATGGATCATATCCATTAAAGGGAAGGGAAGGAATACAAACTTAGCTAACATGCTAGTGGCAGAATGAGATTTATTGTTAGAGTTTCAACATTTATTTTGTTTTTTATTATTTTTTATTTATTTTTCAATCATGTCTCTTCACGGTAAATGAGGGTATATATTATATCTGTATCTATAATATATAGATTGTAGATATAGATATCTACCACAAAGTTTTGTTTTTTTAAAACCAAATAAATATTTTTATTATAAGAGACAACTAACAAGCATACGGTCATTTACAACCAATACTGTAGTAAATATGCCACTGGACAACAAAATGTATAATAATATATATTGACTGAATTACCATATAGAAAGCGTCAATAATTTTGATAAATAGAGACTAGAAATGTGGGCTATTTGACGTTAGGTGTACCTAGTCCAATTGAATATGCTAAAAGTTGCTCTTAGTTTCATCATCTTTGGAAGAACAATTTGATTGAAAATGGTGAAGTTTTGTATAATTTTATTATAAAGAAAGCCTGATTAATTCTCCGCTTGAATAAATTTTGTGACACTTCATTTGGTGTCACTAAAATAATTATGTCACTACTACATTTTTGTTATAGTATAAATTTTATTTTTAAATAAATATTATTAACATAGTGAAATTTATAAAAGTGAGATACACAATTGTGGGACTGCACATCATATCCATTAAAGGGAAGGAATACAAACTGAACTAACATGCTAGTGGCAGAATGAGATTTATTTTTTTAGTTTCAATTTTCATTTTGTTTTTTTATTATTTTTTATTTATTTTTCAATCTTGTGTCTTCATAGTAAATGAGGGTATATATTATATTTGTATCTATAATATATAAATTGTAGATATAGATATCTACCACAAAGTTTTGTTTTTTAAAAACCAAATAAATACTTTTACTATAAGTGATATTGACATTAAAGCATTGTAAAAACTAATATGCAGACTGTCATTTACAGCCAATACTGTAATAAATATGCCACTGGACAACAAAATTTATAATATACTCCCTTTATTTTGTTTTAAGTGTCCTATTAAGAAAAATTACAAAAATCAAGGAAGCATGAGATATTACTTTTATACCCATATTTATTATTTTCAAAGTCTAATAATTACATTTTCCAATAAATATTGTGAGGGTAAAATAGGAGTTTTGTTATTATTTTAACCTCAAATTCCACAATAGGACATTTAAAAAGGAACAGGAATTTTTTCTCTAGGACACTTATAAAAAAACGGAGGGAGTATATTGACCAATTTATCATGTACAAAGCATCAATAACTTTGATAAAAATAGAGACTAAAAATGTGGGCTACCTAGTCCAATAGAATAAGCTAAAAGTTGCTCTTTGTTTCAACATCTTACTACACATAAAGATGTCTGACACTTCTTTTGGTGTCACTAAAATTACGTCGCTACTAGAGAGTTTTGTTATAGCATAAAATTTTATTTTTTTAAAAAAATATTACTAAAATAGGGAAACTAGAAGTGCGACACAAAAAATGAGACATAATTGCGGAACAACGGATCATATCCATTAAAAGTAAGGAATACCAACTGAGCTAAGATGCTAGCGGCAGAATGAGATTTATTGTTAGAGTTTCAATTTTTATTTTTTTTCAATTGTTTTTTATTTATTTTTCAATCTTGTCTCTTCACGGTATATTATATGTGTATCTATAATCTATAGAATGTAATATAGATATCTACCACAAAGCTATCTACCACAAACTTTTGTTTTTTAATTTCTTTTTCTTATTTATATCAATACCTTTATTCGGTCAAAACCAAATAAATATTTTTAAAATAAGAGACATTGACATTAACGTGTTGTAAAATGGAGACTATCATTTACAGCCAATAATGTACTCCCTCCATCTACGATAAGTGTAGTCTGGAGGGAGTGACATAAGTTTTAAGAGAGGATAGTGAGTTAGATAGATGTATTGTTAGTGGCAATGAGACCCATGTTTATTGTGAGGGGAGTTATTTTCATTTAAGGAAAGACCACATTTATTGTGGATGGGCGAAAAAGAAAACAAGACCACACTTATCGTGGACGGAGGAAGTACTAAATATGTCAATGGACAACAAAATTAATTTAGAACACACACACACACACATATATATATATATATATATATATTGACCGATTTATCATGTACAAAGCGTCAATAATTCTGATAAACAAAGACTAGAAATGTGGGCTATTTGGCATTAGGTGTACTAGAGGTGGTCAAAAAAACTGGAACCGCCGGTAGATTTGGAATCGAAAGGGAACCTCCAGTTCTGGTTCGGAACCGAGAACCGCATCGACAACAGTTCGATTCCGACTCCAAAGTTGCCGAACCGATAACCGCCGGTTTCGGTTACGAACCGCCGGTTTCTCTTAATTTTTTTATTTTTTATGTTTTAATATATATTTATGTTAGAATTCATATTTATTTCACGTAAAATGCATAAAATTACAATTAAACAAGAAAAAGTAGCAAAAAATGATTAAAAAATAGATATAATTGGCATGCAGTTCCAATTTGGAACCGCCAACACCAAGAAACAGAACCGAACCGAAACATGATTATATATATAAATCGCTATATATATACATATATATTGGAGTTAGCTCATGTAAAAACCAATCCTAGTGTCAAGACTAAGATCATTCTGAACCGTTGATCTTTGAATAATTTATAGTTGTTCTTATTCGAAGCATGATTATATATATATGTATGTATATATATATATTTAATCATGATTTGTGCATTAAAGTACTGTATTTTATGGATTTTCGAAGTGATAAAATTGCATGGTTCCTACGGACTCATATAAAGATGAGTTCCTACACTCTGTATATATATATAACATTTGACCGATTTACCATGTACAAAGCGTCAATAATTATGATAAATAGAGACTAGAAATGTGCGCTATTTGGCGTTGGGTGTATACAAGTGCAATAGAATAAGTTAAAAAAGTTGCTCTTAATTTCAACATCTTGGATGAATAATTGAACATGATGAGATTTTCAAATATTTTATTTTCAAGAAACCTCGATTAAATCGCTGCTTGAATAAATTATGAAAGAAAAAGAAAGGTTGTGATGAAGCAAGAACATAACATGTGACATGAAGTCAACAATATTAATGTAATACCCCGTTTTTCTTGCATAAATTGCCTTAGTTTTTCTTTAATTAAATTAAGGAAATTAAGAAGAAGAAAATTTCCTTTTTATTAATTTTTCTTCGGCAACCCTAATTTTTGCCGTAAAAAGGAATTAAATTATTTTTGTCTCGTCTCGGTTAACCTGAAACGAGGAAGAATTTATGTTTATCAATATGTACTTACATATTTGATTTTTAGTTGAGAAAACTATGAATTTACTTTTCTTAATTAAATTTATTAGTAATTAATTATCTAAGATGATAATTTTTATTTATTCGGAAATGACTCGTTTTTCCGTATTATGAAAACTTGTATTAGGGTTGGAGAGGCCCTAATTGATTTTTCTAAAGTGAGAAATTAGAGATTTAAGTTTTGAATAGCAAATTTTGAAATTAATTGATTAAATTGAGTATTTAATTAATTAATTAATCTTAATTATTACCTAAGCCATGACATATGATTTGTTGACTTTGGTGAATAAATAATTAAATGAGGGACACCTCACCTTATCCAACATGAAATAATGATTTTAAGATATAGTCAAGATTTAGCATGCATTATTTAATTAGAATACATTGAACTTAGCCTTATCTATTAATTAGTGTGTTAGTATATATATAAGATGATCATCATCATTCTCTCACTCTCTCCCTCCCATTCTCGGCTGAAAATTCCAGCACACACACACACTCTCTAAACTCCATTTTTGTGTAATTTTCAAGCTTCAAATCAAGAGTAAATCATTTCCAAGTTATTAATCAAGGTAAGATATAAGTTTAATTCAAGTTTATAGCTTAAACATAAGCTTTGATCATCTTATTTTTAAATTCCAGATTTTTCGAAAATTAGGATTTAATTAGTAGATGATTATGATCTTGATTTTTGATGTTTAATTCATGCTTGGGATGCATGATAGATCATT
This sequence comes from Agastache rugosa, assembly GCA_031470985.1. Taxonomy (NCBI): domain Eukaryota; kingdom Viridiplantae; phylum Streptophyta; class Magnoliopsida; order Lamiales; family Lamiaceae; genus Agastache; species Agastache rugosa. The sequence continues at coordinate 25,274,802 of CM062608.1, forward strand.
GATTCAAGCTTAATTAAACCCTAACCCTAATTAATTGAATTTTCGAAAATGAAGGAAAAATTAGGGGTTTTTGATCCTTTGATCCTATGATCAAATTGATGATTTCTATGAGCTCCTATGATGATTATAAACATGTTTGATGGTTTGATTTATTAAGATTTGAGAAATTTCAATTTAAATTAACATGATTGGAAGTGATTAGAATGAAATTTGGATTTTAAATTCTTAATTTATCAAAAGGACCGAAATATATATGTACAATAAAGCCATGTATTTGATTTTAATGAAGAAAATAATGATAGAAATGGAATCTACGTTAAAAATTAAGTGACGTAGAATTTTTCAGAATTTTAATACAAAGTTTTGAAATTGAGAGTTTCTAGAGTTTAATTCCTTGATTAACCCAGCTGGACCAAGTCAGCTTGATTAACTCAGCTGAACTCAGTCAGCTGGAATTACCCAGCTGGACCCAGTCAGCTGGATTTACTCAGCTGAACTCAGTCAGCTGGAATTACGAATTGGACTGTTGGATTTACTCAATTTGAACTCGGTCAATGGATTCTGATCTGGATTTAATTGAACCCGTCAATTTGGATTAACTCGGAGTCCGGCTCGGTTTTCCGGCTCGATTTTCCGGCTCTGTTTTCCAGCCAGCTCAGTTTTCCAGCCAGCTCAGTTTTCCAAATAACTCAGTTTTTCCAGCTAGCTTGATTTTCCAGACAGCTTGATTTATCCAGCTGATTTTTGATCAACTTGTTTTCAGTTGTTTCTTTCGTAAACTCAAAAGTTATAATGTTAAACTTAAATGTTATCAAGGAACTTAAGATTTTTTGATGTGATAAAATAAATAAAGAAAGAGCTTAATGGTTAATGAGATGCTTATATGAAGAAATGAAATATTTTTTTTTATGATATGATTAATGTTGACAATAGTATAAGTTATAAGTCAATAAATATTAATGAAAAGATGGAAGGGTTAGAAGTAAAGTATATGTTTGCTTATGTCTTTAGAAGTTCTTTTCGAATAGTGAATGATTAAGAGCTAATGATGATTTTAAGTATTAATGACACACTAATGATGAATTAAGTGTTAATGATACGTCATTAATGAGTTAATATGTCAAAGACATATTTTGATAATAATATAATATTAAGTTTAAATATTATCCAAAAAGTTTAAGCATTTATATTATGCTTAAATAATTAAATGAAAAGCTTAAGTGTTAATCAGATGTTTATATGACTAAATGACATGTTTATTTGTTAAGGAAATGTTTATGTGATAATGATACGATAGTATGATAGATGGCAAGCTTAAGTGGTTAATGAAGTTATTAGTATGATTTTAACTGTTAATTAAGTTAGTTAAGAGCGTTTAAGAAGTTAAGTTAGAAATTCTCGAGTTTCGACGTAGAATTCCGAAGCGAATTAAGTTAAGAATATCGAAGTTGTTTATTCGATAGAAATTATTCTCGTTTTGAAGTTCGTATTTCCATTTCGATTAAAGGAGCAAGTGGAAGTGGAAGCTGAAGCGTAAAGCACAAATTTAGCGAGCGTTAAAGTTAAGACAAAAGCTTAAGTGTATCGAATTGGGCTTTCTAACCAATGAAATGACGAATGAAGTTATATGATTATATATGAGATGTTTTAAAAATGATTGACTTGCCAAATGTTTAAGTTCTTGTATGTTACCATCTACTATAGCAAGACGAATTCGGTCCTACGCAAGGTAGGATTTGTGTACACTATTTTGTAATCGGGAGCCTTCCGAAAGGAATGGACGATTACAAGTGTTTGAGAAGGAGGCCTCCTTCTCAACACTATCATTATGTGATTGTAGATCTGGTACATACATCCTAAAGTATATGTCTGGCCAGACAAACATGATTTACAGAAAAGAAGAAGTTGAGCATGCACAGGTTTATTTTTGAGAGACAAAAAAAAAATTACTTGTGCTTATGCTTTATGGCAAGTTTAATCTCTAACTCTAAGAAGTAAGTTTCAAAATATTTTGGCATGTGCCCACTGAGTACGAAGTACTCAGCCCCGCCTATTATTTCTAAAATGTGCAGGTTAGCTGGGATGAAGATGATCGTGTGCTGGCGGACTTGTTGTTGTTGTTATTATTTTATTAATGTTAAGAGTCATTTTGATGAGCTTAGAACCTAGAATATATGTCTTCACACATATATTCTCTCATTTTTCCGCTGCAAGATTATGATATTGAGATTAGTATAAGTTGATGAAGTGTTGAAGTCTGAAGTCTCGAACTATGTTTGTTATCTTATTTTGAAGTCTAGCCAATCTAATTATCTATATAATAGTTGTTCGTTATATTGGAAGTTCAGTCTTATTACAACTGATTTTATCGTGCTTTCTTGATCCTGAAAATCAGCTCATTTCCTTCATGGTTGTTGCCATTAATCTGGTTGATGAGATTATTGATTTCCGAGCTGATTTGAGATTGTATTTGATGATATGCATATTTTAAAAAGAGATCAAATGTTCGTTTCATTAATCTCGAGTTACGCATGTCATAATTATCCTAAGTTTGATGATTTGTCGAGCATGAGTTGCCTTGTTTGCTTTTAATTGATAGCAGGGTCGCTATCTTAATCCTTTTGTTAATCATAAATTGTGTAAGTTGTGGGACCCACCGGCTTTGTCATCTAATTTCTAGGCCGGGCTGCGACAGAGTGGTATCAGAGCAGGTCTGTTTGCTCTGAGTCATTATTACTTAAAAGTCTAGTCTAGTTTGAATCCCTAGACTAGTCGAGAGCAAAGTCTATTGCTCTAAGTTCATATTTTTTTAAAGTCTAGTCTGGTTTGAGTTCTAGACTAGTCAAGTTTGAACAACAACAAAAGTCCAGCACATCATCTCATCCGGCAAACCAGGTACGCATTTAAAAGTTTCCTATGATAAAAAGTTTAAAATTTGAAGTTCCATGTGACTGAGGGATCGTTATGTGGACTCGATCAACCCACATAGCTAGAAACTCGGTAATATGGTCTTGTCTCCATAACGGAGTTAATTAATAAGATGAAGTTAGAAAGTTGGAGAAATATGAAATTGTGATGTGGATTTGAGATTTTAATGAGGTTGTTTTATGATTGAGTTGTTTAAAGTAAGTTTTAACAATTGCAAGCAAGACAATTGTACGTTTTGGAAAGTATCGTGAACTTGGTATCACGTATGGAAAGGAAATTAGTTTCTCGAAGTGACGAGGCCATGAAAAAGTTTCAGTAAATGCATATGAGCTATGTAGATATTAGCAGAGTTGAGCCGTTTCCATCGTGTTTAGATGAATATTAATGAGAGTAATATTTCAGGGGTTCTCGGAATAGTAAAGTTGGTTCCTCTTCTTCCTGACGAGTGGATGAAGTAGGATGGCAGGATTCGATATTCAAGACGACCCAATTTCTTTTCTCATTCCTCAAGAGAACCCTGAAACCGTTGTTTCTCCTCATCCTAATGATTATAGTTTTGATAAAAACAGAATTATTTCTTAGCCGTTGTTGAATGGCTATGTTTCATCTCCACCTTTAACAAATGTTTTGCTTCTGTTCCCAAGCTTTCTGCTTCGGCGAACAACTTGGTTCAGCTCCCTCTATTGATGTAGTTCCATTAAATCCTTCTATGGATACTCTTCAAGGTTTGAATTCTTCAGAGCTTGATTATTTCTTTGGAACTCAGCTTGTTTCTTTCATTTTCACGAGAGGAGTACGTCTGGACCGCGTCTTCATGTCGGTGACGAGGAAATCATTGACCCCGAGGTCGGAGCAACCGAAGGATATTTTTATCTTCGTTATATGCCGTTTAGTCATCTAGGATTTCAAACCTAGTTTTAGACCTTTTTCGGGTGTGGTCGACGTGAGTGTTGTTCGTTTGACGTTAGATGAAGTGGAGAAAGCCGAGGAGAGTACCGAGTCTGAAAGTGAGGAAGAAAAAGAAGAAGAAGATCCATTAGAGGATGAGCAGAGAGAGAGAGTTCGAGAGTGGCGTTAATTTAATAGATTAATAATCGAACAAATTTTACGCTTGTTTAGTAGGTTTTCGTATAAAGATGTATAAAATGTTAGGTTTCAAAGATCCGGTAGCGATGAAGAATTCCGCTCCGAGAAAGTAGTTTTGCGTGATGTCCTAAAATCACGGTTAACGCGGGAAGTTTTTGTTATAGAGAAAAATCCCTCGTTTTTGTGAAAAAGTCCTCGAAGAGGTAATTTTTTTTCCGTTAAAAGAAGAAGTATAGCCAAAGCGGTCATTTTAAGTAAATTTCCGAGTTTTGTACTTATGTCGGAAATTATTTCTTAAAAATGAATTAATGAAACAAGAATTTTTTTTGAAGTAAAATGAAGTTTATTTTTAGTAAATAAAAGCGTTAAAACAAGAATTGAAAGATAGAAAGTTCGTTAAGCGCATAAAGAATCGAAGGAGAATTTTTTTTTTTTAACCATGGAAGTGAGAGATGGCTGCACCTCAGACATCGTTCAAAAATATTACAGGGCGAGAAGTCAGCCATCTCCTAGACTCAGCGCTCGCTGAAGAAAGCAGGACGCCGGAACTCAGCGTCCGCTGAGGTTGAGCGGTCGCTGACCCCGGGAACCTGAAGTCAGCCACGGCTGAGCTTGAGAGACCGCTGACCCTGGGAGGTCAGCCGCGGCTGAGTCCCAGCGGTCGCTGACCTGGGCGGCGGCTGTTCTGCCACTTTTTACTCCGGAGGCCATAACTTCCTGCTCATTTAACGGAATTCAGATTCGTAAATTGGGTTAGAAACTAGACATCCGTGGCTTTCTAATGGTACCCTGCACTTCCCCTGATTCCAAGTATTCGTTTCTCAAATCCAGTTAGAATCTGATACAGCTGTGCAGATTTTTCTGCAAGTTGTTTCTTTCAAGTTTAATCAATTTATTTTGATTTTTTGGAACTTTCTAAATCAAATTTTGCTCGTTATTATGAGCTTGAGATCCTTTATATGACGAACTTTAGTAAGCAAGATGATGAATTAATTGCAAGTATGGCAATTGTTCGTTTTTGGATAGTAAAGTGAATGCGAGATATCATTGGGAAGCGACAACGAGATGAAATCGACTGAAGAAAAAGAAGAAAAATGGGTATGAAGAATAGATTTAAAATAAGTAATGAAGAATGAAAACATAACTTAAAATATATATATAAAAAAAAATAATAATTCCGTTGTTCGTTCATCATTCGTCGTCCGTTTCGTTCTTTGTTTGTTTTTGTCCGTCGTTCGTTATTCTTTTCTGTCGTTAATCACATTCTTGTTATGTTTTAGAACGAGATTGAGATGAATTAATATCTCAAAAGAATTAAAGAATGAAATTAATTTCTCGGGATAATGTTATTCCTTTCTGTTTTGTTAGGAATACCTGAGCTAAAATTTTATTTAACTGCAGATTATCCGATTTAATTAAGGTTTGGGATTCTTTCATTACCCAACCTACTTCTCGGATTATTAATCCTGTCATTCCTTATTCAGTTAAATGCGTCAGTTTTGACCTCAGAAATTTTTATTAAAGAATTGGATTTAATTTTAGTCTTTCGCGCAGAGGTGATTTATTCTCTCTTTCCGAGGATCCTTAATATTCCCAACCCTACGAATATTAAATTTTCTTCCGTTTCCATTTTTTCGTTCTAGTAAGGGAGCATGAAGCGGGATCATTCTCCCTGTGTCATGAGAATAATAATATAATGACCTCGACAGCAATCCAACTACTAAAAGGATGGATTGTTTAACTAACATCAACGTGTTCCTCTCCAAAGTCAAGTTCAAGGCTAGTTTCTCATCGACACAAGTTGCGGACATTGAAGATGAAGTCAAGCTTACCTTGGTCTGAGATGTTATCGTCAAAGAGGAAGTAACAGAAGAAGATGATGTAGAAATCGATAGAGTAGAATTCAATAATGAGTTTAATAAAGAAGAAAAGTTTTTCAAGGACGACCAATAGAGAGTCGACCTTTTTAATTATTTTGAGAACGTGAAAGAAAGAAGTAGTATAAATACGGAAAATGTGAGTTTTTAAGTAGAATATATGATGCATGGTTTAACCATAGATTTTTCGGTAACAGATTAGTATTCTGTACCGTCACTATTACGCTAGTGTGATGCTAGAACATCACAATTAAGATAAGAATAATTTATCTTTTGATAGATTCCTTATCTTAAAGAGATCTCAAAAAGGAAAATCTTCCAGTATATGAAAGAATGACTAAAGCAGTCATTAAGTTCAGTTGATGAGTTCTTATATGCTTAAGAAAAATAAGAAGATATGATGCTTTGTGAAGCAGAAAGTAAGTTGACAGTAAATTGTCAAGATAAAGTTAGAGTTTAAAGAATAAGAATTTTATGAATATAAGTTAAGTATGAAAGAAGTAAGTTGCATTGCCAAAAGTTAAAAGTACGTTAGGTTATTTTGCGAATTGTTTGAATGGTTAAGAAAAGTTATGAATCTGAATGTTTTGATGTTGATTGTCAATATGAGAAAAGTTTATGAAGCTAAGTTGTTGTGTTATTGCTTAATTCTTGAGTTAAGTTATGAAAGTGATTATGCTATGATAAGATTTGATTTACTTGAATGTTAAGTTCCATATTTGGAACTATTATTTTGAGAAATAACTGCTTTTACATTAAAGCTTAATATGTGAAAAGTGCTTAAACTTTCAAGTTAAATTCTTGATAATGTGATCGTATGATGATGAGAATGAATCGTTTGATTCATTAATTATGATGAGGATGTTATGTGCTAAAGATGTGAATAAGAATTTTATTAAGTTTTAAAAATCAAGGAAGTTTTATTCCGTTTAAAGATAAAAGAACTTTTTCTTCGTCAAAATCCCCAACTTTAGACGGGAGAGAAAATTCGTTAGAAGCTGAAGAGTGGGTTTGATCGTTAGAAAGAATTTTTAGGTTTCTTCGTTGTATCGATCAAGAGCGTCTTACGAGCATGACCTACCAGCTCAAAGGATCTGCGGATCATTGGTGGAAAATTCGTCAGGAGACGTATACCCGAGCGGCTAAAGATCTAACTAGAGAATAATTCAAGAATACTCTTTTCAAGAATTATGTCCCAAGAAGTTATCGCAAATAAAAGAAGAATGAGTATGCCAATCTTAAGCAAGGAAAGAAATCGGTATCCGAGTTTGATCGATAGTTTTATGATCTCACTCGTTTCGCCTAAGATGAAGTAGACACAGATAAGATAAGGTCTGAGCTCTTTCGAGCCTACTCAGTTAGAGTGTATTGATCTATGCAGAAGTAGTGCATTGAAGATCAAGGAAATTTAACAGGTTTAGGTCAATCAAAAGGCGTACCTGTTATAATCTTATGGGTACATCGCATTCATTTATATAAAATGCATGCGTTAATAATCTTAATTTTAAAACGTAAAACGTGCTAGATAAAACCTAATAATAATTATTTCAATAGATAAACCTACCTTAGTTACTAGTGTTTATCCTAATTTAGAGATTGAATTAGGATTTCTCAAGATGTCAGCCAAACTCTTAACCTAAATTAAAATGTGAAATGTTGATATCATTCTGGGAATGGATTAGTTAACCAAGAATTTTGTAACCATTCGGTACAAGTAGAGATAAATCTCTTTTCAGCCATCTAGTCAAGATTAGAAATTATTCTACCGTCACAATCTGCGGAAGCGAGATGATAGCGACCATGGAAGTAATTCCAAATTTCAGAACAAGGATTTCTAATGTTCAGAGAAAAGATGAAAAGTTAGAAAAGTTTTGAATTTTAGTACAGCCTTCATCCTCAAAGGGATGGTCAATCAGAAAGAACCATTCAAATCCTAGGGGATATATTAAGAATTTTTGTTTTTGAACGGAGAGATCATAAGGAGCAATTTTTTTTACTTTTGCTAAGTTTGCTTATAACAGCAATTATCAAATGAAGATAGACATAACGCCCTATGAAGTCTTTATGAAAGAAAATGTCAATCTCCGCTCCCTTGAAATAATGTGAGCGAGAGAAAAATGTTAGGGCCGAAGTAATTAAAGAAATGATAGAGATTGTGCGTCAAGTCAAAAAAAAAAAAAAAATTATACATAAGACCGTATGAAATTCAGAAAAGAATAAGTCAAGTAGCGGATAAGCTAGCTTTATTGCCGAGTTTTAGAAGTACGTATAACGTGTTCCATGTATCTCAGTTGCGATGATACATGTTCGAACCAAAGCATGTTATCCATCTAGAAGAAGTGATCTTTAATCCAGATCTAAGTTAAGAAGAGAAGCTAGAAGTGATTTTGGATCGAAAGGTCCATCAACTTAGAAATAATTTGATCGTGTCAGTAAAGATCAAATGAAATCATAATGATTTAGAGAAGACACATGAGAGTTAGAAAGTAAGATGAAAGAAAAGTATTCCCAGTTATTTCAAGAAGTAAGTAAATTTCGGGACGAAATTTATTTTTAGGGGGAGAGAATGTAATACCCCGTTTTTCTTGCACAAATTGCCTTAGTTTTTCTTTAATTAAATTAAGGAAATTAAGAAGAAGAAAATTTCCTTTTTATTAATTTTTCTTCGGCAACCCTAATTTTTGCCGTAAAAAGGAATTAAATTATTTTTGTCTCATCTCGGTTAACCTGAAACGAGGAAGAAATTATGTTTATCAATATGTACTTACATTTTTGATTTTTAGTTGAGAAAACTATGAATTTACTTTTCTTAATTAAATTTATTAGTAATTAATTATCTAAGATGATAATTTTTATTTATTCGGAAATGACTCGTTTTTCCGTATTATGAAAACTTGTATTAGGGTTGGAGAGGCCCTAATTGATTTTTCTAAAGTGAGAAATTAGAGATTTAAGTTTTGATTAGCAAATTTTGAAATTAATTGATTAAATTGAGTATTTAATTAATTAATTAATCTTAATTATTACCTAAGCCATGACATATGATTTGTTGACTTTGGTGAATAAATAATTAAATGAGGGACACCTCACCTTATCCAATATGAAATAATGATTTTAAGATATAGTCAAGATTTAGCATGCATTATTTAATTAGAATACATTGAACTTAGCCTTATCTATTAATTAGTATGTTAGTATATATATAAGATGATCATCATCATTCTCTCACTCTCTCCCTCCCATTCTCGGCTGAAAATTCCAGCACACACACACACTCTCTAAACTCCATTTTTGTGTAATTTTCAAGCTTCAAATCAAGAGTAAATCATTTCCAAGTTATTAATCAAAGTAAGATATAAGTTTAATTCAAGTTTATAGCTTAAACATAAGCTTTGATCATCTTATTTTTAAATTCCAGATTTTTCGAAAATTAGGATTTAATTAGTAGATGATTATGATCTTGATTTTTGATGTTTAATTCATGCTTGGGATGCATGATAGATCATTGATTCAAGCTTAATTAAACCCTAATCCTAATTAATTGAATTTTCGAAAATGAAGGAAAAATTAGGGGTTTTTGATCCTTTGATCCTATGATCAAATTGATGATTTCTATGAGCTCCTATGATGATTATAAACATGTTTGATGGTTTGATTTATTAAGATTTGAGAAATTTCAATTTAAATTAACATGATTGGAAGTGATTAGAATGAAATTTGGATTTTAAATTCTTAATTTATCAAAAGGACCGAAATATATATGTACAATAAAGCCATGTATTTGATTTTAATGAAGAAAATAATGATAGAAATGGAATCTACGTTAAAAATTAAGTGACGTAGAATTTTTCAGAATTTTAATACAAAGTTTTGAAATTGAGAGTTTCTAGAGTTTAATTCCTTGATTAACCCAGCTGGACCAAGTCAGCTTGATTAACTCAGCTGAACTCAGTCACTGAATTACCACTGACCTGGGCCAATTTGGATTTACTCAGTGAACTTAGTAGAATTACCTGTTGACCTCATTTGGATTTACTCAGCTGAACTCAGTCAGCTGGAATTACCCAGCTGGACCCAGTCAGCTGGATTTACTCGAGTGAACTCGGTCAGTGGATTTACCAATTGGACCCGGTCAGTGGATTTACTGTTGAACCCCGTCGATTTGGATTAACTTCAGGTCCGGCCGGCTCGGTTTTCCGGCCCGGCTCGGTTTTCCGGCCGGCTCAGTTTTCCGGCCCGGCTCTGTTTTTTCCAGCCAGCTCAGTTTTCCAAATAACTCAGTTTTTCCAGCTAGCTTGATTTTCCAGACAGCTTGATTTATCCAGCTGATTTTTGATCAACTTATTTTCAGTTGTTTCTTTCGTAAACTCAAAAGTTATAATGTTAAGCTTAAATGTTATCAAAGAACTTAAGCATTTTTGATGTGATAAAATAAATAAAGAAAGAGCTTAATGGTTAATGAGATGCTTATATGAAGAAATGAAATATTTTTTTATGATATGATTAATGTTGACAATAGTATAAGTTATAAGTCAATAAATATTAATGAAAAGATGGAAGGGTTAGAAGTAAAGTATATGTTTGCTTATGTCTTTAGAAGTTCTTTTCGAATAGTGAATGATTAAGAGCTAATGATGATTTTAAGTATTAATGACACACTAATGATGAATTAAGTGTTAATGATACGTCATTAATGAGTTAATATGTCAAAGACATATTTTGATAATAATATAATATTAAGTTTAAATATTATCCAAAAAGTTTAAGCATTTATATTATGCTTAAATAATTAAATGAAAAGCTTAAGTGTTAATCAGATGTTTATATGACTAAATGAGATGTTTATTTGTTAAGGAAATGTTTATGTGATAATGATACAATAGTATGATAGATGGCAAGCTTAAGTGGTTAATGAAGTTATTAGTATGATTTTAACTGTTAATTAAGTTAGTTAAGAGCGTTTAAGAAGTTAAGTTAGAAATTCTCGAGTTTCGACGTAGAATTCCGAAGCGAATTAAGTTAAGAATATCGAAGTTGTTTATTCGATAGAAATTATTCTCGTTTTGAAGTTCGTATTTCCATTTTGATTAAAGGAGCAAGTGGAAGTGGAAGCTGAAGCGTAAAGCACAAATTTAGCGAGCGTTAAAGTTAAGACAAAAGCTTAAGTGTATCAGGTGGGCTTTCTAACCAATGAAATGACGAATGAAGTTATATGATTATATATGAGATGTTTTAAAAATGATTGACTTGCCAAATGTTTAAGTTCTTGTATGTTACCATCTACTATAGCAAGACGAATTCGGTCCTACGCAAGGTAGGATTTGTGTACACTATTTTGTAATCGGGAGCCTTCCGAAAGGAATGGACGATTACAAGTGTTTGAGAAGGAGGCCTCCTTCTCAACACTATCATTATGTGATTGTAGATCTGGTACATACATCCTAAAGTATATGTCTGGCCAGACAAACATGATTTACAGAAAAGAAGAAGTTGAGCATGCACAGGTTTATTTTTGAGAGACAAAAAAAAAATTACTTGTGCTTATGCTTTATGGCAAGTTTAATCTCTAACTCTAAGAAGTAAGTTTCAAAATATTTTGGCATGTGCCCACTGAGTACGAAGTACTCAGCCCCGCCTATTATTTCTAAAATGTGCAGGTTAGGTTTGGGATGAAGATGATCGTGTGCTGGCGGACTTGTTGTTGTTGTTATTATTTTATTAATGTTAAGAGTCATTTTGATGAGCTTAGAACCTAGAATATATGTCTTCACACATATATTCTCTCATTTTTCCGCTGCAAGATTATGATATTGAGATTAGTATAAGTTGATGAAGTGTTGAAGTCTGAAGTCTCGAACTATGTTTGTTATCTTATTTTGAAGTCTAGCCAATCTAATTATCTATATAATAGTTTTCGTTATATTGGAAGTTCAGTCTTATTACAACTGATTTTATCGTGCTTTCTTGATCCTGAAAATCAGCTCATTTCCTTCATGGTTGTTGCCATTAATCTGGTTGATGAGATTATTGATTTCCGAGCTGATTTGAGATTGTATTTGATCATATGCATATTTTAAAAAGAGATCAAATGTTCGTTTCATTAATCTCGAGTTACGCATGTCATAATTATCCTAAGTTTGATGATTTGTCGAGCATGAGTTGCCTTGTTTGCTTTTAATTGATAGCAGGGTCGCTATCTTAATCCTTTTGTTAATCATAAATTGTGTAAGTCGTGGGACCCACCGGCTTTGTCATCTAATTTCTAGGCCGGGCTGCAACAATTAAACTAAACAGCCTAAGAACAATGAAGCGTACATTATTGGGTCATTAAACATAGAGAATAAAAAAAAATGTAGTGAAATAAGCTTTTAGTCAATTTCCTCAAAAATACTGGTACTTGTCATTATAAATGATGGTAGTAATAATTTTTTAGCTTAATCATAATATTTATCTTAATCTTGGGCGTTCTTTAAATATATCTATATATACATATGTATATTTGTGTGTGTGTGATAACTTTTAAGACTAATTAATTTTATTTCAACATTTGAAATGTGTATCGATTTAATTTATCACTGAAATTTGTCTCTCCCGTCATAAATATGACGTGGTAGATATCTTAGACCATAGATTTCAAAAGCTCTCAGTCAGAAATAAGACGTGGTAGATAGTTCAAACCATAGATTTCAAAAGCTCTCAATCAATTTAGAGTTTCTATTTGGAATGAACATCGAAACTTGAAACTCTGATTTTGGTGCTGGAGGCAAGCTCCGATAATCTATACTTATATAAAAAGAGCCTTGTTTTACAAAATTTGGATTGTCTATTATATCCTTACTATATAATTTAATCTAAGGGAAATAGTGTAACATAATATATTATATTATAAAAAATATAATAATTCATTAGTAATTTAATTTACCTTATATATATGTATTTTATATATGGTAAATATTATCAATATCAATATATATAGACACTAGGGGATGACTGGTATGCTGGAATGGTCATTACTGTCTCCATTCCTAATCCCACGGTTGGTGTATCTTTTTCAGAAGGAATAATCATTCCTTAAGAAATGACTAATCCCATGAGCATGTGTTTAACCATTCCTCCCCCCTGGTATTAGTTAATCCCCATCTTCAGGATTGAATATTATTATTATTATTATTAATGGTATAATAATTAATAATAATTATTACTATGAAAATAATTATAATAAAAACAATAATATTAAAATAATAAGAAATAATAATAATTAATAATAATATTAAAATAATAGTAATTATTAATTATTATTATTTCTTATTATTAGAATTAATATTATAATAATTATTAGTATTAATATTATTATAATAATTATTCTTAAGCTAATTATAATAATTAAATTAAAAATAATAATTAGTAAAATCATAAATAATAAATATTATTATTGGGCTAATTTTAGTAAGTATAATAAAAAATAGAACTAAAATAATATTTATTATTAGTATTAGTATTAGTATTAGTATTAATATTAATATTATTGAAATTATTAATAATAAGCCAATTATAATAAGTACTCCTTTCGTCCACCAAAAGTTTGCATCAAGAATTGCGACACGGATTTTATTATTAACCGTAAGAATAAAATTAGTTAAGGAATGATCATTCAATTCCTGATGTATACCAGCCATAGGAATATTATTCCTTAATTCATTCATTTCCTACCTTCATTCCATTACAGGGTCATTCCATTCCCACTAAATTCCATTCATATCTACCAGCCACCTCCTATGTGTTTAATTAATTTGTTGTTTATAAATGATTTCTTTTTTTTTTTATATAAAGGAACACTTATAATTTATTGTTTAAACGATCGCATTGACTTTTTCTCTTTACTCTTTGTAATTCAAAATAGAAAATCATTCAACATAATAATTTGTTTTTGTCGCTAATCTATTATCATAATGTAATCTATTTATGTAATTTTTTATACTTTTAAATTCTTATTCGTTAATAATATTTTCAACTATCTTAAAAAATCTTAACTTAAAATCTTTTAATGAATTAATTTATTTTATAGGAGTATATTACTATTATATTGATTATTTTAACCAAATCGAATTAAGACGAGTATCATCAACTTCAAACTTAATTCAATTATTAGCAATCTTATTCAAGTTTAACCCACATAAACGAGCTTTCTAGATATATATTTGAATTTAAATATTTATTTTTTTAAAACAAATTATATCGTTCTAACTATATACTACTTCCTTTCATCCACCAAAGATTTGCTACGTTTTGATCTGTATAAATTTTAATAATTTTGAGTTGAATGTATTATGAGTAGAATAGGGGTCCCCTTAAATTAAATTATATAGTAAGGATATAATAGGCAATTCAAATTTTGTAAGATAAAGCTTCTTTTTTATACAAGTATAGATTAGATTGAGTAAATGTGTAATTAGTGGAATAAGGATCTGATGGTCCCTGAGCTCGGTACTTGGTGTAGAGGGGGGGGGGGTGAATGCACCAAGTAGATTTTTCGAAACTTTTTCAAGTTAAAACACAGAGTTGGTGAGCTCAGTTATTGATCCAGCTGGGGAGGGTCAGCTGGGTAAATAACTCAGCTGGCGGTGCGGAAAGTGGTGGTTTGAAAACTTAGCTCGGTTACTTAGAAAAACTCAGTTTGAAAAGATTAACTTAACGTTTTCAACTTAGTCAGGTTGTGCAACTTTTAGAGAGACACAGCTGTCTTTGGAGAGCAGCTGTGTTGTGCAGTTTTGAACAAATATGCAATGATATGAAGGAGTTAGTACACAGCTGAATATAAAGCAAAAGTAAAGAGATAGAGTAAGAAGCACGCGAGTTTTTACGTGGTTCGGAGTAACACCTCCTACGTCCACGACCAGGTTCACTGGTAATCCACTACCACTTGGTTTCCAAGTACCAAGCAACTTCACAACTCTAACCCGAGCTGTGTTCCAACAGTTTGCGGGCACTGTCAAGCCTATACACCTTCAGTTTACGGGTACTGAAGAACCTAACCACTCGAATTACGCGCTTCGAGCAAGCGTACCTTTACCTAACCTTTCTGGGTTTGGGTTTGGGTATGGGGTTCCAACTATGAACGAGTTCTTACAATTAAGAACTTCAGAGTATGATAAACTCGTTCGAAATCTAGGCTTAAGATATACAATGAGTTTGGCCTAGGGAACAGACGAAAAACTAAGCAGTTTCTTAACGATTTCAGATAATGAAAGCTTGTAGAGAGTTTTTCGTATCTGATCCTGAGGTTGAAGACGGGTTTATATAGGTAGAGATTCAAGACTAGCCGTTGGAGGAGCCGTTTGAATCTTACCTACTCTTCTTAAATACAAGATCTGCCGTTGGGCGTATCTGCACATGTCTTCATTTGTGTCACATCCTAGGTTCTGAAGTCTAGGATGCGATGCGGCAATCCCTCATTGGTCGAGGTAGGTTGACTTCCTCGATTCCGGGATCTTCGCCTTTAGAGCTGGCTTTTGAATTCGTAGTGGATCGTCTTGAAGTGGAGTCTTCGAGAGATAGTTCCTTTGTTCGTATGTTGGACCAGTGTGTTTTGAACTCGGCTCGAATTCTCTTCGACTTGATCAGCTCTGCCGGATCACTCAGCTGAAGGTTGACGCCTGCTGTCTTTTGCTAGCTGACTCCGGTGAACACGGTCGGGTCGACCTTGTCTTCCGCTAGTGACTCTGCTGTAGACACAGCTGGGTCGACTGCTGTCTTCCGCTTCCTTAACCTGTAATCCTAGAACATCTAAGGCTCAAACAGGCGAGCTGGAAAACACTATTTAGGTTGACGCGATCATCTATTTGGTTGGAGAATCAGTTGGGTTTTGGTATCAAATCGAAACCTTATAATTTTTCCAACAATTTCCCCCTTTTTGATGATGCCAAAACCTAACTGAGACAACTTATGACGCAGAAAAACTTGTGTTTTATTAATGTAAGAAAATACATTATAACACAGGAAAAAGAAAGAAGGAAAAAAAATCTTCAAATCTTCAGTCTTCAATCCTTCAGTCTTCAGTCCCAGTTGGCTGGGTCTTCTCTTCTGCATCCGTTGTTTCTTTCTTTTGACTCGTCTCTTCTTCAGCTGATTCTAATTCAGCTGGTTCCTCTAGCTCAACAGTTTGCCTCTTCATTAACTTGTCTCTCTTCTCCCTTACTTCCCCATTTTTGGCATGATCAAAACAGGGTGGGAGATATACACCATCGGCTGTTGCGATGTTTTAGTTTGGCGAAACTGTGGTTTTCAGCTCTGAGCAGCGAGGTTTAGAGTCTAAGTGGCTCAGCTGTTGTGTTAGCTGGCTCTTCTTCTGTTGCATTAGCCTCAGCTGTGATTGCAGACACAACGTCCTTGGCCTGATTCAGCTGGGGCAGTCCAGCTGAGTGCTTGGAGGGATGAGTTAGCACGAGAGATAGCATCTTCTGAGTCGGGCATAACTTCATTCCTTGCAATTTTGCTTCTTCAGACTTCTTAGATTGAATGAGAAAGTCTGATTCAGCACTTGAGGGACTTGTATTCAGCTCATATCATCATCATCCGAACACGAGGTGATCGTTGGCTGGGTGATGTTTCTCATTTGAGCTTGGAGCAGGGACTTGAGCATCTTTTATTGAAAGATCTCGAAGAAGGTGTCCTTGTGGAGCTGAAGGAAACTGAGGAGAAGGCGGTTGAAGTATCCCATCTGTCTTGGGGTTTAAGCTTGGTTGTTCAGCTGGAATACTCCGTTGTGGTGTTGGTGATGATTATGTTCACGCAGGGATGTGAACTTTTCTTCCACCGAAAGAAACGACCGCTTGTGGGCCTTCTGCTCCTCGGAGAGTGATTACGAATTCTCTCATAATGTCAGCTGGCTTCTCTACTGACTGACTGAGCACCTTTGACTTGAGTCTTCGGTTTGAAGACGTTGACGCATATTTTGTCTCCTCAAGTTGTCTCCGATTCCCAGCTAGGACGGAGTTAGATGCATGCTGCTTTGTCTCCTGCATCTTTTTCTGTGCCTCCTGTGGCGGAGCAAGAGCTTTGACATGACTGCTCTTGAATACTCCGGTTTTATCAACATCTGGTCCAGGTCTGTTGACGTTGATTTTTTGCATCCCAGGGAGTTGTGTGTCCCGTTCTTTTTTTTTTTATTATGTTGAGAGAAACAGTGGGGCTGAGGAGGTCTTTTTCCTTTGTCATTCCCAGAAAGTTTTCTGCACCTTCCTGGTGGATGACGTTCTTGAGCTTTGCAGTCTCCTACTGCGCTGGCCTAGTTCTGTCGATGGGCTTCACCTTCTTCTGGACTTCCGTCTTCTTTGAGGTTCCTGAGAGTTAAGCAACTCTTATCTTGAAGCTTTGACAGATTCTTCAAGTTTGATCGGCTTCGGGAGATATCTTTCTGGATTCCATGTTCTTCTTCTGCATCTTTTGTTAGTAGAAACAAACAATACCAATTGATGGAAATAAGAAAGAGTGCTGAAAAACTTTCTAGGGTTGATGCGTATATCTTCTAGCATATTTAAAGAGTTTTCTTGATGAATAGACGATCAAGATTTGTCTATTGATAAGAAGATCTACGACTGGGAGTGATTCTCGCGTCATGTCAATTTCTTGATTAGAGGATGTGAGTTAATGCGCGAGAGAGAACGGTTGAGGCGTTTTGACTTTTGCCTCGAAACTCCCATTATTCAATTCTTTGCAGACTTTTAATTAAGATTGATTAGAAATGACAAGATGTGAGTTGACAGAAAACAGATTGAGTAGGAGTAATTAATGTTGTTGCAAACCTCTCAGCTGATCATTGTAGTCAGCTGATACCTCGGTTGAGTGGGTGTGCTGGGTCATCGTGGTTCCAGCTGGTTCCCCCTCAGCTGAATAATCCTTTCCTTTCAGCATCTGGTTTAGCCGAATTATTTCTCGGTGATATCGTTGACATTGATTCGAATTTCGCTTGATTGCTTGTATTCAATTGGTCCGTTCCATTCAATTGGTCTCGTTCCGTTCAGGTCTGCTTCCATTCAGTTGGTTCCGTTCAATTGGTTCTCGTTCACTGGTCCTTCCATTCAGTTGGGTGAAGCATCGTCTGGGTTGAGAAGTCCAAGTAATCCGCACAGCATTTGAATCTTGCTTCTATCAGCGGTTTTGTGAGAATATCAGCCCGCTGTATGTCTGTGTGAATTTTCTCAACAATCACATCCTTCTTTTCTACGTGATCTCTGATGAAATGATGTCGTACGTCTACATGCTTGCATCTTGTGTGAAGTGCGGATTCTACGAAATGGCAATCGCACTAGAGCTATCACGTAAAATTGGAACTCCGTCCAGCTTTTTACTTCATAGTCATCCGGTGATGTTTCGCCCAGAGAATTTGCGAGCAAGCAGCCTTCCAATGGGCCATATATTCTCGCTTTCCGTCGTGGAAGTTGCGACGCACGTTTGTTTCTTTGAAAACCATGAAATCAACTTACTTCCTAAGAACTAACAAGTTCCTGAAGTTGATTTTCTGTCCAATCGATCTCCAGCGAAGTCTGAATATGAGTATCCAGTCAGCTGTAGATTGTCTTCAGCTGGGTACCACAGCCCAACATCTGAGTTCCTTTGAGATATTTGAGAATGTTCTTGGCTGCTTGCATGTGTGCTTCCTTTGGATCAACTTGAAATCTGGCACACACTCCGATTGCGAAAGAGATGTACGGACGACTTCTCGTTAGATACAGCAGGGATCCTATTATCCCTCTGTATTTGCTGGAATCAACTGACTTCCCTTCAGTTCCTGGTTCAATCTTCCAGTTGGTGTTCTTTGGAATCTTTACAGTTCTGATGGATTGAACTCCATACTTGGCGATCAAATCTTTCACGTATTTGGATTGATTTATGAAGATCCCTTCTGAAGATTGCTTGACTTGAAGTCCTAGGAAGAAACTCATTTCTCCCATCATGGACATTTGGAACTTCTCGGACATTATCTCTCCAAATCTTTGGCATAAGAAGCTTGATCTTGATCCAAAGATGATGTCGTCTACGTAGATTTGAACAACCAGGATATCTTCTCCTGACTTGATGGTGAAGAGAGTTCTGTCTACTGAGCCCTTCTTGAATCCTTTGGATATGAGAAAATTTGACAGAGTGTCATACCAAGCTCGAGGTGCTTGCTTTAATCCATAAAGAGCCTTCTTTACTTTGTAGACTTTATTTCCTTCTACTTCGAATCCTGGAGATTGTTCAACGTAGACATCTTCTTTGATTTCTCCATTTAAGAATGCACACTTCACATCCATTTGATAGACCTTGAATTTGTGATGTGCTGCAAAGGCGAGAAATAGTCTGATTGCTTCCAATCGTGCTACTGGAGCAAAAGATTCTTCGAAGTCAATTCCTTCCTGCTGAGTGTAGCCCTTGGAAACGAGTCGAGCTTTGTTTCTGATGACGACTCCCAGGGTATCCATTTTGTTCTTGAATATCCATTTGAGTCCTATGACTTTGACTTCTTGAGGTCTGTCGACTAATTCCCAGACACAATTTCTGAGGAATTCGTTCAGCTCTTCTTGCATGGCATTTGTCCAAGGCACGCTCTTCAAAGCTTCGAGAATTGATTGAGGCTCTGGCACTTGAGCTACGTAACACGCCATTAGAGCTGTGTCTTCATCATAGACCGTCAGTTCTAGCTCTACTGAGAGTTGAGCTGTGTCAGCTGCCTCTTGATGATCCGATGAAGCTTGAGCAGCTGAGCTTCTGGTTTTGACTTGGTCAGAAGGTTCTCCAATGATTGCTGATGATGGATGATCTTCAATCCATCTTCTCCTCTTACGAATTTCTTCTTCCAGTTGATTGATGCTTGAAGTGGCTAAATTTCGTCTGTCTTGGAGTTGCTCTGGAGTTAAGTCTTGAGAGATTGATTCTCCTTGATTTGAATTTTGAGGTGACTTCTGTAGAGGTTCAGCTGGAGATGGAGCTGGGGACTCAGCTGTGTTTGGATTCCCAGCTGATGATGTTTCCCCTTGATTTGGCGTTGAAGCTTCTTCTCGATTTCCAGCTGGTGGAGCTTCTTGGTTGATTTGAATTTCCTCCTCTGGCTCATTGTCCCAAATTAATGGTTCGGCCAGATTCCTGATTCTATTCTCTTGAGCCCTTATCTGAATCAATCTTGAAGATTCTTCTTCGCTTCTTCGTTTGATAGAATCTCTATATTCGAAGGAGGATTCGTCAAAGGTAACATGTGGAGTTACTTCGACTATTTGAGTTCTTCTGTTGAAAACTCTGTATGCTTTACTCACAGCGGAGTAACCAAGGAATACTCCTCGGTCTGTCTTTTCGTCGAACGTCTTGAGCTGTATCTTCCCATTATTGAGAATGTGACATTTGGATCCGAATTCCTTGAAATATCCAATTTATGGTATTCTGTTGTTCCATAGCTCATACGGTGTCTTTTCTTGCCTTGATGTGAGTAGGGAGCGATTCTGAGTGAAGCAAGTTGTGTTGATTGCTTCAGCCCAGAACATCTTTGGAATGGCAGAGCTAGCTAGCATTGAGGTAGCTGCTTCCTTGAGAGTTCTGCTTCTTCTTTCTGCTACACCATTCTGCTGAGGTGTGCGAGCTACAGATGTTTGGTGTTGAACTCCGTTCTTCTCGTAAAAATCATAAATAGTTTCATTTAGAAACTCCGTTCCACGATCTGATCTTATTGCCATTATCTTGCACTCCTTCTGTGTTGATAATCTTTCCAGCAGGATAGGTAGCTTAGTTCTCGTTTCGCTCTTCTGGTACAAGAATGATACCCATGTGAATCTTGAGAAATCATCCACAACGACCAGAGTATATTTTCTGCCATTGAAGCTTGCTGGAGTAACTGGACCAAAAAGATCCATGTGAAGAAGTTGAAGAACTCGATCAGTTGACTGAGCTGGCTTGAGAGAGAATGAAATTCTTGTTTGCTTTCCTTGTTGACACGCGCTGCACATATGACTTTTGTCATATACTTGATCTGGAATTCCATTAGCGAGCTGGTTCCTAGCCAGTTTGTTGATTGTCTTGAAGTTGAGATGATTCAGCCGTCTGTGCCACAGCCAGCTGACTTCATTGCTGCTTTTTGATACAAGACAAGTCTCCGGAGGGCCGTCGTTCCGCCGAAGTACATATTTCCTTCTCTTTTCCCTCTTAGGAGTATCTGCTTGGTTTCCCTGTGCTTCACTGTGCATCCCTGTGCATCAAACTTGACAGAAAAACCGTTGTCGCAGAATTGGCTAATGGAAAGCAAGTTATGTTGCAATCCTTGTACATAAGAAACATTTGGGATTATAACATTTCTAGTTTTAAATGTACCATAACCTTTGGTTAGGCCTTTGGAGTTGTCACCAAATATTACTTGTGGACCTGTACGCTCAATATACTCCTGGAGTAGATGCTTTAGGTGTGTCATGTGCTTGGAACATCCACTATCCAAGTACCAAAGCGTTCTCATCGACTCCTCAGAGATGCGTCGATTCCTTGCAACCTAAACAAAAAGTTAAAATTCAGGTACCCAGTTTTAATTGGGTCCTTGTGGGTTAGACATAGATCCTTTGACGACCCAGATCTGCTTGATGACTCGAATTGGGTCATTTGATCTGATAATTCTCCCAGCTGAGTCGATATACACATTCTTTGTGTTCTTTTGTTGTTGCTGGCGGGGTCTTGATCTTCGTGTCTTCTTGTTTTGTTGTCTGGATTTCTTTTGGTTTCCAGCTGTGTGCCTAGCTGAGACGTTCCTTAGTCTCTGCTGTCTCATGTGATACTGTGGCTGGAAATGATTATCCAGCTGATACTCGTATGAGTGGTATCCAGCTGGGTATCTCTGATATCTTGGTTGATATCGATCAACGTACTGGTGCTGTGGCTGGTATCTGTAAAATCCAGCCTGTGGTCTTCGTTGAGGTTGAGCACGTTGCTGTCTGAGTTGGGCTTGAGGTTGTCGCACAGCTGACCTTCTTGATGTCTGCTGTGTTCTCGACGGAGTTTGAGACTGTTTCACAGCTGTTCTTCTTGACGCCTGCTGTGTCCTCAACTGTTGATGCTGATCTGCTGGGATTGAAGGTTCATTTGCACGTACAAACATAACCTTTGTTCCACTTGTAGAGGCAATGTTTGAGGCATCCTTTGATTCGTTGTATCCCAGTCCCGCTTTGAGTGCTGCTGGACGCTGAGCACTAATGATCTCGTCCATTGTTGACGTGGCTTTGATGAGAGCTACTATCTTTTTAGATAGTACCTCTTCGGTGCTTTTCAGCTCAATGATCTCGGTGACTTCCTTTCCGATTCACCGTGACCTTTTCCACATCTTCTATCACCGTTTCTTCTCAGTGTTGAATTTCTTCATCAGCTGATCTTGTTTCACTATTTTGTCTTTTAGTGAAACGACTTCCTGTTGGAGCTGAGTTGTATCAGCTGTGTCTGATACTTTTGTCTTTTCCAGTTCCGCCTTCAGCTCGGCATTCTCACACATAATGATGTCAAGGATCTCTTGAAGCTCCTTGGAATCGTTCATTACTTTCTCTACTAGACTCCAATCAGGTAGTCCAGATTCTGAGTCCTGTGTAGAGTGATCGTGTGATGGTGAGATGTTAGATAGATTTAGAGTTCGAGACGTTACCTCATCTTCATCGATGCCGTCTGTTTGTCCCATGAAGCATGTATCCCAATCAGGTTCATCATGGGCCATCAGGGCTTCTTCTTCCGAGTCTGAAAATGGCATGTCATCCATTTTCTTGCACTCTAATTCTTCATCAGCGATATAAGCTCTCCTTTTGTCTGCTGCCTTAGCTTTTAATTGGTCTTTGTCTTTCTTGGACAGCTTTGGACAATCTTGTCGGTAGTGTCCTGGTTCCTTGCAGTTGAAGCAACCTTCACCTGTTCGTTGGTCAGCTGACTTCTCATCAGCTGCTGCGTACTTATCTCTGTAAGTCCTAAAGAACTTCTTGTATTTGCCCTTGCTGGTGTTGAGTCTGTTATAATTTTTCACCATCATGGCAATTTCTTCGAGTAGCTCCTCTTTGCTCATATCCTTTTTGTCCTTCTTCATCTTGGAGGACTCAGCTGACTTGACATGAGCTGACTTTTCAGAGTTGGCTCTGAAAGCTATTTCTTTTGGAGCTGGGGTGAGTTCTCCGTCATTCTGTCTGCTTGAAGATTCTTCTTGAGTGATCTTCAAGTTGTATTCGTTGGCTTTTAAGAGTGAGAACAACCTTTCTGTAGATAGATCACCCAAGTCACTTCGACTTTGGTGAACTACCTTGTAAGTGTTCCATTCAGCTGAAAGAGCTGAAAGAACCTTTAGATTCTTTTCCCGCTGGGTATACTTCCCGATTCGATTGTCTCTATCTCAATGACTATGTTTGAGAACCTTAGCTCCATCGCTTCGATGGACTCGTTGGCTAGCTGCTTGAAGTTGTCGAATTTTTGGCAAGCTATTGTGAATTTGTTTTCTTTGATTTCTTCAGATCCTTCACATAGCTTGGCAAGTATTTCCCACATCTCTTTGGCTGTCTCGCACTTGATGATCTTACTCAGGTAGGCATTTGAGACTGTTGATGAGATGGTGTTTCTTGCGAAGCTGTCCAGACCAGCTTGCTTTCGTTCTTCTGACGAGTAATCCTTCTTTGGCTTGAGAATTGGCCGGTATTCTGGTTGTCCTCCATCATGAGCAGGTACGAGTTCATTTCTTTGTTTATAGATAAGGATGGGTCCGTCTGTGATGACGTCCCACATCATGTAGTGATGTGCACAAAGGAAGCTTTTCAATCTGAATTTCCAGATTGCATAGTCGTCTACCGAGAAGGTGGGGAGATTCCTGTTAAGATAAGAATCCATAGACATGTGCAGTATGTAATAAGATGAGTTTTTCTGAAAAACGGATCTGTTCGATTGACCATCGACAGAGTGTCAAGAGAGATCTCTTGATACAGAAACGGTGGTATTTTGAACCACTGCTCTGATACCAATTGATGGTCCCTGAGCTGGGTACTTGGTGTAGAGGGGGGGGGTGAATGCACCAAGTAGATTTTTCGAAACTTTTTCAAGTTAAAACACAGAGTTGGTGAGCTCAGTTATTGATCCAGCTGGGGAGGGTCAGCTGGGTAAATAACTCAGCTGGCGTTGCGGATAGTGGTGGTTTGAAAACTTAGCTCGGTTACTTAGAAAAACTCAGTTTGAAAAGATTAACTTAACGTTTTCAACTTAGTCAGGTTGTGCAACTTTTAGAGAGACACAGCTGTCTTTGGAGAGCAGCTGTGTTGTGCAGTTTTGAACAAATATGCAATGATATGAAGGAGTTAGTACACAGCTGAATATAAAGCAAAAGTAAAGAGATAGAGTAAGAAGCACGCGAGTTTATACGTGGTTCGGAGTAACACCTCCTACGTCCACGACCAGGTTCACTGGTAATCCACTACCACTTGGTTTCCAAGTACCAAGCAACTTCACAACTCTAACCCGAGCTGTGTTCCAACAGTTTGCGGGCACTGTCAAGCCTATACACCTTCAGTTTCCGGGTACTGAAGAACCTAACCACTCGAATTACGCGTTTCGAGCAAGCGTACCTTTACCTAACCTTTCTGGGTTTGGGTTTGGGTATGGGGTTCCAACTATGAACGAGTTCTTACAATTAAGAACTTCAGAGTATGATAAACTCGTTTGAAATCTAGGCTTAAGATATACAATGAGTTTGGCCTAGGGAACAGACGAAAAACTAAGCAGTTTCTTAACTAGAAACACTTTAAGATAAAGTGTTCTTTGATCTATGTAGAACTGCTTGAGAGCTTTTGAAAGAATAATGATTTCAGATAATGAAAGCTTGTAGAGAGTTTTTCGTATCTGATCCTGAGGTTGAAGACGGGTTTATATAGGTAGAGATTCAAGACTAGCCGTTGGAGGAGCCGTTTGAATCTTACCTACTCTTCTTAAATACAAGATCTGCCGTTGGGCGTATCTGCACCTGTCTTCATTTGTGTCACATCCTAGGTTCTGAAGTCTAGGATGCTGATCTGGCAATCCCTCATTGGTCGAGGTAGGTTGACTTCCTCTGATTCCGGGATCTTCTGCCTTTAGAGCTGGCTTTTGAATTCAGAGCTGGACTGTCTTGAAGTGGAGTCTTCAGAGATAGTTCCTTTGTTCTGTATGTACTGGACTACCGTGTTTTGAACTCAGCTCGAATTCTCTTCAGCTTGATCAGGCTCTGCTGGATCACTCAGCTGAAGGTTGACGCCTGCTTTCTTTTGCTAGCTGACTCCAGCTGTGAACACAGCTGGGTCGACTGCTGTCTTCCGCTAGCTGACTCCTGCTGTAGACACAGCTGGGTCGACTGCTGTCTTCCGCTTCCTTAACCTGTAATCCTAGAACATCTAAGGCTCAAACAGGCGAGCTGGAAAACACTATTTAGATTGACGCGATCATCTATTCGGTTGGAGAATCAGTTGGGTTTTGGTGTCAAATCTAAACCTTATAATTTTCCCAACAGGATCCACTTTTAATAATTTTAAATTAATATGGTGGGTTCAACAATGACAATTTTTGTAAATAATGAGGTATGAGAGGTTAATAAGTAAGTGAATTCTGTGTGGTCTATTATTATAAATGGACGTGACAATTCTTTTGTGGAAGGACCGAAAAGGAAATTATGGCAATTCTTTTGTGGACGGAGGAAATAATATATATCCTAAAATCCCACAACAAATAAGGTTAAGTAGATAATTAATACTCGCTCCATCCCTGATAAGTGTAGTCCACTTTTCTTTTTCGTCCATCCCCCATAAGTGTGGTCCTTTCTTAAATGGATATGACCCCACTTAAAATTTTACCTTTTTATCCTTTAAAAGTAACTAACACTACAACAAAGTGGGTCTAATTCTCTACTCACTACACATCTACCTAACATCCTTCTTAAAACCCGTGCCCCTCTCTCCGGACCACACTTATCAGGGATGGAGGGAGTATATCTTTAATTATTTAATGTATATAAATTATAATTTAGAAAGAATTACTTTTAAATATATTTCAATTAATTGGAGTCTGGAGAGGCCATTAACGAAATAATGAGTTAAATAGTACTTCCTCCGTCCATGAAAATTGTGATTCAATTTGTATGGAACAAGTTTTAAGAAATGTTTGGTAGATGTTTGTTGAGTGGAGAAATGACCTACCAATTTTGATTTGTTGTGAGGTTTAAAATAAAAGGAAGTGGGTGGGGTCATGTACAAAAAAGAAAGATCATAATTTTGAGGAATGTTTCGACTAAATTAATCCTAAAGTCGCTCGCAATTGAACGAGATCACAGTAGATTAAGCAAGCCAACCCAAGTATCGTCTCACAAGGAAAACTTAGCAGGGAAATTATTGTATTGCGAAAAGAAAATAACAGAAAGCGGTAAATCAAATTGGTTTGAGGATTTATAACTAGAAGGAAAGAATATTTAATCATAAATTAATCCCTAGGCAAGAACTAAAATGCATAGATTAAACCCTAGGCATGAATCGAAATTTAATCTAACAAAAGCATTAATCTTTTCTAACATTAATTCTAGAAAGCAATCTGCAGGAGAAATTATAAAGCATAAATAAAGAACTGCAATAGTAAACTTACTACTGTAATCGAAATCAAAGATAAACTGGAATAGAATCTGACAAATTGCAATATCTGTAGCCTTGAATCCGGAATGAAATTACGATAGAAAGTCACTAACTAGACAATAACCAAGAGTAAACTAGAAGAAAACCCTAAAGAACTCTAGAAGAACAAAGAAAAGAAAAGCGTCTGGAAATATGGAGATGCCCCATCTAACAAACCCTCGCTCGGTATTTATACACACGACGAATTAATTGCGCTCAGCGGTCTCCTAGCCTCAGCGATCGCTGAGCGCACTTTAATTTCCGCTAAACGCCTGAACTCAACGGTCGCTCGGGTTGAGCGAGCGTTGAACTCAGCGGTCTCCTAGGTTGAGAGACCGCTGACTTCTCGCCCTGTAATGGATGAAGCGCTGGACTCAACTGTCGCTCAGGTTGAGAGACCGCTGACTTCTGGCCCTGTATTGGTGAGGCGCTGGACTCAGCGGTCTTCTAGAGTGAGAGACCGCTGAGTTCTCTGAAGATGTCTCGTTTCGCTAAACGGTCAGCGGTCTCCTAAGATGAGAGACCGCTGACTTCCTGAAGGTGTCCCGTTTGTCGAAACGGAACGTATTACTGCAGTAGAAAACTCACAACGGCGGCGGAAGTTGAGCGAACTGTGTTTGCCTTCATCATTCCCGAGCAAAATCTATATTTTCAACCCGATAGCTCGACACAACATCATTAGCGCATTTTAACTTTAAAATAATGCGAAACAAAATAAATGTCATCAAAAGCGCGCATGCAAAACATACAGAAATGCAACCAAAAATGAATGTAACAAACCCTCCACACACAAAACCTTGCTTGTGCTCAAGCAAATCTTAATTAAAAACATAACAAGAAAGACGTAGATCGAAAATGACAAATCAAGCTTCAACGTCATATCCAGCGCAAGAACATTCTCAACATTCTTTAACTAAAGCAATTCACCCCATAACTAACGAGTTGCCCTTCTGCAAATAAACTCAATCAGCTCAAAACCAAAATGCGATGATAGGAGGCAAGAGATGAAACATGCTAACATACTTAATGCTTTAAATTTCTTTTCATTTCAAAATTCAACCAATTTTACACAATCTCCGGGGCAAAATTCACTAGGTAAATCCTCCGGAGTATTCCGGGTCTCCTAGAGTGGTTTCCCATACCCATCTCTCCTAAGCATTTCAACAAAAAAGTGGAGAGAGCGGGGTAGAGCCCCTCGGATCATACATTAAGCCAGCAACAATTTTCTTTACACAAGTGGCAAGAGAGTCGAGTTATATGGTCAAAAGTCATGAGGTGGAAACATTTAGAATTCATCTAAAGTATCCTCATGTGGTTTCCCATGCTCATGGTTCCCAGAAGAGCAGAGACTTCCCGACTCAACTTACACTTTAACAACACAAAGCACCAATCACAGATATCCACACATAAAGAAAACTTCCCACCTCCTTCTCTTATTCAAGGATTTCACCTCAATTATTCACATACAGAAAAAAAAAATGCCCCACAGTCAACTATGAAGTAAACACAATGCTTAAAGAAAAAGCTGAAAAAAATATCTTCAAACCATCAATTAAATCAAAGCATAATACATCATGTTCAATCCACATACTTCCACTGTTTGAATCAAATCAAGACTGATGAGGACAAGACAACACACAAACCAAAAGGGTTCCTCCCCCCCACACAAGAAAATAAAACAATGCCCTCATTGTGACAATGAAAGGAGAGAGAAAAAGAGACTTCACTGAGGGTACGACAGCTCCAAGCGAGAAATCATTCAAGCAGCATTGTCCAGCAACCTGAAACAAAAACACAAAGACAAAACAAAACAAAACAAAACAAAACAAAAGAAAGCAAAACAAATACAACAAAGGGAAAGAACGAGAAACCAACTCATGGGTTGCCTTCCATGCAGCGTTTGTTTAACGTCATTAGCTTGACTGCGAAACCCTTAACCAAATTCTGACTGAAGCTTCAGCTGATTTCTCACCTGGATTATCACATCATCTAAGGTTGCAGCTGATGGTCTCACTTTCGGGTACTTAACAACACCCATTGCACATGTTGCTTTTCTCTTATCCCATATTTGAATGTCCAGCTCGACTTCTTCCTCACTTTGCAGGTCAGACAGAAAATCATGCACTATGTCATCCTCATTTTCCAGATTAGCCAAGAATTCCTGAATGATATCATCCTCATTGTGCATATTAGCCAGGAATTCGTGCACAATATCATCCTCATCCACCGAGTCAAATATCTTGACGTAGGAACAATTTTGCACCAAAGGGTCAGGAGCTATTGACTTCTTACTGAACACAGAGAAAGTCATTGATCGCTCTGATCCCGCTATACTCAAAGTACCCGACCTGACGTCAATGCGAGTATTAGTTGTGGCCATAAAAGGCCTGCCTAGCAAAACAAGGTGACCATTCTCACTCCTTATCTCCTTGCCGGTCTCCAGCACAATAAAATCCACCGGAACTCTAATACCACTCACAGTTACCACAACATCCTCAACCATCCCACGAGGGTAACTAATAGAACCATCAGCTAATTCTATTTTCATGTCAGTATGCTTCAATTCACAATTACCCAATTTCTCAAACATACTAAAAGGCATCAGGTTAATTGCTGCACCTAAATCTAGCATTCCTGAGACCTCGTCGCTAATACCCAAGTTCATGCTTATGATAAAACTACCTGGATCATCCTGCTTAGGTAGTAGCTGTTGTGGTTCAGCTGTATCTAGAGGTATAGGTTCATCTGGCAGCTGGGAAGCTTTGATTGTACTCACGGTTTTGCTTCTCCACTTCTTTGTGGTGTCCCTCATATTAAGGGTGTGTACCGGTCCTTCTCTTAGTCTACTTGGTAAGGCAACAAATCGGTCAAATTGGTGTTCGCCCTTGTGAGGCTTGATTTCCTCCTCCTTAAATTTTGGAGCAACTTCTCTAATGATAGAAATAGCATGGGCCTGATGAGGTTGTTGTCCTTGACTCGGTATCTTCCCAGTCTGTTGTTGCTGCTGCATCTGATTCATAGTGCCAGATATCTGTCCCACAGCTGTTTCAAGACGCTTGATAGTGGCATCTTGAGCTTCCCTTGCTCGCTTGCTTTCCTGCATGAAAGCGCTCAAGCTATCCTCCATGGAAGTCTTTTGAGGAGGCTGAAATTGTTGGGAAAACTGCTGTTGCTGAGGGTACCACTGCTGCTGAGGGGGATACTGCAGAACAGGTTGTTGTTGTTGGGAAGGGTGAAATTGATAATTCTGTCCTAAGCCTTGTCCTTGATTCTGGTTCCTCCACCCATAACTAGACTGATTCTGCCATCCCGAGCTCTGCTGTCGTTGATTCTGATTGAAACTTTGGCCTTGATCCAACTGCTGACGTGGAGGATACCCCTGAGCAGCATAGACTTTTGCTCCTCCATCATATGTCGGCTCTCCCATTCTTTGACACTCTTCAGGATTGTGCCCTTGCTCTCCACAAATGCCACATGGCTCAGTAAAAATCTCTTGTTTAGTAGTTGTCTGTCGAGGTGGAGAAACAGCAGACTTGCTCATCTTCAATTCCTGCAGCTCTCTCATCATGTTGGCCAACTGCTTTTTCATATCCGGACTTTCAACAACTGCACTCACTTCAACATGTCGAGTACGGGTAGATTTCTGCTGCGAACTAGCTGCAAGGGTTTCAAATATTTCCTTCAATTCAGCGGCCGTCTTCACCGCAATATTTCCACCGGCGGTACTATCTACCATAAACTGAGCTGTCTGCACTAATCCATCATAGAAGAACTGCCACAATATTTCTGGTGCCATCTGATGATGTGGACACTGCTGGAGTAACTCCCTGAATCTCTCCCAAGCCTCATGGAATGGTTCATCTCCGGCTTGAGTGAAATTCATGATTTTTGTGCGTACTTCCTGAGTTTTATGATTGAGATAGTACTTCAGCATGAATTTCTCACACACGGCCGTCCATGTAGTGAGCGAGTTAGGTGGAAGTGATAAGTACCACGTTTTGGCTCTGTCCTTCAGTGTATATGGGAAACATTTCAACTTTAATTGGTCCTCAGTCAGAGCTAGCAAAGGAAAAGACTGGACCACCGTGCAGAATTCACGAACGAATTGCAAAGCATCTTCATTGGCCATCCCGTGATAAGAAGGTAGAAAATTCAGATGATTCTGCTTCAAATCATAATTCCTGACTTCTGTTGGCAGCACTATAGCAGAAGCAGTGGTTCCAAATGTAGGCCTAGCAAAATCCCCCATATATCTGGTATTGTTAGCCATTTCTTTCGGAAAAATAGGTTCGTCTGGCGGATCACACCCGGATTCTTCTGACTGAACAATAACTTCTTCTTCAAAACAAGGTTCGTCAACCTCGTTAAAACTGGACTCGGTTTCTTCTTGCAAACTTATCAAAATCCTACGTGGTTGATTGATGTTGTCAAAATAAGGTGCCAAATTCCTTTTCAAGCTTCTGCGACCTTGCATATACAACACTCAACAAATAGATTACACGCACCGGAGGAAAGAAAATAACCGAGTACCAAAAGAATAAAATAAATAAACATAAAATAAACTTAAATACAAAGCAACACAAAAATCGCCTAAAGTTTTCCCCGGCAACGGCGCCAAATTTGTTTTGACTAAATTAATCCAAAAGTCGCTCGCAATTGAACGAGATCACAGTAGATTAAGCAAGCCAACCCAAGTATCGTCTCACAAGGAAAACTTAGCAGGGAAATTATTGTATTGCGAAAAGAAAATAACAGAAAGCGGTAAATCAAATTGGTTTGAGGATTTATAACTAGACGGAAAGAATAATTAATCATAAATTAATCCCTAGGCAAGAACTAAAATGCATAGATTAAACCCTAGGCATGAATCGAAATTTAATCTAACAAAAGCATTAATCTTCTGTAACATTAATTCTAGAAAGCAATCTACAGGAGAAATTATAAAGCATAAATAAAGAACTGTAATAGTAAACTTACTACTGTAATCGAAATCAAAGATAAACTGGAATAGAATCTGACAAATTGCAATATCTGTAGCCTTGAATCCGGAATGAAATTACGATAGAAAGTCACTAACTAGACAATAACCAAGAGTAAACTAGAAGAAAACCCTAAAGAACTCTAGAAGAACAAAGAAAAGAAAAGCGTCTGGAAATATGGAGATGCCCATCTAACAAACCCTCGCTCGGTATTTATACACACGGCGAATTAATTGCGCTCAGCGGTCTCCTAGCCTCAGCGACCGCTGAGCGCACTTTAATTTCCGCTAAACGCCTGAACTCAACGGTCACTCGGGTTGAGCGAGCGTTGAACTCAGCGGTCTCCTAGGTTGAGAGACCGCTGACTTCTCGCCCTGTAATGGATGAAGCGCTGGACTCAGCGGTCGCTCAGGTTGAGAGACCGCTGACTTCTGGCCCTGTATTGGTGAGGCGCTGGACTCAGCAGTCTCCTAGAGTGAGAGACCGCTGAGTTCTCTGAAGATGTCTCGTTTGGTCAAACGGTCAGCGGTCTCCTAAGGTGAGAGACCGCTGACTTCCTGAAGGTGTCCCGTTAAGCTAAACGGAACGTATTGCTGCAGTTGAAAACTCACAACGGCGGCGGAAGTTGAGTGAACTGTGTTTGCCTTCATCATTCCCGAGCAAAATCTACATTTTCATTCCGATAGCTCGACACAACATCATTAGCGCATTTTAACTTTAAAATAATGCGAAACAAAATAAATGTCATCAAAAGCGCGCATGCAAAACATACTGAAATGCAACAAAAAATGAATGTAACAAGGAACACATAAATAAGGTAATAAGATCATAATTTTTAAGGACGGAGGCAGTATCAAATTAAAGTTTGAGCTAAACTAAATGAACATTTGTTTACTGATTTGATTAATAATACTCTCTCCGTCCCCCAAAAGTATGGTGCATATATGATTTGTTGTGAGAAATAAAATATTAGTTGAACCACGCTAACCTGGGATGGAAGGATTATCTTTTTGTGTACTTATATTTATTAAAAAAATTGTAATAAAATAAAAATAATAGTTAATACATTAAGAGAAATTAAGATATCCATATTATTTACAATAAATATTTTATTTAATTTTAATTTTATACGTAATTAATAATATATTTTAATATTTTTGAGAAAGTTATCCTCTAATTAATTCAAAGTGTGTTGATAATAAAAATGATACTATAATAAGAATGAAATGTAACATAAAATACACATAATTAAATTCACTTATTAACAGTCATACTTATATTTGTGCAATTTGTCTAGAGTGTCTTAGAATAAGGAAAAAAAGTTACATAAAGCAAAACTTTAGTATAATTCTAAGCAAGATCTACAATTAAATTTTTACAAGGAAAAAATGAGAAATATTATGCCGCTTAATTAGCAAGTTAACAATCACAATCTACCTTCTATTTTGTAACCTATATTCATATTACTACTGATAATTGTGCAAAATAATAATGATATAATTAAAAAATATTATACGATACTACAAAATTACAAGACGAACAACATTGAATAAAATATTAATTGTAAGATGTTTATTAAAACAAGAATATTAGCTTGGTTTTGAATGATTAGAGGCAAAGAGGGAATAAATGTTTTATTGAATTTTTTTTCATTGGCTAGGATATTTTTGATCTAGATCTTGAAATTTCCATAAATAATATATTAGAAGAGTAAGAAAAATGAGGAAGGAAATTTTACAACATAATCTCACTAAATTTTGAAGCCAAAATAACATTGGGGGTACTATAGTCACAATAACAATATGAACACTTCAAGTATTAATTTTTAAGATATATTTAATATATAATATGATATGATATGTGTCATACAAAGATCAATGACCCACATTTATTCATATTTCTTACTTTAAGTTTTTCTTTTATTTGACCCTTCACATATACATATATATTCTTTAAATTTATAACTTTTACGTGCAATGCACGTACCATCCATCTAGTAATATTTAAAAACATCGAAGAGATCGGGATAGAGTTTTTAATTTTAAAGGTTGTGATGGAACTGAAAAAAAACGCAAATCACGTACCCCATATTTCTTTTTTTTAAATACTCCCGTACCTAGTGTGTATGCCTTTTTTTGTTGGACATTGTACATACTTTTGTATATAGTAAAGATACTCTTTTATGTACTAAATTGTACTCCCTCCGTGGCTCCGTCCACGATAATTGTTATTTTTGGGGAGTGGCACGAGTTTTAATAAAAGTATAGATATTATTTGAGTGGATAAATGGCTTCACCACTATTGTATTGTTATGCTATTATTGTCGGCCATGCTGGTGTTTTTGTAAATAAGTAGATGAAATATGGTCTAAAAAGTAAGGGAGTGTGTAAGGTCATGTTAAAAAAAAAAATAGAAAAATCACAATTTTCGTGGACAGACGAAAAATGAATACTGACCATAATTTTCGTGGACGGGGTTAGTATGTCTTTCTTGTTCCATATTGGGGATGACCTAATGGTGGAGTTAGTATTCATGAGATGAAAAGTCATAGATTTGAATCTTATCGACGCCTCTATAGGTGGAGTCTGACATAATTGTTTTTCAAATACAGTTTACCTATCCTATGTGTTTGCAGCCTATCCACGGAGACAAGAGTTTACCCAATGTATATTGAAGGTAGCCGTTTTGGATTCCCACTACATAACTTTGTTTTGTATATAAAATTTAGAAGCAAAATTTGAGATAGCCAAAATAGACAGGGAAAATTAAAAGTTGGCCACCAACTTTATTTGTAGAAAAACCGGCCAAGTTTGAGAAATCCGGACAAAATTGCCCTCATCGGTCAAATTTACTATTTACCGCATTGACCTAGTTTTCACCACTCCTCCTTCCATTCTCATTTACGAAATTTCTCTGTATTCAAAATTCTCTCTGAAAACCCTACCGTTCTACCGTCGCGCCGCCACCGTCGACTACACAGATCCGAGCAGATCTAAAGAGATCCGACCAGATCTCGCCGTCAAACTTCATCGCTGTCAATATTAACTGCATTTCCAGAAGTCAAAATTCTTCGTCGAGTAGATCTAAAGAGATCCGGCTTTCATGGTATCGAACTCCGGTTCCAGAAGTCAAAATTCCGAACAAGGTGAAGTCTCTGTCAGTAAAAGACCTAGATCCGACGATGAAGGAGAACCTTCACCACGAAATCCTTTTGCAGATTTGATGGTACGAATTAATTTTTTTGTATATTTGCTATGATTTGACTGTAATTTAGTTTTTTTGAAATTCTATAATTTAAGGGACGAATATACGTAATTCGTTCCATTCGTCCAGTTCGTGCAATACTTTGATTGTATTTGCAGTGAATTTTGTTTATATATGGTGGTAATATATGCTGTGAATGTTGTTTATATTTGGTGTTTGTCGCAGCCCGGCCTAGAAATTAGATGACAAAGCCGGTGGGTCCCACGACTTACACAATTTATGATTAACAAAGGAATTTAATAGCGACCCGACTATTTATCAATAATCACAAAGGACAAATCAACTAAACCAACAATCAACTTTGACATTTTCAAAACAAGTATAACTTGAGATTTATGAGACGATCAACCAAATAAGCATTTATGGAATAATCAAATCAGCTCAAGATCAATAATTCCCATCAAATGAATCCAACAACTCAATGACATGAAAACAACGAGCTGACTTATAGATCAAGAATGCAAGATATATATATATATATATATATATATATATATCAAGTAGGCTGATCTCAAAAGGAGTTCACAAACATATTTCGATCAAACTTTCACAATTTAAACGACTTAAACTTAGTTTGACTTTAGAATACAACCATCACCAACAAAATTATACATCATCAAATTTCATAAATTTGCAGCGAAAAAACGAGAGAATATATGTATGAAGACATATATTCTAGGTTCTAAGCTCATCAAAACGACTCTTATCATATAAACCAATAACAACAACAAGTCCGCCAGCACACGATCATCTTCATCCCAGCTAACCTGCACATTTTAGAATAATAGGCGGGGCTGAGTACTTCGTACTCAGTGGGCATATGCCAAGATAATTTGAAAACTTACTGAATACAATTATAAATTGGACTTGCCGAAAGATATAGCACAATTCAAACTTGTGCATGTTCAAAAGAATACATAAATATATATAAGAGTATGTACCGTGTCTACAATAAAATAGTGCTGAGAAGTAGGCCTCCTTCTCAAACACTTGTAATCGTCCACTCCTTTCGGAAGGCTCCCGATTACAAAATAGTGTACACAAATCCTACCTTGCGTAGGACCGAATTCGTCTTTCTTTGGTAGACGGTATCATACAAAACTTTAAACATTTGGCAAGCCAATTACTTGAAAACATCACACATATATATATAATCATATATATATATATAGCATTCATCATTTCTTGGTTTAGAAAGCCCACCTGATAACTGAAGCTTTGGACTTAACCTTTATCGATTCTGAATCCTCGGATTCACTTCCACTCGATCCTTCATTCGAACTAGAATTCACGAATTCAGAACGAGAATTAACTACTATCGAATAAACGAATTCGATCTTCTTAACTTCTAATTTACTTCGAAATTCTACGTCGAAACTCGACGAAACTCGAGAATTTCTAACTTAACTTCTTAAACTCTCTTATTCTATCTTAACTCATACTTAATCATCAATCATCAATCATCAATCATCAATCACACTTAACATAACCATACTTTAATCCGTCTAACGGATTCAGAAAATTCTTAAATTAAATCCACTCACATTTTCCAACATTATGAACATAATTACACATTCACTTCACACATTCGACTCGATTAAACATATAGACTCCCGACTCGGGAAATTCAATTAAAAATAGAAAATCTTTATTACTTTGAATTAAATTCTCAGAAAATCACACAATACTTTATTTTTAATGAGAAGCTCACAAATGCAATTAGTTTCTTAAATAAAATTTAATTAATAATTTATTTTATTTTATTAATTTTTGGTTATTTTTATTTTAGGGTTTCTAAAATTCTTTTCTCTTCTTTTTAATTTCTAACATACTTGATTAAGCATTATAAGCTTAATTCTTCAATTAATTTCAATCAATTAATCAATAAACTAATAACCCTAATTTAAGAACCCAATTTTCGAATTAAACTAGAATTTAGGGTTCATCAAGCTTTCTTTTGATTAATTCTTGATTAATCAAACATCATTAACATCATATAACATCAAATCATCCATCAATTACATCATACTTCATCAACATTTCAAACCCTAATTTTTAAACATTTAATTTCGACATGTTTCATAAAATAAAAATGGTTGGGAATTTATACTCACTTTCAACATGAAACATGCTTAGAATAATTAACTAAACTCATTTATAACATCAAACTAATCATACAAGACATGGATCAAAACTTGGTCATTTCTTGAATTTTTCGAAAATCTCAAGAAATAGGTTTAGGGTTTCTCATGATTCATTTAATCACATAAATCATCATATAAACATGAAATAAACATCATACTAAGAAATCAAGATCATCCAATCACTTCTAAATTTTCTCCCAAATTTTCGAAATTTATATATATATATACATGAAAGAGGATGTTTAAACCATGGAAATTGAGCTAAAAGCTTGGAAGAACAAGGATATACACTTACTTAATGGATTGGAAAGGATTTGCTAACTTGAATCTTGTTCTTGGAGCTTGGAATGAGCTCATCAATGGAGGTTGATATATGTATATATGTGCGTGTATGTGCTGCTGCGTGAGTTGTTTGGGAGGGTGGGAAGAGGTGGAGAATGATATATATAGTATTTAATTACTTAATCTTTAAGTCATTTTATTAATTAATGACTTAATCAATTTTAATTAATTAATAACAACTAATCTTCCGATAAATCCCTAATTTCTTAACATAGGAATTTAGATTAGGGTTTCACGTATCTTAGATAAAAATATCATAGAAAGAATCGGAGATTCGAAATATTTTCAAATCGACCGAAACTAAAAATTTAAGCGATAAATCACTCAAAAAATCACTTAAATAAATTAAATTCTTCTTTCAGTCAATTTATGACCAAACATTTATCACTTATTGATAAATGTAAAAACTTCTTCATTTCGGATTAACCGAGACGATAAAAATTAATTAAAACTCATTTTTATGGCAAAATATATCTGCCGGATAAAATTTTCGAAAACGAAAATTTTTCTTTCACTGAAATCTTATCTTTCATACTAAATTAATAATTTTAATACGCAAGAAAGACGGAATACTACAGCGTTGTTGTACCCTGTCGTGCAAAGTGTACCAAATATTGGCCCGCAAGTTCTTACTATAGCTTGGCACACCTGGTACGAATGCAACGTATTCATACCAGGTGTGCCAAGACTGGGCGGGGTAAGGCTTGGCACACATGGTACGAATACAACGTATTCGTACCAGGCGTACCTATAATTTATGCAGTGTGAAGGTGAAATGGACCTATAAGATGTACCTAACAAAGTACAAGTCATGGGAAAAGAGCAAATAATTGGTAATATAAAAAGAATTTTAAGCGGCTTCGGAGAAGATGCATTCAAGCAAATGAACAAGTCTGTGTTCAAGCACTTCATGCAGCTCCCAGATCGCATAACAAGAAGTGGAAAGTCTATTCACTTCATGGTATCACATCAGGTAACTGTCTGGCCAGAATTAGATGAGACGGTATTATAGTTCAAATTGGATGAACAAATTACAAGATTTTCCAGAATAGAATTTGCGTTGGTTACTAGACTGATGTTTGGAGGGAGCACGTTCCAGCCATACGGAGAGCATGTAATTCCTCATGATTTTGTGTATACCAGACTGCTACAAAACAAAAGGATTACCCCCAATGAACTGTACAATAAATTTATAACTAAGGCCTATAAGGGAGCAGTTGCAGCTGACTATGTGAAATTAGCAAAGGTACTGATTGCTATCTTCTTTTTGAATTTGGTTGTGGGAAGTACATGATTCATGAATGGGTGTGGGTGTTGGTTGAAGACAATCAAGAATGGGAGAAATTTTCACGGGGCAGTATCTCTTACCAGATACTCTGTGATTCCATCAACCATGTCACAACGACTACCTTGGGAAACAAATCGGGGGAAGGAAACCATATGAAAGGCAACACTGTTGCTTTCTCAGCTTGGATATTCTGTGTTGTGAAATAAGTGGGTGACACAGTTGAGGGTAGGATAAAAAAACACAGAATACCTCGTATGTTAAGGTTTAAGTTTGAAAAAAATATGGAAACACCAGGAAGTCCAAGGTAAATTTGAAACTGATATAACCTTTCCTAATATATGATGCTTGCATTCATATCTAATGTCATTTAGTATAATAGATTGCAGCCACATTGGAAGCGGATGAAAAGGAAATGAAGAGGCTATATTAGACCACACTCGAGGAGCAAGGGAAGCCATTTGAAATCATATACATCGTTGGAGCAGATATTCAGAGACCAAAATAAGTAGCTGATGCAGAAGCACGTGATGCAGGAGCTGAAGCTGAAGCCCAAACATTTGCAGCAGGTGATGCAGGAGGTCAAGTACATAGACATGATCAACAAGCTCACAGACTCCCTGTCCTAGAACCAGAAGACCCTGTTTTCCCACTGAGATATTTACAAAGAGGAGCATTCCTGGAAGACATCGGGGAAGTGTCTGCAAAACGGGTTAGGATTAAGTTAAAAGAGATAATATCAAGTGAACGTGTAGAGATGATGAAGTAGATGCAAGAACTTATATCACAAGAACGTGTTAAAATGTTGCAGGATGTAGCAGAATACCTCAAACATGAACGTGAGAGGATAGTGAAGGATGTAGGGGACTACATAACATCGAGGATGACAGCCACTGGAGATGCTTAACTTGATCTGGTATGTGCGTAAAAGTGTGAAACTTGGGACACTTGGTACGAATTTAGTAAATTCGTTCCAGGTATGCCAAGTATATAAGTGCAGGCACTAGGCACACCTGGTACGAATTCACTCAATTCGTACCAGGTGTGCCAAGTATATTAGCGCAGACATTAGGAACACCTGGAACGAATTCACTCAATTCGTACCAAGTATACCAAGTATTTAAGTGCAGACACTTGGTATTAAACTTCATTTATTCATTTTGAAGCCTATGACTACTCCTCCAACCGTCACGCAATTAAAAGAACAATGGGAGTCTGTACTACCGTTCGAGAAGGATTGAGGGTACTCAATGGTCGACGTACGCACCAGAAATAACATCAGCACAACAACCACAAACAACAACAGTAGCACCAGCATCGGAACCACAAACAGCAACAACTGCAACAGCATCAGAACCAAAAATAGCATTAGAAGTAGCAGCATCAGAACCAAAAATAGCACCAGAAGCAGCACAAGTCAGACCAGTTCAAAGAAAGATTCCATTTGCTGTATGCAAGAGTCCATTTCTCCCAAATGATATTCGTGCAGTTACCACTTTTGATAAGTTCATGAAGTGAAAAGATGATGTCAAGTAAGTTGTTAATGTGATATATTATTCTTATTAATGAGTTAGTTTTGTGAACATTGATCTTACTTGTGTATGCACAGGCGTAATGTAGGATTACCATGGGCTGTAGACAGAGAATTGTTTGGTTACATTAAGGATGTAACCACACAATTCGAGATAGCCCACATTGTTGGTCCCAAGACGGATACCTTGGAGTAGAGAGGGGGGTGAATACACCAAGGTTTAAAAACTTTTCCAATTAAAACTCTTTTGAGTGAGCTGGCTGTGTTCGATCCAGCTGAAGGACAGCTTGATCAACACAGCTGGCTGTGTGTGTGCGCGGAAGTTGATGGGTTTGGGAAGTCCGTCTGTTGCTTCAAATATATTGCAAAGCTCTATTTCACTTTTCAGTTAGTCAGTTCATGCAGCTTGAAAGAATGCTTATGATGAGTTAGCTCAATGCATAAATAAAGCAGTAAAGAACAAAGCAATTTAACGTGGTTCGGAGTAACACCTTCTACGTCCACTACCAGATTCACTGGTAATTCACTACCACTTGGTTTCCATGTACCAAGCAACTTCACAACTCTAACCCGAGCTGTGTTCCAACAGTTTACGGGCACTGTCAAGCCTAACCTTTCAGTTTGTGGGTACTGAAAAAACCTTACAACCACTTGAATTTCGCGCTTCAAGCAAGCATAACCTTGACCTAACCTTTCTGGATTTGGGTTTGGTTTGGTTTTCCAACTATGAACGAGGTCTTATAATGAAGAACAGGGAGTATGATGAACTCGTTCAAACTAGGCTTAAGATCTTTATATTCTGATCTATTCTGCTTATGACTGAATATGTGAACAACTAAGAACACAGCTGACTGGCTCGATGTTCTTGAAAGATTTAGCTTTGAAGATCGTTGTTCATTTTTCTATTTTCTCTTCTATTTCTTCAGTCGTCTCATTAGTCTCTTTTCTTCAATGGTGGAGGAGATATATATAGATGGAGATTCAAACTAGGCGTTGGAAGAGAGCCGTTTGAATCTTACCTACTCTCATTGACTTCTGGCCTTTAACCTACGAAGTAGGTCTACATCCACAAAAGCTTTTTCTTCTCTGATTTGACCGCGACAGATAAGATCTTCTGACACTAGGATCTTGTCTTGGAGAAGGTCTTCCTCTTCGAGCTGCGAAGCGTTTCTTCTGTGTATTCAGTGTTTTTGACTCTGCTGCATCTCGACTCTGAGCTGTCTTAGACTTGAGCTGTATCATCAACCTGAGATGTGTCTTTAACCTAAGTTGTATCACTGACCTGAGCTGTGTCTTAGACCTGAGTTGTGTCATCGACACTAAGCTGGGTCTTCGACACTGAGCTAGGTTTCTGTCACTGAGCTGGGTTTTGATACGGCTAGGTCTTAGACTCTGCTTGGTCTGCTCTGCTGAGTCTGCTTTGCTGAGTACCTTAGCTGTGTCAGCTTAGCTGTATCTTCTGCTATCTTCAGCGATTCTACCTGTAAACTTAAAAACTCTATA
Source organism: Agastache rugosa (assembly GCA_031470985.1). Lineage (NCBI taxonomy): Eukaryota > Viridiplantae > Streptophyta > Magnoliopsida > Lamiales > Lamiaceae > Agastache > Agastache rugosa. The sequence goes on from CM062608.1 coordinate 25,316,389, forward strand.
AGCTCAAACAGGTGAGCTGGAAAGCACTTGGGCTTGCGCAATCATCTACTCGGTTGGGGTCAGCTGGGTTTTTGTAACAAATCAAAACTTTATTTATTTTTCCAACAATTTCCTCCTTTTTGATGATGTCAAAACCCCAAGTTGGAAAAACAATTTACTTTCTCCTTGAAAGAAAACGGGGTTTGAAAAGAAATAAACATTCACAACAGATAATCAAATTCAGAGCCTGGACAAAGAGAGATTGTCTTCAGGTTGATATTGATAAAACGAACTTTTCATTAATAATAAATTTTACAATTTTATAATTACCAAAAAAATTTCAAAAGAAAAGATTCCCCAGTTGGCTGGGTCATCAGTTGTGCTACTTCCTCTGTTCGTCCATTTGATGGTCAGTCTTGAGACCATATCTGTTGAAGATGAATTCCTCCGAGTTCTTCCATTCGTCTTGATTTTTCGACTTGGAGATTCCTCTTTTGCCAGCCCAGAAATAAACTTCTTTGATAATTTGGGCTTTGTCAGGAAGGTTCATTCCAGCTAACATGGGATGCTTCAATTTCTTGACTTTTGGAGCCTTTAGCTGGATGCTGTTTCTCTTGGTATAAAGGGCAATTGATCTTGCCATCATTGGATCCATCTCTTGGAGTTCGAGAAGATAGTCTTGGAAAGCAGTTTTCGGGTCCTTTGTAATGATTCAAGTAATAGAATTCTTTGATGAATTCTGTTTTGCATTGTTCCCAGTCTTCATTGAAATCATCTGGGTTTTTCTTGTTTTTCTTGTCGGTTGAGGCTGCTTGGACTTGTTTCTTCTTAGCTTGCCTGTAGCTCTGTCTGTTCTTCTTCTGCTTTTTCTCATCAGGCTTGAGCGATTCGGCTTTCTTTTTTGATGATTTTGTCCAGCTCCTCTATCTCTCTTCTTTGCTCGTTGTGGAAGTTACACAGCCAGTGATAGTCCTTGTATTCTTCTGGCTTTTGTCCACAAGCTTTGGCAAGAGCAACCATTTTCTCTCTCCACGTCTCTTTGACTGCTGTAGATGGTTCATCCTCATCCAGCTCTTTGGCAAATATGTCGATTTCTGACTGATTTGGCTGCACCGGTTCCCCTGAGCTGCAGCTTCTCTCTCAATTGTTTTTCCAGCTCTATCCTTATCTTCCCCCTTTTTGGCATTATCAAGAAGGGAGACAGAGAGGTTAGCAACTGTTGCGTTGAGCTTGGAGAGAGCACCTTCAACATTAGCGATCTTGGTTGTGTTCTCAGCTGTGGTGATGTTCAATTGATCATTACTGCTGCTTCCAGCGCTGAACTGAGCATCCAGATCCTTGAAAATGTTGAACAACTGGCGGATGTTAGAGCTGTTGGGGAGAGTAGACTGTTTGATGGCTTCCAGCTGGCTTGAAAGATTTGTTATATCGTCAACCAGTGGAGCTTGAAGTCTTGTTACTATCTTAGGAACTTTTTTCTCTAGATGGTTTGACTGATCAATTCTTTGAGAGATGAGAGATTGCTTGAGATCTAGACTTGTGCTTTCCTGTAAGTTTTGGGCAAACTTATGGGCTTTATCAATTGTCCGCTATTATTCTCGAACTTGATAGTCTAGAGCTGTGAATCGCATGATAACCTCGACTTGAGACTTCAATCTGTCCTAAAAAAGGATTTTCTCAACCTCTTTAGAGATTGCTTCCTTCATGGCAGTTGAGAGCTCGACAGCTGAGTCCATTTGGGTCTTGGATTCATCATGACTGGGTTTGTCTGCCTCAAACTCGACCAGTACGCGAGTTTCATTGGCAATTGGACTTGGTGGGCTGCTGTTGTTGTTTCTGGTTCAGCTGCTGCATCAGCTGGTTCTTCAGTGATCATTACCTCAGCTATGTTTTCTGGTACAGCTTCCTTGGTAATCTTTGCTGAGATTTCTTTGGAATTCTCAGCTCCAGAAGCTGTCTCCCATCCCGCTGCTGCAAGAAGCTTATTGGCTGACTCCCAGACATCTGCTGGATGCGGTTTGGGATACTGCTGAGAGATTTCGATGATACCTCTAATGAGGTCATCCTGATGCAAGTATGCGTCCTCCAGGCTTCCAAAGCCAAAGTGTGCTGAAGACGTGCTTCATCTGTCTTCAACTTCTCATAGGAGAAGGTCTCTATCAGTTGCTCATTCTGGTACCAAGTTGCCATCTTGGTGGCAATGTAGAATTTTACATCTCCAACTTTGACGAGGGCGATTGGTAGGTGCGCCAGAATTGGATACTGAGTTAGAGCACACTTGATCTCAGTAATGCGCAAGTCCTCGTACATGGCTTCCATGAAGGCTGAGCCAGTAGAGTTGAGTGATGGAGAGGCAGTGGAATCACTCTCTGATTCTGTGGAGATTTGAGGATTTGGATCGGTTGGGTTCACAGTAGGCTGTGAAGAAGCATCAGCCAACTGCGTAGGAGATTGAGCTTTGGGTGATTGCTGTTTTGGGGGTGAGCTGGGATTAGTGAAAGATGGTTCAGCTTGGGTGTCAGCTGGCTGTGAAGGAGCTTCAGCCAGTTGAATATCTTCCTGCTCTTTTACAGGAGATAGCTCTTTGGTTGGAGAGCTGGGTGGAAGAGAAGGTTGTTTAAGTGGAGAGCTATGAGGCAGTGAGGGCTGGGGTGAGCTGGGAATATCATCAAGAACTCGAGTGATAACCTGAGTCGTCGGGGAAGGTGGAGGAGGTGGAGGAGGTGTCTGACTCCTTGGATTATCCAGCTCGTCCTATGAGCTGGATGACGATTCATCATTCAATCCCATATCAGCCAGGATGTTTGATCTGTACTGATTGAAGGCTGATACTGGCTGTGAGGAGAGAATCACCATTGCCTGACTAAGCTTGCTTGGTGGGATTGTCGGAGTAGCCTCTGAAGATTCCTGAGTCGGTAGAACGACAGTTGTTCTCTTCTTCTTTTCTACTGGGCCTCCAGCTGTTTTGGGGTCAGCTGTCTTCCTTTTCCTCTGTTTCTTCTCCGCTGGAACTTCTAGTTTTGTTTCTTTCAGCTGTTTCTTGCCTTTGCTCACAGCAGGCTGTTTTCTCAGGAGATCATTGATTTGACTAATTCTCTGGAAGAGAATCTTCGTTTCTGTAAAACAGTTCTGAATCAGCCCACTTGACTGTGATATTATAGCATAGGTACAGGGGCTCTGAGGTTGAATACGTCGTCCTGGTGGATTCGAACTTGATCTTCTCTGACTCCTTGACCAGTCGGTTGAGTAAGAAGTCAAACCAGTTGACATATGCGCCTTTGATCATGGCAATCATTGGTTTGAGTTTTGAAATACTGATCTCTCCTTGAGATCCAGCTATCCCCAGAATACACTTCTGCGTAATATCCAGAAGCAGCCTGTACTTTGGCTTGAGAAGGAGCTTTGACATGCTCGCTCTATACGGTTCTGGAGAAATAAGCATCTCCTGACTGAGGAATTCATCCACTTCCTCACGGCTGTAATCGTCTGGAATGAATCCTCCTTTGTTGGGTAGATTGAACACTTTTCGCAGCATTCTGTTGAGCTTGATATTGATGGTAGCTGAGTCAACTTTTCCGTCAGCGCCCTTGATGGTCACATCGAATGCAGATGAATACAAGCCATCTTCGTTGATGATGTTCAGATAAAAGAGTGCGGCATCTCTTTTCAGCATAAGTTTGGGCATGGAGGTTGCGCACAGCAAGAGACCGGAGTCTACAACTAGATCCATCATCTCTTTAAGTTCTGAAATCTGGAGGTTTGCGGTAGACAGAGCACTTTCAAAAGATAGCTTTTCCATTAGAGCTTCAAACTGATTCATCCCTACGGTTGATTTCTTGGGTGCCATCTCTGCAATCTGTTGATTTTGATCGTGCGAATAACTTGCAGAAAATAGATAGAGATTTTGATGGTTTGAAATTCGCAGAGATAAAGATGAAAGAATTCTGCGTATCTTTTCTATATATATCAACTGTCATAATAGATCAACGGTTGAGATTGAAATGGCTGATATTCTGATCAACGACTGGGAGAGAATTACTCATCACGTTTTGTAGACGTGTTTACGGTGAGTGTATTACAATCGCGCGTGAGGCAGTTCAAATGTTTTGACGTTCTGCCACGATCCTACTGTGCTACAGTACATTTCAGACTTTACATTTAATGCGATGGGAAAGGAAACTTATCAAGCAGTTTAACTAAGGAACATATGTCCGCATAAAGTAGGAATTCAAAATAATTGGACTTAAATAGCATATTCCTCAGAGTAATAAATACATGAGACACAAACTGGTCAGCTTGGACATAGAAGTCAGCTGATACCACGGTGGTCTTTTCCTTTGCTTGACTGAGTTTTTCCCTCAGCTGAGTATCTAGAGATTAACTCGATTTTCCTTCAGCTGAGTTTCCTTGAGCTCTGCGACTGATGTAGTTTAGCTTGATTCCTTCTTAGCTGGGTAATCATTCTGAATCTGAGCTTGGGATCCAGCTGAGTTTGTTCCCCCTCAGCTGGATGATCTTCTTTCATTCGGTTTGAGCAGTTCAAATAATCCATACATCTTGATTTAGATTTCAGCATTTTCTGCATGAATTTTCCCGACAAATGGCATTCTGATGTTGAGAAATTTCTTGGGATCTTTCACGTCGTCAGCTGGGTTAGAGAATCAGCATGATTATTCTGCTGGATCAGGATTTTCTTCAGCTAGATATTCCTAGCTGAGTCTCCATCTTTGTGATTGCATCCAGCTAGGTATTCTTCTTGGTAATTCTGCTGGACTGGGGTCGGATCAATTGTAGATTCCAATTGTTGGTGAATATGCTGAATTGAGTTCCCCTTCAGCTAGATTCCTCTTCTGGATTTTGCGATCCACGCTTGATTCAGCTTTGTTTGATATCCAAAGGATGATATTTGATAGTTTAGATGGATTTATCTACTGCCTTTGAGCTCTGTGATCAGCTGGAAATCGCTGCTTCTCTTGGGCTTGGAGTTGCCGAGCAGTTTGCTTCTTTGAAATGACTGAGCTTGGAGAGCTGGCTTGATTACGTACGATTTCTTTGGTACATCCTTGGTTTGGTTCCAGCTGTGTTTGCATTGGCTGGAGCCATTCTTTGATCTGTTTCAGGTTTGGCCACGACAGTATGCAATATAATGATTTTAAAAAGATTTTGAAAATTAAGGATCTGTTCAGGTAACCACTATCAGCAAAGAGGCTGACTTGACACAGATACAGTGATCTGTTGGAACCACTGCTCTGATACCAATTGTTGGTCCCAAGACGGATACCTTGGTGTAGAGGGGGGGTGGGGGTGAATACACCAAGGTTTAAAAACTTTCCAATTAAAACTCTTTTGAGTGAGCTGGCTGAGTTCGATCCAGCTGAAGGACAGCTTGATCAACACAGCTGACTGTGTGTGTGTATGGAAGTTGGTGGGTTTGGAAAGTCCATCTGTTGCTTCAAATATATTGCAAAGCTCTGTTTCACTTTTCAGTTAGTCAGTTTATGCAACTTGAAAGAATGCTTATGAAGAGTTAGCTGAATGCATAAATAAAGCAGTAAAGAACAAAGCAATTTAACGTGGTTCGGAGTAACACCTCCTACGTCCACGACCAGATTCACTGGTAATTCACTACCACTTGATTTCCAAGTACCAAACAATTTCACAACTCTAACCCGAGCTGTGTTCCAACAGTTTACGGGCACTGTCAAGCCTAACCTTTCAGTTTGCGGGTACTGAAAAAAACCTTACAACCACTTAAATTTCGTGCTTCAAGCAAGCGTAACCATGACCTAACCTTTCTGGGTTTGGGTTTGGTTTGGTTTTCCAACTATGAACGAGTTCTTACAATAAAGAACAGGGAGTATGATGAACTCGTTCAAACTAGGCTTATAATATTTCTATTCTGATCTATTGTGCCTAAGACTGAATATGTGAACAATTAAGAACACAACTAACTGGCTGGGTGTTCTGGAAAGATTTGGCTTTGAAGATCGTTGTTCATTTTTTCCTGAGCTGTATCATCAACCTGAGTTGTGTCTTCAACCTGAGCTGTGTCACTGACCTGAGCTGTGTCTTAGACCTGAGCTGTGTCATCGCCACTAAGATGGGTCTTCGACACTGAGATGGGTTTCCATCACTGAGGTGGGTTTTGATATGGCTGGGTCTTAGACTCTGCTGGGTCTGCTATGCTGAGTCTGCTTTGCTGAATACCTTAGCTGTATCAGCTTAGCTGTGTCTTCTGCTATCTTCAGCGATTCTACCTGTAAACTTAGAAACTTTATAAGCTCAAACAGGTGAGCTGGAAAGCACTTGGGCTTGCGCAAACATCTACTCGGTTGGGGTCAGCTGGGTTTTGGTATCAAATCAAAACTTTATTAATTTTTCCAACACACATAGATTTCTACCTAGCTGTACTAGCCACAACCCTAGATTACGCATGACTCACTAATATTATAGAAGGTGTTGTTGTTACTGGAACCTCAATGATGGTAATTTATTAGATTTGCTATATATATTAATTACACAATAAATTAATTTTGTATTATGTTCAACTCAATAAATCTATATATTATAGCTCACAATTGAAGAAGTCTGGAAAAATTTGCACAAAGATGATCCAGAAGATTCCACATATAATCCATTAATAGAAAAGGTTGTTCCAGATGAAGATCTCGATAGACTGTGCCTATTTGCCGATGGACTTCTGCCGGAATGGGGGCCCAAATTGAAGAAATTGACTGATGTAAAAAGGGTAACTAAAACTAAAATTATCTGGGTTAAACTGATGGTTTAAGACTTGGCACACCTGGTACGAATGCAACTTATTCGTACCACGTTTGCCAAGTCTTGGCGCCGTATGCCTTGGCACACCTGGTATGAATGCAACTTATTCGTACCAGGTGTGCCAAGTCTTGGCGCCATAGGCCTTGGCACACCTGGTACGAATGGAACTTATTCGTACCAGGTGTGCTAAGGCATACGGTGCCAAGACTTGGCATACCTGGTACGAATGCAACTTATTCGTACTAGGTGTGCCAAGTCTTGGCACCGTAGGCCTTAGCACACCTGGTACGAATAAGTTGCATTCGTACTAGGTGTGCTAAGCTATACCAGGTGTGCCAAGCTATACAACGCTTATTTCAAGTTAGGATACCAGTTACGAATGATAATTGTTATTAATTTACTATTGTTGTAGGTGATCATGGTGTGCCCCTTCAATGGTCATTGGGCCACATGTTGCTTCGACCTGGAATATCTAAATTTCGGGATATACGACTCCAACCAACACTTGTTCGAGGATCATCACAAAGAAATAATTAAGAGCAAAGATCTTTACCCCCGTTGCCCGCATATTCCCACAGATCATGAAGCGAATCGGATATCACTGCGTGAATTACGATCCATTTTTATATTGGTATCCAAGGAAGAATATGTTAAAGCAGCATGACAGTGTGAGTTGTGGTCCCTGTGCATTGAAGTATGTCGAGCTCTTACTAACTGGTAATGCCTTAAAAAAGAACATGACAAAGAAGCAAATGAAGGATTATCGGTATCACATTGCTGATACAATCTATCATTAGAGCACTGCTGAAAGCACCCTCGCCATTGGAATGGACCAGGATTAGTATTAGTAATTTTTGTGATAAATAATTTGGTACAATTCAGTAGTTTTTGTGAACAATTTGGTATTAATCCTTAAGTATTAGTAGTTTTTGTGAACAATTGACATGTAATATTTTAGTACGTGTACGTACGCTTTAAATTTTATGCCTACATATTATGTAAATATTACAAGCCAATACAAGTAAATAGTTCAGAATTTAACTAGTTGATTATCCAAAATAAATAGATCCACACAACAACAGTACATTGTCCAAATAAATAGCACAAAAATATCAAGAAATCTTGTCTCTTTCCTTGCATGTTAAACGAGTATGCCCAGCCACACCACAAACACTGCATCATTTCTGTTTACGAGGTTTACTAATGCTGGGTTCGTTGCTACTAACTTCTTCCGGAAAAATTTGTAGAATCGCAGTGCATGTATTCTGATAATGACCTCGCTGATGGCACCAAAACACACACGACTGCTTGTTGAATTGGATCCAGACGCATACCTATTTTGACGTGGTCGTCCAGCTTGTCTAGGTTGGGAGGCGTTCCAACAACCCTTGAAATGATCTCTGGAGGAACACACCACTCTTCTGGATCTGGAATCGGCATCTCCTCTCCAGCATAAATTTCACACAACGTCTCAGTTACATAATAAGCACTCACATATGACGTTGGATTTTGCTTCTTTTTACTGCTTAAAAAGAAACAGAATGCAGTAAAAAATAAAGTACAGCATGTGGTCCTACCGGTACGAATTCTTGTTTCATACCAGGTGTTCCAACTCTTGGCGTGGTAAGCTTGGCACACCTTGTACGAATACGTTTCATTCATACCAGGTATGCCAAGCTTACCGCGCCAAGAGTTGGAACACCTGGTACAAATAAGTTGTATTCGTACCAGTCGTACCAACTAACTGATGTACTAAAACATATAAAATAGAAAATAACTTTAAAAAATAACCTTATTGCTCCTGCTGCATGAGAGCAGGGTATCAGGTTGAGATCAAACACAAAACATGTGCACTTCCTACTGTCAAGATCAACAATGTAATTTTTCATACTAGACGTGACCTTATACTTCGTTGAAGAAATGGCTTCAACACTCATGGGTTGGGCCAACTCTATTGATCTTCTTAATTTGGTCTAGGCAAAGTCTGTTAACTTGTGAGTTCTTTCAGTAGCAATAGCATGCCGTTCTACAAACCATTGCCTGATGAAACTACGTACACACTCCAAAAGAGTACAAACTGTCAACTTTCTAGCCCATCATAGTCGGCCATTCAAACACTCGGTACAGTTAGAAGTTAAAAACCAATAACGGAGCAGGGACATTTTGAACGAGCCTATCTAGTTGGATCAATACTTACCACTTTCTCGTGTGCACGACGTGCAAATGATAACAAATTTTTCATATGCTCCTCGAAATCTTGTCTCTTACAACTCTTTGCAGCTTCATTGAAGACAAATATTGCATGTTCACCCCATTTCTTGAGGTTTCCTTGTAAGTGATACGTACAAAGTCCATGAGGAGTCCTTGGATAAACACAATCCACTGCTTTCTTAATACTGAGGTGCTGATCAGACACAAACAATAAGTTCTCAGGGCAACCAAATGTCTGTCTCAGCTCCATGAAGAACCAAATCCATGATGCATCACTTTCTACGTTGCCAATCTCAAAAGCTAATGGGAAAATCTGTTCATTAGCATCCTTGGTAGCAGCAACAAACATGATACTTTTGTATTTTCCTTTCAAATATGTACCATCAACTACAATAACGGGACGACATGTACTAAATCCTCTAACACATGCAGCAATAGCCATGAAACAATATTGAAAAGAACCATCTGAAGTTGTCTTTAATCCAACAATGGAACCAGGATTTGAATGCTCCAACCAACACAAGATACTTGGGAAGTAGTTGAAAAGATTTACTCGCATCGCCGTATGTCATGGTGAGTGCTCGATTTCTTCTAGCCAAAGCAGTTTGATATTTGACAGTAATACCAAATTGCCTTAGTAGTTGCGCCTGAATATCCTTCGGCCTAAGAACAGCACCCTCGGCCATCAAATGAGGAACAAAGTATGAAGCTAGTACCTTCGAACTCACTTTTGGAGCAGCATTGTATCTCAAATCAGATTCACACGTGTGAGGGCTCCATCTATGAATTCTTCATGCATTTCCCAATGATCTCGCATGCATGATGAACGAACATTTATCTTCGTGTTTGCAAACCACATGATATCTTAACTTTGATGAACGCTTGGTAATAAATTCCACATGATTCACGAGATGATGCAGTCCACATGCCATAATCATTTTCTCCTTCTTAAAGAACATAGCCCTACGACAAAGTATTTCAATAATCGGTTCATCAACAATTCCTAGTTCTTTACAGGAAAAGATGATTGATATGCATCACCCGGAATGCTCCACTGTCGACCAGGTTCATGATTTTCCTCTATAATGTCATTCAAACCATCTAATGATAGCACATTAAAACGATTTCTACCACAACTGTCATCCAAATCATCACAATCATCAAAACTGTCTGCATCATCACTATCAACAGCCTCATCATTACAATTATTATGACCCTCATCACGACCAAAATCAATTGGTTCCTCATCAACACCATTACCATCAGACCTCAGATCATGATTCTTATTTTGCACAATCACATTCCTTGAAGTTATCAAATTCTCACTATTTTGAGCATTTAACGAATTCATGAAACCCTCATGCTCACATATAGGATGATTCACAACAACAAGTAGAGATTCATTACTTCTAAGAGAAACAGTCACATGTAACAATCGGATAATCAAATTTCAAGTGCAACGCCTAGGTACAACTGGTACGAATATATATCAGTCGTACCAGTTGTACCATGTCACTGCGCACCGAGACTTAATACATATGGTACGAATATACACCATTCATACCAGTTGTACCACGTCACTGCGGGCTGAGACTTGACACACCTGGTACGAATGTAACTCATTCGTACCAGGTGTACCAAGTCTCGGCGCGTAGTGACGTGGTACAACTGGTATAAATATACACCATTCGTACCATTCATACTATTCGTGGTGCAATGACGTTGAAAATATAGGAAGAAATATATGCACGAAGAGGACGACAAGATCTGGAAAATACGACAAGAACATAACAGACTAGATCGACAGACTAGATCTAGAAAACTCAATTAATCAGATCATCCGCATGACAAGTAATACAATAAAATTACCTCAATTTTATTGAAGAAACCACTCCACTAATACAGAAGAACGTCGCCGGCAAAATTCTCAGCCGCCGGTGTATCGTCAAAAGGAGGAAACTCGGGGAATACGAGCTGTGAGAGTATCGTTAAATGGAGGAAATATGGAGAATACGTGAAGCTGTGATAATATCGTTGAACGGAGAAAATCACATCACCATAGAAAATCACCGCCGCCGGCGGAGAATACGAGCTGAGAGAATATCGTCGAACGGAGAAAACCAAGAAATTCACCACCGCCGGAGAATATGAGCTGCGAGAGTATCGTCGAACGGAGAAAACCACATCACTGCTGTAGAAATTAACTGCCGCCACTGGCGACTACGAGTTATGGAGAGAGAGAGAAATTTCAGCAAAAAATGAAAGAGAGAGAGAAACAAGATCTGATAGATAATAGAGAGAGAAAGAGATAGATAAGCTAGAGGGAGGTAAATTTGTTTGAGGTTAAAGTAATGCATTTAAGTCACTTCAGCCCAAAGTTGGCCACAATTTATAAAAATAAAGTTATTGACAACATTTAGTTTTCACTAACTTGTTAGGCCAAAAGTAAATTATTTTTTTTTTGATAGACAGAGTAAATTATTTTTGTAGTTTATTATAGTGCTAAATATACTAAATACTTCCTTCGTATCACTGAACTTGTCTTTCTTTCTTTTTTAGGATGTCCCATTGAACTTGTCTTATTCCAAATAAGAAAATAATTAACTATTGAAAAGTGGCGTGATCTACCAATTTTCTATCTTTTTATTCTTCTCCTCAATACATGTGCTGAATAGTAACAATATAAGTTCAGGGAGAAGGAGGGAGTAATATTTTTCTATATGTTAAACGATGATCCCGAAATGAGTTCTTCGGTGTAGAGAGAGGGGGGTGAATACACCGAAGTGAGCTTAGTTATAAATCCTACTGACTTCTTTGAGAAGATGGTCAGCTGGACTGATAACTCAGCTGGCTGTGCGGAATATGGTGGTTTAAAAACTTTCCTCGTTTGACTTAGAAAAACTCAGCTTGAAAAATGTTATCTTTCAGTTTTCAGCATCATCAAGTTAATGCAGTTTGAAAACTCAGTTGGCAGGGTCACTAAGCCAGATAGCTTAGCTTGAAAAATATGTTGTGCTTGTTATGGTTAGTTCTTTAACTGAAAATGCAGAATTAAAGAAAGCAATAAAGAACATAATATTTTTAACGTAGTTCGGAGAAACTACTCCTACGTCCACGGTCAGAATTCTCTGGTAAAATTCACTAGGGATAACCACTTGTTTTAATGAGTAACAAGCAACTTCGCAGCTAGAGCTAGAGCTGTGTTATAACATTTTGCGGGCACTGTAGAAGCCTTAACGATTCAGTTAGCGGGTACTGAATAGACCTAAGCACTCGAATTGTGCGCTTCGAGCTGGCGTACCTTAACCTAAACTTTTCTGGATAGAAGGATTTGAGTGTTGGTCCCAAGACGGATACCTTGGTGTAGAGGAGGGGGGGTGAATACACCAAGGTTTAAAAACTTTTCCAATTAAAACTCTTTTGAGTGAGCTGGCTGTGTTCGATCCAGCAGAAAGACAACTTGATCGACAGAGCTGGCTATGTGCGGAATGTGGTGGGTTTTTGGAAAGTCCGTCTGTTACTTCAAATATATTGCAAAGCTTTGTTTCTCTTTTCAGTTAATCAGTTTATGCAACTTGAAAGAATGCTTATGAAGAGTTAGCTGAATGCATAAATAAAACAGTAAAGAACAAAGCAATTTTAACGTTGTTCGGAGTAACACCTCATACGTCCACGACCAGATTCACTGGTAATTCACTACCACTTGGTTTCCAAGTACCAATCAACTTCACAACTCTAACTCGAGCTGTATTCCAACAGTTTACGAGCACTATCAAGCTTACACCTTTCAGTTTGCGGGTACTAAAAAAACATGACTTACAGTTTTCGGGTACTGTAAAAACCTAACCACTCGAATTACACGTTTCCTGGTACAAGAATGATACCCAAGTGAATCTGGAGAAGTCATCCACTACGACCAGTGTGTATTTTCTACCGTTGAAGCTAGCTGGAGTTACTGGACTAAAAAGATCCATATGGAGGAGCTAGAGAACTCTGTCTATTGATGGAGTTGGCTTGAGGGAAAATGATATCTTCGTCTGCTTTCTCTACTGACATGCGCTGCAGATGTGGCTTTTCTCGTACACTTGATGTGGAATTCCATCACTTGAAGTTTAGATGGTTTAGCTGTCTGTGCCAGAGCCAGCTGAGCTCGTTGCTGCTTCTAGATACAAGACACGTGTCTGGAGGCTGCTGTTCCAGTTAGCGAAATACATATTTGCTTCTCTTCTCCCTCTCAGTAGCATCTGCTTGGTTTCCCTGTTCTTCACTGTGCATCCTTGTGCATCAAACTTGACAGAAAAACCATTGTCGCAGAATTGGCTAATGGATAACAGGTTATGTTGCAATCCAAGTACAATAGAAACATTTGTAATTTTAACATTTCCAGTTTCGAATGTACCGTAATCTTTGGTTTGACCTTTGGAATTGTCACCAAATGTTACTTGTGGGCCAGGGCGCTCTATGTATTCCCAGAGTAGATGCTTTAGATGTGTCATTTATTTGGAGCATCCGCTGTCCATGTACCACAGCGTCCTCATCGACTCCTCTATGATGCGTCGTTCCCTTGCAACCAGTCACAGAAATCAAAATTTAGGTCCCCAGTTTTAATTGGGTCCTTGTGGGTTAGTCAAAGATCCATTCATGACCCAGATCTGCCTTATGACTTGGATTGAGTCTATTGGTCCCATGACGGATACCTTGGTGTAGAGGGGGGTGAATACACCAAGGTTAAAAAAAAACTTTTCCAATTAAAAACTCTTGAGTGAGCAGGCTGTGTTCGATCCAGCTGGACGACAGCTTGATCGACACAGCTGGCTGTGTGTGTGCGGAAGTTGGTGGGTTTGGAAAGTCCGTCTGTTGCTTCAAATACATTGCAAAATTCTGTTTCTCTTTTCTCTTAGTCAATTTATGCAACTTGAAAATATACTTATGAAAGGTTAACTGAATGCATAAATGAAACAGTAAAGAACAGAGCAATTAACGTGGTTCGGAGTAACACCTCTTACGTCCATAACCAGATTCACTGGTAATTCACTACCACTTGGTTTTCAAGTACCAAACAACTTCACAACTCGAACCTGAGTTGTGTTCTAACAGTTTACGGCCACTGTCAAGCCTAACCTTTCAATTTGTGGGTACTGAAAAACCTTACTTACAGTTTCCGGGTACTGTAAAAAACCTAACCACTCGAATTACACGCTTCGAGCAGGCGTACCTTAACCTAACCTTTTCTGGGTTTAGGTTTGGGTATGGGTTTCCAACTATGAACAAGTTTTTACAATGAAGAACAAGGAGTATGATGAACTCGTTCGAACTAGCCTTAAGATATTTCTATTCTAATCTATTCTGCCTATGACTGAATATGTGAACAACTAAGAACACAACAGACTGGCTGGGTGTTCTTGTGAGATTTGGCTTTGAAGATCGTTGTTCATTTATCTGTTTGCTCTTTTTGTTTCTGCAGTCATCTCTCCTCTCTGGTGGAGGACATATATATATAGGTGGAGATTCAAACTAGCCATTGGAAAAGAGTCGTTTGAATCTTACCTACTCTCATTGACTTCTGGTTTTTCACCTACGAAGTAGGTCTGCATCTGCAGAAGCTATTTCTTCTCTGATTTGAGCGCGTCAGATAAGATCTTCTGATATCAGAATCTTGTCTTGGTGAAGGTCTTCATTTTCAAGCTGTTAAGCGTCTCTGCTGTGTCTTCAGCGTCTTCGACTCTGCTGCGTCTCGACTTTGAGTTGTGTCTTAGACCTGAGCTGTATCATCAACCTGAGCTGTGTCTTTAACCTGAGCTGTGTCATTAACCTGAGCTGTGTCTTAGACCTGAGCTGTGTCATCGACACTAAGCTGGGTTTTTAACACTGAGCTGGGTCTTCGACACTGAGCTGTATTTCCGTCACTGAGCTGGGTCTTGATACTGCTGGGTCTTTGACTCTGCTTGGTCTGCTCTGCTGAGTCCGCTCTGCTGAATTCCTCAGCTGTGTCTGCTTAGCTGTGTCTTCTGTTGTGTTGAACCTGTACTTGGAAGACCTAATAGCTCTAAACAAGTGAGCTGGAAACAACACAAGGTTTATACATTCATCTACTCGGTTACGGCCAGTTGGGTTTTGGTATCACTTCAAAACATGTTTATTATTTTCCCAACAATTTCCCCATTTTTGATGATGCCAAAAACCTTTACAAACTTTTACAGAAAAACATAAAACAAAATTCCTAACTAAACTCTTCATGGCTGCTCCGCATGCCTTGACGAGAGTTTGCGCTCTTTCTCCAGTTGGTTTTCCAGCTCACCATTTGCCTCTTCTAGATTCTTTTTCTGTTCAATCCTTTTTCCCTTTCTATTTCCATTTTTCTGTTCAATCCTTTCCCTCTTTTTGGTTCATCAAAAAGATAGCGGCAGTAAGGAGAGTCAAGGTCTGGCGGCGGCATTCTGGAAATAATTTCTTCCCATTCTTGGTAACTCCAGTCAGCTTGGAGTTGATACCAATTGATGGTATTTCTCAGTTGTATAATTCAGTTTGGAGTGAGTCATCTTGACCTTCTTCCTCTGATAGAAGACTCTATTTGCAAGGTTCCCCCTCAATTGGATATTTCAATTATTTTATCTGTTGGGTTTGATTCCTCTGGCTTGATGTGGAACAAGTTGCAGCTGATTATTTGATGGAGAAAGATCGCGAAAGGGATCATCATCCGCAGAATTTAAAACGGGCATAACATTCGCTTCGAGGATCAGAATTTCTATTATAATACCATTCTGGAAGCGGAACAACGATTCGGATTAAACTCATAGCACCCTGCGCGATGACCTAAGTGGTCCCGGGCCCAAATTCCTTTGGCAATCCAGATTTATTTATATACTTTCTGAGTGATAGTTCTGGTTGGTCCTTGAATGGATCCTCTCCTCTCTGGACCTTGTTGACTGAGCTGGATGACCTTCTGTCTTTGATTTTGATTCCAGTCAGCTGGATTTTCTGCTCGTTTTGAGCCCTGTGTTTAGCTGGGAGTCGCTGCATTTCTTGGGCCTGAGGTTGCCGAGCAGTTTTCCTCTTTGGCGGGGCTGAGCTTGGAGAGCTGGCTTGATGATGTTTGACCTCTTTTTGGTACATTCTTGGCTTGGTTCCAGCGCTGTGTTTGCATTGGCTGGAGCCATTCTTAGTTTTGATTTTCTGGTCATCTCCAGCTACTTGATCAGCTGTGTTTTCTCATCGTCAAGCTCCCTCTTCAGCTGATTCGACTAAGCTGTCTTTTCTTTTAGCATGGTATTTTTCTTTGAGAGCTGGATCAGTAACTCACCTGATCATTCATTCTTCTGCTTGTGCTCATTCCTTAGCTCTAAATTCTCAGCTGTGCCATGTCCAGCTGGTTTAGAGAATCAACTTGATTTCTCCGCTGGATCAGTTTTCCCTTCAGCTGGAGATTCCAGCTGAGTCTTTCTTGTTGAGTGCATCCTGCTGGGTATTATTCTTGATTTTGCTGACTTTTTAGCTATGTAGAGTTCCCCCTTGATTTGATAGTAGGTGACTTTTTCTTCAACTGCATCCTACTTCCTTTTAACGAGCGGATTTTCTCAACATTTGTCATTTCTTTGATGAGGTCTCAATTTGTATAGCAGGTAGACAGCTGTCCCAAATCCAGCTGATTCATCTGCTGCTTCTCGATTCTTCTCTTGAGACCAATGTATTCGAGTGTGTTCATTGTGTTTGCATTCGGAAATTTGGTCCCAGAACTGACTAGGGTAAGTTCAGTTTCTTCAACAGCTGGGTTTGAAAATCCCATGAAGCAGGCATCTTCAATGAAATGCTTCATATTCTGAGTTGGACGAAAACTCTTGAACACTTGATCTTCTTCAATTTTGTTCGACTTGAGCTCTTTATCTTTTCTTTGGGAGGTCGACTCAGCTGGGTTTCTCTTTGGGTAGAATTGCTTGTCGTGATGACCCTTCATGATCATCTTGTACCTTTCCTTGCTGTGTTCCAGCCTATTAATATTCCGTACAAGCATGGCAACTTCTTCGTACAATTCTTCTTTGCTCATATTTCAGTGCTCCTTGTTGGTCCTTCCAAGCTGAGCTGATTGAGCTAATCTTCTTGATTGTGATCTGAAGGCTGTCTCTTTAGCCTTGGGAGTCAACTCCGATTCATTCATCCGGCTGGATGATCCTCTACTTGTGATCCCCAGATCAAATTCGTTGGCTTTCAAGATGGAGAACAATTTTTCCGTCTCCATACTGCCAAGATCAGTTCTGCTTTGGTGAACCACTATATGTGTACACCATTCTGAGGAGAGAGCTGAAAGAACTTTCAAGTTCTTGTCTCGAACTGTATGTTTCCCAGTTCGGATCGTCTCGATCTCGACGACGAGGTTGGAGAATCTGAGCTCCATTTGATCAATGGACTCATAGGGTTTGGAAAGTCCGTCTGTTGCTTCAAATACATTGCAAAATTCTGTTTCTCTTTTCTCTTAGTCAATTTATGCAACTTGAAAATATGCTTATGAACGGTAAGCTGAATGCATAAATGAAATAGTAAAGAACAAAGCAATTTTAACGTGGTTCGGAGTAACACCTCCTATGTCCACGACCAGATTCACTGGTAATTCACTACCACTTGGTTTCCAAGTACCAAGCAACTTCACAACTCAAACCTGAATTGTGTTCCAACAGTTTACGGGCACTGTCAAGTCTAACCTTTCAGTTTTCGGGTACTGAATAACCTTACTTACAGTTTCCGGGTACTATAAAAAACCTAACCACTCGAATTACAGGCTTCGAGCAGGTGTACCTTAACCTAACCTTTTCTGGGTTTAGGTTTGGGTATGGGTTTTACAACTATGAACGAGTTCTTACAATGAAGAACAAGGACTATGATGAACTCGTTCGAACCAGGCTTAAGATATTTATATTCTAATCTATTCTGCCTATGACTGAATATGTGAACAACTAAGAACACAGTTGACTGGCTCGATGTTCTTGAAAGATTTGGCTTTGAAGATTGTTGTTCGTTTTTCTGTTTTCTCTTCTATTTCTTCAGTCGTCTCACCAGTCTCTTTTCTTCAATGGTGGAGGAGATATATATAGGTGGAGATTCAAATTAGGCGTTGGAAGAGAGCCGTTTGAATCTTACCTACTCTCATTGACTTCTGGCCTTTAACCTACGAAGTAGGTCTGCATCTACAGAAGCTTTTTCTTCTCTGATTTGACCCGCGACAGATAAGATCTTCTGACACTAGGATCTTGTCTTGGAGAAGGTCTTCGTCTTTGAGCTGCTAAGCGTTTCTTCTGTGTATTCAGTGTTTTTGACTCTGCTGCATCTCGACTCTGAGCTGTCTTAGACTTGAGCTGTATCATCAACCTGAGATGTGTCTTTAACCTAAGTTGTATCACTGACCTGAGCTGTGTCTTAGACCTGAGTTGTGTCATCGACACTAAGCTGGGTCTTCGACACTGAGCTGGGTTTCTGTCACTGAGCTGGGTTTTGATACGGCTGGGTCTTAGACTCTGCTTGGTCTGCTCTGCTGAGTCTGCTTTGCTGAGTACCTTAGCTGTGT
Source organism: Agastache rugosa (assembly GCA_031470985.1). Classification (NCBI taxonomy): domain Eukaryota; kingdom Viridiplantae; phylum Streptophyta; class Magnoliopsida; order Lamiales; family Lamiaceae; genus Agastache; species Agastache rugosa. The sequence continues at coordinate 25,334,912 of CM062608.1, forward strand.
CAGCTTAGCTGTATCTTCTGCTATCTTCAGCGATTCTACCTGTAAACTTAGAAACTCTATAAGCTCAAACAGGTGGGCTGGAAAGCACTTGGGCTTGCGCAATTATCTACTCGGTTGGGGTCAACTGGGTTTTTGTATCAAATCAAAACTTTATTTATTTTCCCAACAATTTCCTCCTTTTTGATGATGCCAAAACCCCAAGTTGGAAAAACAATTTACTTTCCCCTTGAAAGAAAACGGGGTTTGAAAAGAAATAAACATTCACAACAGATAATCAAATTCAGAGCCTGGACAAAGAGAGATTGTCTTCAGGTTGATATTGATAAAACGAACTTTTCATTAATAATAAATTTTACAATTTTATAATTACAAAAAAAATTTCAAAAGAAAAGATTCCCCAGTTGGCTGGGTCATCAGTTGTGCTACTTCCTCTGTTCATCCATTTGATGGTCAGTCTTGAGACCATATCTGTTGAAGATGAATTCCTCCGAGTTCTTCCATTCGTCTTGATTTTTCGACTTGGAGATTCCTCTTTTGCCAGCCCAGAAATAAACTTCTTTGATTATTTGGGCTTTGTCAGGAAGGTTCGTTCCAGCTAACATGGGATGCTTCAATTTCTTGACTTTTGGAGTCTTTAGCTGGATGATGTTTCTCTTGGTATAAAGGGCAATTGATCTTGCCATCATTGGATCCATCTCATGGAGTTCGAGAATATAGTCTTGAAAAGCAGTTTTCGGGTCCTTTGTACTGATTCAAGTAATAGAATTCTTTGATGAATTCTGTTTTGCATTGTTCCCAGTCTTCATTGAAATCATCTGGGTTTTTCTTGTTTTTCTTGTCGGCTGAGGCTGCTTGGACTTGTTTCTTCTTAGCTTGCCTGTAGCTCTGTCTTTTCTTCTTCTGTTTTTTTCTCATCAGGCTTGAGCGATTCGGCTTTCTTTTTTGATGATTTTGTCCAACTCCTCTATCTCTCTTCTTTGCTCGTTGTGGAAGTTACACAGCCAGTGATAGTCCTTGTATTCTTCTGGCTTATGTCCACAAGCTTTGGCAAGAGCAACCATTTTCTCTCTCCACGTCTCTTTGACTGCTGTAGATGGTTCATCCTCATCCAGCTCTTTGGCAAAGATGTCGATTTCTGACTGATTTGGCTGCACCGGTTCCCCTGAGCTGCAGCTTCTCTCTCAATTGTTTTTTCAGCTCCATCCTTATCTTCCCCCATTTTGGCATTATCAATAAAGGAGATAGAGAGGTTAGCAACTATTGCGTTGAGCTTGGAGAGAGCACCTTCAACATTAGCGATCTTGGTTGTGTTCTCAGCTGTGGTGATGTTCAATTGATCATTCTTCTTGCTTCATTGACTGAGCCGAGCATCCGGATCCTTGAAAATGTTGAACAGGCGGCGGATGTTAGATTTGTTGGAGAGCCCCATTTGATGGCTTAAATTTGGCTTGAAAGATTTGCTATATCGTCAACCAGTGGAGCTTGAAGTCTTGTTACTATCTTAGAAACTCTCTTCTCTAGATGGTTTGACTGATCAATTCTTTGAGAGATGAGAGATTGCTTGAGATCTAGACTTGTGCTTTCCTATAAGTTTTGGGAAAACTTATGGGCTTTATCAATTGTCCGCTAATGTTCTCGAACTTGATAGTCTACAGCTGTGAATCGCATGATAACCTCGACTTTAGACTTCAATCTGTCCTGAAAAAGGAATTTCTCAACCTCTTTAGAGAATGCTTCCTTCATGGCAGTTGAGAGCTCGACAGCTGAGCCCATTTAGGTCTTGGATTCATCATGACTGGGTTTGTCTGCCTCAAACTTGACCAGTACACGAGTTTTATTGGCAATTGGACTTGGTGGGCTTTCTTCTTTGTTGTTTCCAGTTCATTCTGTATCGGTGATTCTTCGGTGATCATTACCTCCAGAAATTTCATGTGTTTTCTAGTACGGCATGCACCCTTGGTAATCTCTGCTGAGATTTCTTTGGAATTCTCAGCTCCAGAAGCTGTCTCCCATCCCGCTGCTGCAAGAAGCTTATTGGCTGACTCCCAGACATCTGCTGGATGCGGTTTGGGATACTGCTGAGAGATTTCGATGATACCTCTAATGAGGTCATCCTGATGCAAGTATGCGTCCTCCAGGCTTCCAAAGCCAAAAGTTTGCTGAAGACGTGCTTCATCTGTCTTCAACTTCTCATAGGAGAAGGTCTCTATCAGTTGCTCATTCTGGTACCAAGTTGCCATCTTGGTGGCAATGTAGAATTTTACATCTCCAACTTTGACGAGGGCGATTGGTAGGTGCGCCAGAATTGGATACTGCGTTAGAGCACACTTGATCTCAGTAATGCGCAAGTCCTCGTACATGGCTTCCATGAAGGCTGAGCCAGTAGAGTTGAGTGATGGAGAGGCAGTGGAATCACTCTCTGATTCTGTGGAGATTTAAGGATTTGGATCGGTTGGGTTCACAGTAGGCTGTGCAGAAGCATCAGCCAACTGCGTGGGAGATTGAGCTTTGGGTGATTGCTATTTTGGGGGTGAGCTGCGATTAGTGAAAGATGGTTCAGCTTGGGTGTCAGCTGGCTGTGAAGGAGCTTCAGCCAGTTGAATATCTTCCTGCTCTTTTACAGGAGATAGCTCTTTGGTTGGAGAGCTGGGTGGAAGAGAAGGTTGTTTAGGTGGAGAGCTATGAGGCGGTGAGGGCTGGGGTAAGCTGGGAATATCGTCAAGAACTCGAGCGATAACCTGAGTCGCCGGGGAAGGTGGAGGAGGTGTCTGACTCCTTGGATTATCCAGCTCGTCCTCTGAGCTGGATGACGATTCATCATTCAATCCCATATCAGCCAGGATGTTTGATCCGTACTAATTGAAAGCTGATACTGGCTGTGAGGAGAGAATCACCATTGCCTGACTAAGCTTGCTTGGTGGGATTGTTGGAGTAGCCTCTGAAGATTCCTGAGTCGGTAGAACGACAGTTGTTCTCTTCTTCTTTTCTACTGGGCCTCCAGCTGTTTTGGGGTCAGCTGTCTTCCTTTTCCTCTGTTTCTTCTCCGCTGGAACTTCTAGTTTTGTTTCTTTTAGCTGTTTCTTGCCTTTGCTCATAGCAGGCTATTTTCTCAGGAGATCATTGATTTGACTAATTCTCTGGAAGAGAATCTTCGTTTCTGTAAAAACGGTTCTGAATTAGCCCACTTGACTGTGATCTTATAGCATAGGTACAGGGGCTCTGAGGTTGAATACGTCATCCTGGTGGATTCGAACTTGATCTTCTCTGACTCCTTGACCAGTCGGTTGGTAAGAAGTCAAACCAGTTGACATATGCACCTTTGATCATGGCAATCATTGGTTTGAGTTTTGGAATACTGATCTCTCCTTGAGATCCAGCTATCCCCAGAATACACTTCTGCGTAATATCCAGAAGCAGCTTGTACTTTGGCTTGAGAAGGAGCTTTGACATGCTCGCTCTATACGGTTCTGGAGAAATAAGCATCTCCTGACTGAGGAATTCATCCACTTCCTCACGGCTGTAATCGTCTGGAATGAATCCTCCTTTGTTGGGTAGATTGAGCACTTTTCGCAGCATTCTGTTGAGCTTGATATTGATGGTAGCTGAGTTAACTTTTCCGTCAGCGCCCTTGATGCTCACATCGAATGCAGATGAATAGAAGCCATCTACGTCGATGATGTTCAGACAAAAGAGTGCGGCATCTCTTTTCAGCATATGTTTGGGCATGGAGGTTGCCCACAGCAAGAGACCGGAGTCTACAACTAGATCCATCATCTCTTTAAGTTCTGAAATCTGGAGGTTTGCGGTAGACAGAGCACTTTCAAAAGATAGCTTTTCCATTAGAGCTTCAAACTGATTCATCCCTACGGTTGATTTCTTGGGTGCCATCTCTGCAATCTGTTGATTTTGATCGTGCGAATAACTTGCAGAAAATAGATAGAGATTTTGATGGTTTGAAATTCGCAGAGATAAAGATGAAAGAATTCTGCATATCTTTTCTATATATATCAACTGTCATAATTGATCAACGGTTGAGATTGAAATGGCTGATATTCTGATCAACGACTGGGAGAGAATTACTCATCACGTTTTGTAGACGTGTTTACGGTGAGTGTATTACAATCGCGCGTGAGGCAGTTCAAATGTTTTGACGTTCTGCCACGATCCTACTGTGCTATAGTACATTTCAGACTTTACATTTAATGCGATGGGAAAGGAAACTTATCAAGCAGTTTAACTAAGGAACATATGTCCACATAAAATAGGAATTCAAAATAATTGGACTTAAATAGCATATTCCTCAGAGTAATAAATGCATGAGACGCAAACTGGTCAGCTTGGACATAGAAGTCAGCTGATACCACGGTGGTCTTTTCCTTTGCTTGACCGAGTTTTTCCCTCAGCTGAGTATCTGGAGATTAACTCGATTTTCCTTCAGCTGAGTTCCCTTGAGCTCTGCGATTGATGTAGTTTAGCTTGATTCCTTCTTAGCTGGGTAATCATTATGAATCTGAGCTTGGGATCCAGCTGAGTTTATTCCCCCTCAGCTGGATGATCTTCTTTTCATTCGGTTTGAGCAGTTCAGATAATCCATACATCTTGATTTAGATTTCAGCATTTTCTGCATGAATTTTCCCGACAAATGGCGTTCTGATGTTGAAAAATTTCTTGGGATCTTTCACGTCGTCAGCTGGGTTAGAGAATCAGCATGATTATTCTGCTGGATCAGGATTTTCTTCAGCTAGATATTCCTAGCTGAGTCTCCATCTTTGTGAATTGCATCCAGCTGGGTATTCTTCTTGGTAATTCTGCTGGACTGGGGTCGGATCAATTGTTGATACCAATTGTTGGTAAATATGCTGAATTGAGTTCCCCTTCAGCTAGATTCCTCTTCTGGATTTTGCGATCCACGCTTGATTCAGCTTTGTTTGATATCCAAAGGATGATATTTGATAGTTTAGCTGGATTTATCTGCTGCCTTTGAGCTCTGTGATCAGCTGGAAATCGCTGCTTCTCTTGGGCTTGGAGTTGCCGAGTAGTTTGCTTCTTTGAAAGGACTGAGCTTGGAGAGCTGGCTTGATTACGTACGATCTCTTTGGTACATCCTTGGTTTGGTTCCAGCTGTGTTTGCATTGGCTGGAGCCATTCATTGATCTGTTTCAGGTTTGGCCACGACAGTATGCAATATAATGATTTTAAAAAGATTTTGAAAATTAAGGATCTGTTCAGGTGACCACTATCAGCAAAGAGGCTGACTTGACACAGATACAGTGATCTGTTGGAACCACTGCTCTGATACCAATTGTTGGTCCCAAGACGGATACCTTGGTGTAGGGGGGGGGGGGGGGTAGGGGTGAATACACCAAGGTTTAAAAACTTTCCAATTAAAACTCTTTTGAGTGAGCTGGCTGTGTTCGATCCAGCTGAAGGACAGCTTGATCAACACAGCTGGCTGTGTGTGTGTATGGAAGTTGGTGGGTTTGGAAAGTCCTTCTGTTGCTTCAAATATATTGCAAAGCTCTGTTTCACTTTTCAGTTAGTCAGTTTATGCAACTTGAAAGAATGCTTATGAAGAGTTAGCTGAATGCATAAATAAAGCAGTAAAGATCAAAGCAATTTAACGTGGTTCGGAGTAACACCTCCTACGTCCACGACCAGATTCACTGGTAATTCACTAGCACTTGATTTCCAAGTACCAAACAATTTCACAACTCTAACCCGAGCTGTGTTCCAACAGTTTACGGGCACTGTCAAGCCTAACCTTTCAGTTTGCGGGTACTAAAAAAAACCTTACAACCACTTGAATTTCGTGCTTCAAGCAAGCTTAACCTTGACCTAACCTTTCTGGGTTTGGGTTTGGTTTGGTTTTCCAACTATGAACGAGTTCTTACAATAAAGAACAGGGAGTATGATGAACTCGTTCAAACTAGGCTTATAATATTTATATTCTGATCTATTCTGCCTATGACTGAATATATGAACAATTAAGAACACAGCTGACTGGCTGGGTGTTCTGGAAAGATTTGGCTTTGAAGATCGTTGTTCATTTTTTCCTGAGCTGTATCATCAACCTGAGTTGTGTCTTCAACCTGAGCTGTGTCACTGACCTGAGCTGTGTCTTAGACCTGAGCTGTGTCATCGCCACTAAGCTGGGTCTTCGACACTGAGATGGGTTTCCATCACTGAGGTGGGTTTTGATATGGCTGGGTCTTAGACTACTGCTGGTCCGTTTCCGTAGATACCTTTGCTGAATACCTTAGCTGTGTCAGCTTAGCTGTGTCTTCTGCTATCTTCAGCGATTCTACCTGTAAACTTAGAAACTTTATAAGCTCAAACAGGTGAGCTGGAAAGCACTTGGGCTTGCGCAATCATCTACTCGGTTGGGGTCAGCTGGGTTTTGGTATCAAATCAAAACTTTATTAATTTTCCCAACACACATAGATTTCTACCTAGCTGTACTAGCCACAACCCTAGATTACGCATGACTCACTAATATTATAGAAGGTGTTGTTGTTACTGGAACCTCAATGATGGTAATTTATTAGATTTGCTATATATATTAATTACACAATAAATTAATTTTGTATTATGTTCAACTCAATAAATCTATATATTATAGCTCACAATTGAAGAAGTCTGGAAAAATTTGCACACAGATGATCCAAAAGATTCCACATATAATCCATTAATAGAAAAGGTTGTTCCAGATGAAGATCTGGATAGACTGTGCCTATTTGCCAATGGACTTCTGCCGGAATGGGGGCCCAAATTGAAGAAATTAACTGATGTAAAAAAGGTAACTAAAACTAAAATTATCTGGGTTAAACTGATGGTTTAAGACTTGGCACACCTGGTACGAATGCAACTTATTCGTACCACGTGTGCCAAGTCTTGGCACCGTATGCCTTGGAACACCTGGTATGAATGCAACTTATTCGTACCAGGTGTGCCAAGTCTTGGCGCCGTAGGCCTTGGCACACCTGGTACGAATACAACTTATTCGTACCAGGTGTGCTAAGGCATACGGTGCCAAGACTTGGCATACCTGGTACGAATGCAACTTATTCGTACTAGGTGTGCCAAGTCTTGGCACCGTAGGCCTTGGCACACCTGGTACGAATAAGTTGCATTCGTACTAGGTGTGCTAAGCTATACCAGGTGTGCCAAGCTATACCATGCTTATTTCAAGTTAGGATACCAGTTACGAATGATAATTGTTATTAATTTACTATAGTTGTAGGTGATCATGGTGTGCCCCTTCAATGGTCATTGGGCCACATGTTGCTTCGACCTGGAATATCTAAATTTCGGGATATACGACTCCAACCAACACTTGTTCGAGGATCATCACAAAGAAATAATTAAGAGCAAAGATCTTTACCCCCGTTGCCCGTATATTCCCACAGATCCTGAAGCGAATCGGATATCGCTGCGTGAATTATGCTCCATTTTTATAGTGGTATCCAAGGAAGAATATGTTAAAGCAGCATGACAGTGTGAGTTGTAGTCCCTGTGCATTGAAGTATGTCGAGCTCTTACTAACTGGTAATGCCTTAAAAAAGAACATGACAAAGAAGCAAATGAAGGATTATCGGTATCACATTGCTGATACAATCTATCATTAGAGCACTGCTGAAAGAACCCTCGCCATTGGAATGGACCAGGATTAGTATTAGTAATTTTTGTGATAAACAATATGGTACAATTCAGTAGTTTTTGTGAACAATTTGGTATTAATACTTAAGTATTAGTAGTTTTTGTGAACAATTGACATGTAATATTTTAGTACGTGTACGTACGCTTTAAATTTTATGCCTACATATTATGTAAATATTACAAGCCAATACAAGTCAATAGTTCAGAATTTAACGAGTTGATTATCCAAAATAAATAGATCCACACAACAACAGTACATTGTCCAAATAAATAGCACAAAAATATCAAGAAATCTTGTCTCTTTCCTTGCATGTTAAACGAGTATGCCCAGCCACACCACAAACACTGCATCATTTCTGTTTACGAGGTTTACTAATGCTGGTTTCGTTGCATGTATTCTGATAATGACCTCGCTGATGGCACCAGAACACACACGACTGCTCGTTGAATTGGATCCAGACGCATACCTATTTTGACGTGGTCATCCAGCTTGTCTAGGTTGGGAGGCGTTCCAACAACCCCTGAAATGATCTCTGGAGGAACAAACCACTCTTCTGGATCTGGAATCGGCATCTCCTCTCCAGCATAAATTTCACATAACGTATCAGTTATATAATAAGTACTTACATATGACGTTGGATTTTGCTTCTTTTTACTGCATAAAAAGAAACAGAATGCAGTAAAAAATAAAGTAGAGTATGTGGTACTACCGGTACGAATTCTTGTTTCGTACCAGGTGTTCCAACTCTTGGCGTGGTAAGCTTGGCACACCTTGTATGAATACGTTTCATTCATACCAGGTATGCCAAGCTTACCGTGCCAAGAGTTGGAACACCTGGTACAAATAAGTTGTATTCGTACCAGTCGTACCAACTAACTGATGTACTAAAACATATAAAATAGAAAATAACTTTAAAAAATAACCTTATTGCTCCTGCTGCATGAGAGCAGGGTATCAGGTTGAGATCAAACACAAAACATGTGCACTTCCTACTGTCAAGATCAACAATGTAATTTTTCATACTAGACGTGACCTTATACTTCATTGAAGAAATGGCTTCAACACTCATGGGTCGGGCCAACTCTATTGATCTTCTTAATTTGGTCTAGGCAAAGTCTGTTAACTCGTGAGTTCTTTCAGTAGCAATAGCATGCCGTTCTACAAACCATTTCCTGATGAAACTACGTACACACTCCAAAAGAGTACAAACTGGCAACTTTCTAGCCCATCATAGTCGGCCATTCAAACACTCGGTACAGTTAGAAGTTAAAAACCAATAATGGCGCAGGGACATTTTGAACGAGCCCATCTAGTTGGATCAATACTTACCACTTTCTCGTGTGCACGAGGTGCAAATGATAACAAATTTTTCATATGCTCCTCAAAATCTTATCTCTTACAACTCTTTGCAGCTTCATTGAAGACAGATATTGCATGTTCACCCCATTTCTTGAGGTTTCCTTGTAAGTGATACGTACAAAGTCCATGAGGAGTCCCTGGATAAACACAATCCACTGCTTTCTTAATACTGAGGTGCTGATCAGACACAAACAATAAGTTCTCAGGGCAACCAAATGTCCGTCTCAGCTCCATAAAGAACCAAATCCATGATGCATCACTTTCTACGTTGCCAATCTCAAAAGCTAATGGGAAAATCTGTTCATTAGCATCCTTTGTAGCAGTAACAAACATGATACTTTTGTATTTTCCTTTCAAATATGTACCATCAACTACAATAATGGGACGACATGCACTAAATCCTCTAACACATGCAGCAATAGCCATGAAACAATATTGAAAAGAACCATCTGAAGTTGTCTTTAATCCAACAATGGAATCAGGATTTGAATGCTCCAACTGATGGTCCCTGAGCTAGGTATTTGGTGTAGAGGGGGGGGTGAATACACCAAATAGATTTCTAAAAACTTTTTCAAGTTAAATCACAGAGATGGTGAGCTCAGTTATTGATCCAGCTGAGGAGGGTCAGCTGGGTAAATAACTCAGCTGGCGGTGCGGAAAGTGGTGGTTTGAAAACTTAGCTCGGTTACTTAGAAAAATTCAGTTTGAAAAGATTAACTTTAGGTTTTCAGCTTAGTCAAGTTGTGCAACTTTCAGAGACACCTGTCTTTGGAGAGCGTTGCGTATGCAAGCTTTTGATCAAATATGCAATGTTATGAAAGAGTTAGTACAAATCGAATATAAAGAGAAAGTAAAGTGCACGCAAGTTTTTACGTGGCTCGGAGTAACACCTCCTACGTCCACGACTGTGTTCACCGGTAATCCACTACCACTTGGTTTCCAAGTACCAAGCAACTTCACAACTCTAACCCGAGCCGTGTTCCAACGGTTGCGAGCACTGTCAAGCCTAACCTTTCAGTTTACGGGTACTGAAAAAACCTTACACACTTGAATTTCCCGCTTCAAGCAAGCGTAACCTTGACCTAACCTTTTTGGGTAAGAGGGGTTTGGTTTTGGGGTTCCAACTGTGAACGAGTTCTTACAATTAAGAACTTTAGAGTATGATGAACTCGTTCGAAATCTAGGCTTAAGATATACAAAGATTTTGGCCTAGGGAACATATGAAAAACTAAGCAGTTTCTGAACTAGAAACACTTTAAGATAAAGTGTTCTTTGAACTATGTAGAACTGCTTGAGAGCTTTTGAACGATTGATGATTTCAGAGAATGAAAGCTTGTAGAGAGTTTTTCGTTTCTGATCCTGAGGTTGAGACGGGTTTATATAGGTAGAGATTCAAGACTAGCCGTTGGAGGAGCTGTTTGAATCTTACCTACTCTTATTAAATTCAAGATCTGCCGTTGGGCGAATCTGCACCTGTCTTCATTTGTGTCACATCCTAGGTCCTGAAGTCTAGGATGCTGATTTGGCAATCCCTCATTGGTCGAAGCATGTTGACTTCCTCTGACGTCGGGAACTTCTGCCTTTGGAGCTGGCTTTTGAATTCAGAGCTGGACTGACTTGAAGTGATGTCTTCAGTTAGTTCCCTTGTTATCTGGACTGGCCATTTGTGTTTTGAACTCGGCTCGAATTCTCTTCAAAGTTGATCATGCTCGCGGAGGACTCACCGAAGGTTGACGCCGTCTTGTCTTTCGCTAGGCCGACTCGTAGACACGATTGTACCGGTCGATCGTCGTCTTCCGCTAGCCGACTTCGCCGTAGACACAATCTGGGTCGATTCCGCCGTCTTCCGCTAGCTGACTCCTGCTGTTGACACAGTTGGGTCTACTGCTGTCTTCCGCTTCCTTAACCTGTAAACCTAGAAAATCTAAAGCTCAAATAGGCGAGCTGGAAAATACTATTTAGGTTGACGCGATCATCTATTCGGTTGGAGAATCAGTTGAGTTTTGGTATCAAATCAAAACCTTATAATTTTCCCAACAATTTCCCCCTTTTTGATGATGCCAAAACCTAACTGAGACAACTTATGACGCAGAAAAACTTGTGTTTTATTAATGTAAGAATATACATTATAACACAGGAAAAAGATAGAAAGAAAAAAAATCTTCAAATCTTCAGTCTTCAATCCCAGTTGGCTGGGTCTTCTCTTCTGCATCCTTTGCTTCTTTCTTTTGACTCGTCTCTTCTTCAGCTGATTCTGATTCAGCTGGTTCCTCTAGCTCAACAGTTTGCCTCTTCTTTGACTTGTCTCTTCTCCCTTACTTCCCCTTTTTTGGCATGATCAAACAGGGTGGGAGAGATACACCATCGGCCCCCATTGCGATGTTTTAGTTTGGCGAACCGTGGTCTTCGCCTACGAGCGGCCGAGGTTTGGAGTCTAGGTGGCTCAACTGTTGTATTAGCTGGCTCTTCTTCTGTAGCATTAGCATCAGCTGTGATTGCAGACACAGCGTCTTGGCCTCGATTCAGGGGCGGTCCGGTCGAGTGCTTGGAGGGATGAGTTGGCACGGGAGATAGCATCTTCTGAGTCGGGCACAACTTCATTCCTTGCAAATTTTGCTTCTTCAGACTTCTTAGATTGAACGAGAAAGTCGATTCAAAGCACTTGAGGACTTGGGTTCGGCTCATATCATCATCATCCGGCAGTGATCATTGGTTGGGTGATGTTTCTCATTTGAGCTTGGTGCAGGGGCTTGAGCATCTTTCATTGGAAGATCTCGAAGCTGGTGTCCCTGTGGAGCTGAAGAAGATTGAGGAGAGGCCAGGTTGAAGTATTCCATTTTATGGGGTTTAAGCTTAGTTGACCAGCTGGAATACTTCGTTGCTGTGTTGATGACGATTATGTTCACGCAGGCGCATGAACTTCTCCTCCACCGAAAGAAACGACCGCTTGTGGGCCTTCTGCTCCTCGGAGAGTAATTACGAATTCTCTCATAATGTCAGCTGGCTTCTCGGCTGACTGACTGAGCACCTTTGACTTGAGTCTTCTGTTTGAAGACGGTGCTTCAGCATGTTTTGTCTCCTCAAGTTGTCTCCGATTCCCAGCTGGGACGGAGATAGATGCATGCTGCTTTGTCTCCTGCATCTTTTTCTGTGCCTCCTGTGGTGGAGCAAGAGCTTTGACAAGACTGCTCTTGAAGACTCCGGCTTTATCAACATCTGGTCCAGGTCTATTGACGTTGATTTTTGCATCCCAGGGAGTTGTATGTCCCGTTCTCTCTTTTATGTTGAGAGAAACAGTGGGGAAGACGAGGTCTTTTTCCTTTGACATTCCCAGGAAGTTTTCTGCACCTTCCTGGTGAATGACGTCCTTGAGCTTTGCAGTCTCTTACTGTGTTGGACTGGATCTGTCGACGGGCTTCACCTTCTTCTGGACTTCCGTCTTCTTTGAGGTTCCTGAGAGTTAAGCAACTCTTATCTTTGAAGCTTTGACAGATTCTTCAAGTTTGATCGGCTTCGGGAGATATCTTTCTGGATTCCATGTTCTTCTTCTGCAACTTTTGTTAGTAGAAACAAATAATACCAATTGATGGAAATAAGAAAAAGTGCCGAAAAACTTTTTAGGGTTGATGCAATGCTTTACGTATATCTTCTAGTATATTTAAAGAGCTTTCTTGATGAATGGACGATCAAGATTTATCTATTGATAAGAAGATCTACGACTAGGAGTGATTCTCGTGACATGTCAATTTCTTGATTAGAAGATGCGAGTTAATGCGCGTGAGAGGACGGTTGAGGCGTTTTGATTTTTGCCTCGAAACTCCCATAATTAAATTCTTTGCAGACTTTTAATTAAATTTGATTAGATATGACAAGATATGAGTTGACTGAAAAACAGAATGAGTAGGTGTAGTTAATGTTGTTGCAAACCTCTCAGCTGATCATTGTAGTCAGCTGATACCTCGGTTGAGTAGGTGTGCTGGGTCATCGTGGTTCCAGCTGGTTCCCCCTCAGCTGAATAATCCTTCAATTTCAGCATCTGGTTTAGCTGGATTCTTTCTCAGCTGATATCAGCTGAATAATCCTTCAATTTCAGCATCTGGTTTAGCGTCTGTTTGCATTCAGCTGGGTCTTCTTCCATTCAACTGGGTCTACTTCCATTCAGCTGGGTCAGCTTCCATTCAGCTGGGTCTGCTTCCATTCAGCTGGGTCTGCTTCCATTCAGTTGGGTGAAGCATCGTCTGGGTTGAGTAGTCCAAGTAATCCGCACAGCATTTTGAATCTTGCTTCTATCAGCGGTTTTGAGAGAATATCAGCCCGCTGTATGTCTGTGTGAATTTTCTCAACAATCACATCCCTCTTTTCTACGTGATCTCTGATGAAATGATGTCGTACGTCTACATGCTTGCATCTTGTGTGAAGTACTGGATTCTCTGAAATGGCAATCGCACTTGAGCTATCACAGAAAATTAGAACCTGTCCAGTTTTCACTTCATAGTCATCCAGCTGATGTTTCAGCCATAGAATTTGTGAGCAGCAGCTTCCAGCGGCCATATATTCTACTTCTGTCGTGGAAGTTGCGACGCACATTTGCTTCTTTGAAAACCATGAGATCAACTTACTTCCAAAGAACTGACAAGTTCCTGAAGTTGATTTTCTGTCTAACCGATCTCCAGCGAAGTCTGAGTCTGAGTATCCAGTCAGTTGTAGATTGTCTTCAGCTGGGTACCACAGCCCAACATTCTGAGATCCTTGGGATCAACTTGAAATCTGGCACACACTCCGACTGCGAAAGAGATGTCTGGACGACTTGCTGTTAGATACAGCAGGGATCCAATTATCCTTCTGTATTTGGAATCAATCGACTTCCCTTCGCTCCCGGTTCAATCTTCCGCTTGGTGTTCATTGGAATTTTTACGGCTTCGCTGGATTGAACTCCATACTTGGTGATCAAGTCTTTCACGTATTTGGATTGATTTATGAAAATCCCTTCTGATGATTGCTTGACTTGAAGTCCTAGGAAGAAACTCATTTCTCCCATCATGGACATTTGGAACTTCTCTGACATCATCTCTCCAAATCTTTGGCATAAGAAGCTTGATCTTGATCCAAAGATGATATCGTCTACATAGATTTGAACAACCAGGATATCTTCTCCTGACTTAATGGTGAAGAGAGTTCGTCTCCATCGAGCCCTTCTTGAATCCTTTGGATACAAGAAAATTTGACAGAGTGTCATACCAAGCTCGAGGTGCTTGCTTCAATCCATAAAGAGCCTTCTTTAGCTTGTAGACTTTATTTCCTTCTACTTCAAATCTGGAGGTTGTTCAACGTAGACATCTTCTTTGATTTCTCCATTTAAGAATGCACACTTCCACATCCATTTGATAGACCTTGAATTTGTGATGTGCCGCATAGGCGAGAAAGAGTCCGATTGCTTCCAATCGTGCTACCGAAGCAAATGATTCTTCGAAGTCAATTCCTTCCCCGCCGAGTGTAGCCCTTGGCAACCAGTCGAGCTTTGTTTCTGATGACAACTCCCAGGGTATCCAATTTGTTCTTGAATATCCCTTTTAGTCCTATGACTTTGACTTCTTGAGGTCCGTCGACCAATTCCCGTACACAATTTCGAGGAATTCGTTCGGCCTCTTCTTGCATGGCGTTAGTCCAAGGCAGCTCTTAAAAGCTTCGAGAATTGATTGAGGCTCGGCACTTCGAGCTACGTAACACGCCATTAGAGCCGTGTCTTCATCATAGACCGTCACTTCAGCTCTACCGAGAGTTGAGCCGTGTCACCAGCTTCTTGATGATCCGATGAAGCTTGAGCAAACCGAGCTTCCGGTTTTGACTTGGTCGATGGTTCTCCAATGATTGCCGATGATGGATGATCTTCAATCCATCTTCTCCTCTTACGAATTTCTTCTTCCAATTGATTGATGCTTGACGTGGCTAAATTTCGTCCGTCTTGAGTTGCTCAGAGTTAAGTCTTGAGAGATTGGTTCTCTTTGACTTAGATTTTGAGGAGACTTCGTAGAGGCTCTCCAAGCTGGGATTCAAATTTCGTGTCCGGATTTCCAACAATGATGTTCCCCCTTGATTTGGTGTTGAAGGTTCTTCTCGATTTCCAGCTGGTGGGTCTTCTTGGTTGATTTGAAGTTCCTCCTCTGGCTCATCGTCCCAAATTATTGGTTCGGCCAGATTCCTGATTCTATTTTCTTGAGCTCTTGTCTGAATCGGTCTTGAAGATTCTCCTTCATTTCTTCGTTTGATGTAATCTCTATATTCGAAGGAGGATTCGTCAAAGCTCGCTACATGTGGAGTTGCTTCGACTATTTGAGTTCTTCCGTCAAGACTCGTATGCTTTACTCACACGAGTAACCAAGGAATACTCCTCGGTCTGTCTTTTCGTCGAACGTCTTGAGCTGTGTCTTCCCATTGTTAAGGATGTGACATTTGGAGTCGAATACCTTGAAATATCCTATGTATGGTTTTCTGTTATTCCATAGCTCATACGGTGTCTTTCCTTGCCTTGATGTGAGTAGGAAGCGATTCTGAGTGAAGCAAGCTGTGTTGATTGCTTCTGCCCAGAACTTCTTTGGAATGGCAGAGCTAGGTAGCATTGAGGTAGCTGCTTCCTTGAGAGTTCTGTTTCTTCTTTCTGCTACACCATTCTGCTGAGGTGTGCGTGCTGCAGATGTTTGGTGTTGAACTCCGTTCTTCTTGCAGTAATCATAAATAGTTTCATTCAAAAACTCCGTTCCACGATCTGATCTTATTGACATTATCTTGCACTCCTTTTGTGTTGATAATCTTTCCAGCAGGATAGGCAGCTTAGTCCTGGTTTCGCTCTTCTGGTACAAGAATGATACCCATGTGAATCTTGAGAAATCATCCACTACGACCAGAGTATATTTTCTGCCATTGAAGCTTGCTGGAGTAACTGGACCAAAAAGATCCATGTAAAGGAGTTGAAGTACTCGATCGATTGATCGATCCGGCTTGAGAGAGAATGAAATTCTTGTCTCGCTTTCCTTGCCGACACGTTGCCGCACATATAACTTTTGTCATATACTTGATCCGGAATTCCATTAGCGTAGCCGGTTCCTCGCCAATTTGTTGATCGTCTTGAAGTTGAGATGATTCAGCCCGTACGTGCCAGGCCACCGACTTCATTGCTGCTTTTCGATACAAGACAAGTCTCCGGAGGGCCGCTCGTTCCAAATAGCAAAATACATATTTCCTTCTTTTCCCACTTGTGAGTATCTCGCTGGTTTCCATGTTCTTCACTTGCATCCCCGTGCATCAAACTTGATGTAAAAACCGTTGTCGCAATTGGCTAATGGAAAGCAAGTTGTGTTGCAATCCTTGTACATAAGAAACATTTGGGATTATAACATTTTTAGTTTTAAATGCACCATAACCTTTGGTTAGCATTTGGAGTTATCACCAAATGTTACTCAGGACTCGTACGCCTCGATATACTCCCGGAGGTAGATGCTTTAGGTACGTCATGTGCTTGGAATATCCATCGTCCAAGTACAATAGCGTTCTCATCGACTCCTCAGAGATGTGTCGATTCCTTGCAACCTATACAAAAAAAAAAATCAAAATTTAGGTACCCAGTTTTAATTGGGTCCTTATGGGTTCGACAGAGATAATTTTACGACCCAGATCTGCTTGATGACTCGAATTGGGTCATTTGATCTGATAATTCTCCCAGATGAGTCGATATACACATTCTTTGTGTTCTTCGGTTGCTGTCGTCAAAGGGTCTTGATCTCGTTGTCTTTCCGTTTTGATGTCTTGATTTTCTTTTGCTTGTGCCTAGCCGAGACGTTCCTTTGTCTCCGCCGTCTCATATGATGCCGTGGTCGGAAATGATTATCCACCGGTACTCATTATGAGTGATATCCACCGGGTATCTCTCGATATCTCGGTTGATATCGTTCAACGTGTTGTTGCCTGGGTTGGCCAGTATCCGTAAAATCCACCGTTGTCTTCGTTGAGGTTGAGCACGTTGCCGTTGGCGAGTTGGGCTTGAGATTGTTGCACAGAGATAATGGCTCCTCTTGATGCCCGCCGTATGTCCTCGACGCGAGCTTGAGGATGTTTCACATACCGGTCTTCCCGAAGCTTGTTGTGTCCTCTAACTCGTTGATGTGGCGAGTTGCTTGGGGGATTAGAGGTTCGTTTGCATCGTACAAACATTACCTTTGTTCCACCAATGTTATGAGGCATCCTTTTGATTCGTTGTATCCCGGTCCAGCTTTGAGTGCCGCCTTTGGACGTTGAGCTACTAGATGATTCTCACTTATCAGCATTGTAGTGACGTGGCTTTGGTGAGAGCTACTATCTTCTTAGATAGTACCTCTGCGGTGCATTTCTACTCAATGATCTCACCTCGTGACTTCTTTTCCGATTCAAATTTGTGACCTTTTCCACATCTTCCATCACGTTCGTTTCTTCTCGTAGTAGAATTCCTTCATCAATTGATCTTTGTTTCTCTACTATTTTGTCTTTTAGTGAAACAACTTCCCGTTGGAGCCGCATGTAATGTATCACCAAGGCTGATGCGATACCTTTGTTGCTTCTTCCAGCTTCGCCTTCACTCGGCATTCTCACACATAATGAGCGTCAAGGATCTCTTGAAGCTCCTTGGAATCGTTGCGCATTACTTTCTTCTACTAGACTTCCAATCAGAGGTAGTCCAAGATTTCGGAGACACGTGTCAGTAGTGTTCGTGCTGATGGTGAGATGTTAGATAGATTTCTGAAGTTCGAGACATTACCTCGGCTCTTCATCGATGCCGATCATTTGTCCCATGAAGATGTATCCCGATCAGGGGTTCATCATGTGGCCATCGTGAAGCTTCTTCTTAGCCGAGTCCGAAAATGGCATGGTCATCCATTTTGTTTGCACTCTGATTCTTCATCTGGCGATATAAAGCTCTCCTCTCCGTCCACCGCCTTAGCTTTCATTTGGTCTTTGTCTTTCTTGGACAGTACTTTGGACAATCTAGCCGGTAGTGTCCTTTCGGTTCCTTGCGGTTGAAGCTTAACCTTCTTCTCGTTCTGTTTTGTCGGCTCGACTTCATCTAATCGCCGTCGCCAGTACTTCGTCTCGTAAGTTCTTGGCGAACTTCTTTATTTGCCCCCTTGTCGGTGTTGAGTCTCGTTTGTAGTTTTTTACCGCATGGCTATTTCTTCAAGTAGCTCTTCCTTGCTCATGTCCTTCTTATCCTTCTTCGATTGACTCGACTCGATTGACATGTATGCGCGCATATGTCGTAGTTGGCTCTGAACGCAATCTCTCTTTGTTGCAGTGCCGCACTCTCCAAAATCATTCCGATTGTTTGAAGATTCTTTCATTGTAATCTTCAATTCTGTACTCCGTGGGCTTTGAAAGCGGGGAGTAGATAATCTTTTCGCTTGAGAGATCACCTAAGTCACTGGACTTTGGTGTACCCACCTTATAGGTGTTCCACCTTCAGCCGTGAGCGCCGAAAACTTTTATAGATTCTTTTCTCGCCGGGTGTATTTCCCGCTCTCGATGGTTTCTATTTCCACCACAATATTGAAGAATCCGAGTTTCATTCGCTTCGATGGACTCGTTGACTACCGTTTGCCCGAAGCTTATCAAACTTTTGGCATGCAATCGTGAATTTATTCTCCTTGATCTCCTCCGACCCCTTCTCGCATAGCTTTGCTTAGGGGTTTCCCTTACATCTCCTTTGCGGTTTCGTTGCTAGCTGATGATTTTGCCGAGGTAAGAGGCATTGGAGACCGTTGAAGATATGGTGAATTCCTGCCGCAGAAAGCCGTCCTAGGAATCCAGCCCTCGGGCTTCCTTTCTTCTCGAGGTGTGCTCACTCTTGGGCTTGGAAATGAGCTGATATCTTCGGGTTGTTCGCCATCTTGAGTTGGGACAAGCTCGATTCCCTGATTTGTAGATGATGATGGGTCCATCTCGTTGATGACGTCCCACATCATATCGTGATGCGCACAGAGAAAGCTCTTCGGGCCTCCGAACTTCCATATTGCATAATCGTCTACCGAGAAGGTATAGAAGATTCCCGATATTAAGATAAGAATCCATAGAAATATGCGTATGTATGTATAATATGAGTTTTTCACAAAGAGGATCCGTTCGGATGACCCGCGACTGGATTGCCGAAGAGAGATAAACTGAGCTACGTAAACGGTGGGTCTCGCCGAACCACCGCTCGATACTCAATTGATAGTCTCCCGAGCTAGGTATTTGGTGGCAGAGAGGGGTGAATACACCAAATAGATTTCTAAAAACTTTTTCAAGTTAAATCACGGAGATGGTGAGCTCGGTTATCGATCCACTGGTAGGAGGGTCGACCGGGTAGACACAAATTGGTCGATCGTCGTCTTCCGTCTTCCTTAACAACGTAACAAACACAGAAAATCTAAAGCTCAACCAGTGAAATTTTGCCGGAAAACTACTATTTAGGTTGACGCGATCATCGTATTCGGTTTGAGAACTACCGGGTTTTGGTATCAAATCGAAACCTTATAATTTTCCCAACACCAACCAACACAAGATTCTTGGGAAGCAGTTGAAAAGATTTACCTTGCATCGCTACATGTCATGGTGAGTGCTCGATTTCTTCTAGCTGTGCGCTTGATATTTGGATAAAGAATACCAAAATTGCCTTAGTAGTTGTGCCCGAATATCCTTCGGCCTAAGAATGCGCACTCGGCCATCAAACGAGTAACAAAGTATGAAGCTGGCAGCCTTCGAACTCACTTTTGGAAAGCAGCATTGTATCTCAAACTGTGATTCACACGTGTGAGGGCTCCATCTATGAATTCTCCATGCATTTCCCAAATGATCTCGCACGCATGATGAACGAACATTTATCTTCGTGCTCGGTAAACCACATGATATCTTAACTTTGATGAACGC